>CM071938.1:2417500-2527500 GCA_036784905.1 Acrossocheilus fasciatus | reverse complement strand
ATACAGCATGAATACTGACAGATATCCAGAGAGTGTGCACTTACATTCTCCTACATACAGCACATGCGCTTGGCCCCTGCATTTGTCCCATTGTAGACATATAACGAGTGCACTTTATGTTACCGTGGCGATAAACAAACCTCAACTCGAGAGGGCGATAGGGTTCCAGGTGTCTGTGCTATTAAACCAGGTGCATTTGTCACAATTTATGTCCATTCAAAGTAATAAATATGGAATTCATAATTGCAATTTAATAGTTCAGCCCAAAATAAAAATGTGCTCACCCTCAGGCCATCCAAGATGTTGATGATTTTGTTTCTTGATGAGATGAGAAATGTAGCATTGCTCACCGGTGCTTGATCTGTGCAGATTTCTCTCCTGATTCAGACCACACCACTTTTTCACTGGAGGAAGCGTTATTATGGCTTATGGACTCGTATTTTAGGTAAAAACGTCTTAATGCTGGATTTATTTCAGCTTTTGGCTTCTCAAGATGTTAGCTGATGGACTGGAGTGGTGTGTATTATTGTGATGTTTTTATCAGCTGTTTGGACTCTCATTCTGACGGCACCCATTCACTGCAGAGCATCCATTGCTGATCAAGTGATGCAATACTACATTTTTCCAAATCTGAAGAAGAATCTACATCTCGGATGGCCTGAGGGTGAGCACATTTTCAGCAAATTTGCATTTTGGGTGACCTATTCCTTTATTTCTTTAACAACACACAATTTTTGACATTTTTTTCTTTATCTTTATCAGTAAGATTTTCTTGATGTCTCATTAAAACCGATGTTTTATCATTCACGAATTTAGATCAACAATTTATGCTCACTTTAGCAACAAATCACACATGTTTGCATTGCATTCTGACACATTTGAGTGTGAAATCTTTCTTATAGCATTAGCGCTCACATACTTGCATTGACTATGTTTCAGGCCTGATAAACACCAGCTGATTTATACGTTCAGCCTGTAACAAACATATTCTTTGTCGATGCTATGAAGCATCTAAATGCATAACAAGGCCGCAGCCCCCAGTGCAGTTGATGCTTTTGTGGTTGTTTGTGCGATGCAGGGCACTAAAAGGCCAGTTCGACAGCAGGTAGCCACACACTATTTGTGGGCGTAATGGCACAGCAAGACGATGATACGCTGCCGTGCCAAGATAAGTGCTGTTTACTGCAAGCTTCGTCACTTATGGTGTCCCCACCTTCTGTCTTAGTGTGAAAATCTAAAAATCAAAGCGGGCGGCCCGCGGCGTTCTGACGGGTCCCTCCTGAGCCCATCTGAGAGCTGATTCTGATCTGAGATCACGACAATCAGAGGCTGGATCCGCATATAGATCCAGCGCCTTCTGATGCAGAAACCCGGCCTGCCCTTCAGTCTGGCCTGCTTTTCAATGTGCTCTCATTTTCTAGTCACCTAAAATAGGCCATCGGATCCTATTTTAGTCAAACCACAGTCTATCGTACTCGGAGGATTTCACTTGGCCAAATCACCACAGTGATTGCTTGATTTTTCAGTGCGACACCGAATAGGTTTATGCTGGGTTTTTATGCACTCATTAACGCATACAATAAACTGGCAGATTTGAATTTTTTAAAGCAAGGCTTGCATTTTTAAACAATTCCTTTAAGTTTTAATGTGACTAGCTAGTTTTCTTTCTGTCAGTTGTTTTGTTTGTTGCATAATGAGTTAAATTTTACATGTTAGATCTCCAGTGTTGTGGTAAAGGAGAAACAATGAATCAGATTTAAAAAAAAAACTGTTATTGCAGCAGCATTAAGATTTTGTTACAATTTTGAATCAGTTTTTTATTATTATTTTCTGTTTTCATTTTAATTTATGTTTATTTAAACATCTGCTACATATAGCTGCTTTTCCTTTTTTATTTGAGTTATTTTGAATTTTTATTTTCATTGTTACTTCATCAAGTTAGACTAAATGAAAATAAATTTAAAATAAGTAAAATAAAATAAAAAATAAAATACATTGAGTTATTTTCAGTTATGCATGCATTAAAACACATGAAAATTAAATATTAAAATATATTATAAAACTTTTCTTGTTTATAATGTATTACACTATCATCTATCTATCTATCTATCTATCTATCTATCTATCTATCTATCTATCTATCTATCTATCTATCTATCTATCTATCTATCTATCTATCTATCTATCTAAGTTCTTAATAATTAAGTGTGAGCATTACTCCCTCTAGTGGTTAAACTAGAGCACACTAAACAGAGTCTCTTTTAAACTCTTTAATGATTTCTTAACCTCAGGGGTTCCTAATCTTTTCTCTTAGCTGATCCTCTGTGATCTAAATTATTTACTAAAGGACCTCTGAAATTTCAAGTCATGTTCTAACCTTCAGTAAATGAAGATTAATAATGATTTTTTAATGACAAATTATTTAATGACTCCTTTTGTATTTAAGAATGGATTATACAGAGTTGCCCCAAAATGCATTTGGACACTTAAATCGAAAAAAAAAAAAAAAAAAAAAAAAAATGGCACTGCATTAAATAATTAAAAAGCAAGTGTCAAAAAAGAAGGTGGTTTAGTTTGAAACACACACACACACACGCACGCACACACACACACACACACACACACACACACACACACACACACACACACACACACACACACACACACACACACACACACACACACACACGCAAACTGTATATTGAAAATGAAGACGGAGAGAAACGCGACTTGATTTTGAGTGAGTTTAGCATTAGCTCTCACGATCTCACGAATGTGCTGCAGTTCCATCCTCAACCACTAGAGGTTGGCAAACGCTTGTCTACAGTAACAATCTCCGGTTTCATATCGCTATTCACAAACATCTTTATCACACATTGTTTGTAGTTGGTTAAATGCATCACAATTCACAGAAACCATTATTAAAGACCGTGGCCGTGTGTGTGTTTTTGACACTTGTTTTTTTAATTATTTAATGCAGTGCCATTTAGGCTTTTTTTTTTTTTTTTTCTGGATTATGCATCACATTTAACTCATGAAATGGCTCAGTGAGCTCAGTTACCTTCATGTTTGCTACTGAAACAGGAAGTTTGGGAGAGACAAAGAGTTAATATTTTTATTTTATTTTTTTACAAGGCAGGCAATGATATTTATTATAGCCTATCACCACAGCACTGGACCAAGACTCCAGCACTTGCTATTTCTGCCATTACAATTAATGCGGCAGTGGCACAAGCAGTAGGCTAGCCTATGCTATTGCTAATTCAGTCAATGATGTTTGCTAATGAAATTAAAAGAAGGACATTCACATAAAGAGCTTTTGATTGGACAAAAATCTGTAGCATTATTTCTGCTTTAAAGCATACTGTGAATTCTGTCACGTTTAGGAGCATTTAGCATACAGACAAGCTCAAAGCTATAGACATAAAAGCTACCCAGCTAACAGGGTTCTCACAACTTTTGCTAACGTTCTGGAAAGGTTATGAACAAACCTTCTTCCAGTAATGACAACAGTAAACTTATCATGGTCTTTAATAATGTTTTCAAGCACAAAAACATTATTCATTCAATATTCTTGGAATGTTTTTTTTTTTGGGTGTTCATCTAACATTTAAATGTCAGACATGTTTCAGAATGTTTTAAAAAACATTCAAAAGTAACGTTCCAATTATGTTTGCAAAATTATACAATGCAATGTCCCTTTGTTCATATAAACAAGAAAAAAGTTTTATTACATTTTAAAAACTGAATGTTTTGAATGTTCAGAGAAAATTACGAAATAACAGTTTCATAACTTAATGGGAACGTACGCAAAATGTTCTTAGAACATTTGTTTTTAGTTGGGTAAAAACCACAGGCTCAATTTCATGGGGTTGTTAAAATTCATTTTCAAAAAAGTGTGGGTAATTTTACGTTCTATGCATTTTGCTAATGCTTTTATCCAATGTGACTTACATTGCATATGCAGTACATCATGTCATGCATTGTGTGGGAATCGAACCCATGACCTTGGTGGCCTCTGGTATATCAATCTTCAGAAATAACATTTTCATAAGTTTTCATAAGAATCCCACCATTCTGAGGGAATCGAACCCATGACCTTGATGTTGCCAGCGCCATTTCATATTAAAATAAAAGGAAAATTAGGATACACCCTTCAAAAATCCATTACAAATAATATATTTCTACCTCTGGTGTGTCATTTTCAGTTTCTAGGATAGTTGAATATACAGTGGGGCAAAAATGTATTTAGTCAGCCACCAATTGTGCAAGTTCTCCCACTTAAAAAGATGACAGAGGCCTGTAATTTTCATCATAGGTATACCTCAACTATGACAGACAAAATGAGAAAAAAAAAAGAATCCAGAAAATCACATTGTAGGATTTTTAAAGAATTAATTGGTAAATTCCTTGGTAAAATAAGTATATGGTCACCTAAAACAAGCAAGATTTCTGGCTCTCACAGACCTGTAACTTCTTCTTTAAGAGGCTCCTCTGTCCTCCACTCGTTACCTGTATTAATGGCATCTGTTTGAACTCGTTATCAGTATAAAAGACACCTGTCCACAACCTCAAACAGTCCAACTCCAAACTCCACCATGGCCAAGACCAAAGAGCTGTCAAAGGACACCAGAAACAAAATTGTAGACCTGCACCGGGCTGGGAAGACTGCATCTGCAATAGGTAAGCAGCTTGGTGTGAAGAAATCAACTGTGGGAGCAATTATTAGAAAATGGAAGACATACAAGACCACTGATAATCTCCCTCGATCTGGGACTCCACACAAGATCTCACCCCGTGGGGTCAAAATGATCACAAGAACTGTGAGCAAAAATCCCAGAACCACACGGGGGGACCTAGTGAATGACCTGCAGAGAGCTGGGACCAAAGTAACAAAGGCTCCCATCAGTAACACACTGCGCCGCCAGGGACCCAAATCCTTCAGTGCCAGACGTGTCCCCCTGCTTAAGCCAGTACATGTCCGGGCCCGTCTGAAGTTTGCTAGAGAGCATTTGGATGATCATATGGTCAGATGAAACCAAAATAGAACTTTTTGCTAAAAACTCAACTTGTCGTGTTTGGAGGAGAAAGAATGCGGAGTTGCATCCAAAGAACACCATGGCTGCGTCCGAAATTGCATACTACTTGTGCAGGTACTACATTTGAATTCGAACGTACTACTCGACCGTTAAAGTACGTTCTATATAGTATGAATGAGGGTAGTATGAATGGAATTCGGACGTACTACATCCGCCATGTTGATGTTGTCACGTGTCATGCGTCTTCACAACAGCGCGAAAATTTAAAGAGCCCACTTCACTGCGCAAACATCGTTAATGATTTAAATTCTTAACGCTTAACGAACCGTCTATTTAAAGAAAGCAGCGTTAACAAGCTGATGTACTACATTGAGGTTGACTTAGTTTCATCTGTTTGTTAAACCCTCAACAAGTCAGTCGTTTACTTGGATGATGTTAAACAAGTAGCCTAAGTTACAAGTTAACCACAACAAACATCAAAAATGCTTTTCCCTGAGGTACTTTACACTTGAAGACAGCTGCGTCGCGGCTTTCCGCCATTTTTCGAACATGACGCGGCCTCATGGGATAGTAAAGTGTCCATCGTATGCCTACTACAGAATTCGGAAGAAAGTAGTAGGTCATCCGGGTACTTCTCGCGTACTATTTTTCGAATACTATGAATTCGGACATACTACTCGCCTCGCATACTGTTTTTCGCATACTATATAGTAGGGAAGTATGCGATTTCGGACGCACCCCATACCTACTGTGAAGCATGGGGGAGGAAACATCATGCTTTGGGGCTGTTTTTCTGCAAAGGGACCAGGACGACTGATCCGTGTAAACGAAAGAATGAATGGGGCCATGTATCGTGAGATTTTGAGTGAAAACCTCCTTCCATCAGCAAGGGCATTGAAGATGAAACGTGGCTGGGTCTTTCAGCATGACAATGATCCCAAACACACCGCCCGGGCAACGAAGAAGTGGCTTCGTAAGAAGCATTTCAAGGTCCTGGAGTGGCCTAGCCAGTCTTCAGATCTCAACCCCATCGAAAATCTTTGGAGGGAGTTGAAAGTCCGTGTTGCCCAGCGACAGCCCCAAAACATTACTGCTCTAGAGGAGATCTGCGTGGAGGAATGGGCCAAAATACCAGCAACAGTGTGAAACCTTGTGAAGACCTCTGTCATTGCCAACAAAGGGTATATAACAAAGTATTGAGATTAAATTTTGTTATTGACCAAATACTTATTTTCCACCATAATTTGCAAATAAATTCTTTAAAAATCCTACAATGTGATTTTCTGGATTTTTTTTTTTTTTCTCATTTTGTCTCTCATAGTTGAGGTATACCTACACTGTAAAGAATTGCTGTAAAATTTACAGTAACTTACTGGCAATTTTGGTTGCCAATAAGACTGTAAATTTACAAGAGTACTGTAAATCAATAATTACAATTGCACTGTAAAAATACAGCAAACTCTTGCATGCTGTAAAATTGTTATGATTTTGTGTAAACATTTGGTAAACTTATTTCATTTGATTTTACTAAGAAGGAACATTTCTTAATATAAAACTGCAAACACTTAATTTGTAATAATAAAGTTACTAAAAACATTACTTTAACTCAAATCGTTGCAGTTTATCATCAGCTACAGCACACATGCATGTGGTAAAGCACTTAACAAAGAGATCATCACTGTCTCAGCAACTCTACAGTTACTGTCTTTAAATAAAGCAGCAGAACATCAGTGTTTGTGGCTCATCATTGACTGAAGCACAGGCTCTACTCTCCACCACAACGGTGACCCACAAAACTACATTAAACTAACAGATCTCTCTTGTGCAAAATAATACAGTTCAGTTAAATATTTACTCTCCTTATAGATAACAGCTGCTGTTAACAAGCAGAATCACTGAATGAAAGAGAAACAAGAACTACATCTGACTTCAGCCACAGCCTTAGATGAACTCAACTGAAATATAAGACATCATTAAATCTCTCAAGATCTGATTAAACAACTCCACAAACAGCATTACCAGCTTCACACATTACAATTTGACTTTATTTCTGTCATATGTCTATAAAAATAATTTGAGAATTAATAGAAGTTTATTTGTTTTATTGAAAATGTTTCGTTTGACCTCACCATTGTAGCGATCAGGGTTTGTTTTAGTTGGGCTCTTGACCATCAAATTCTAATCTTAGTGTTTTTCTGGCTGCTGTAACTGTGTTTGTAAAGCACATTTGTTATAGCATGAAAACCCAGAAAAATGTGTGATTACGTGCTTGTGATTGACTGTTGGTAATGATGTAATCATTATCTAGTGGCCTGATTCACTGATCTCATTCAGAGGCTGATCTTTAAAGACATGGTGCAGATATATACATATATATATTTTGTGTGTGTATTGTTTACAATCGTTGTATGACCCTGAATGAGATAACTGCTGAAAAATTTTAAAAATGTCTTATGCACAAAACTTTTCATACTACGTCAGCAATCAGACACACACAGACATCAATAATCAGCGTATGAATCTCAACAACGGTGACAATCAACAAAATAAATAAACAGATCAACTCAGAACATTACAAAACATGCTACTAAAACTCAACACAAAAAATTAAAAATAAAAGCACACAGTAAGAATTAAAGACAATAAGTGGACAATTCAGCGGCATAATTTATTCATGCCGCAATGCATGCTGCATGCTGGGATTCATGGGTGAGTTTTGTACTGTGCTGGTACCCAGCATGCATTGCTGCATTAAGCTTTTGATTGTCACCGTTGTTGAGATTCATACATTGATTCTTGATGTCTGTGTGTGTCTGATTGCTGCCGTAGTACTAAAGCCTTTGTGCATAAGATGTTTTTAAAATTTTTCAGTAGCAGTTTGTTGTCTCATTCAGGGTCATATAGCAGCAGTAAACACCAAACTAACAAGTAAAAAAATCCACACCATGTCTTTAAAGATCAGCCTCTGAGTGAGATCAGTGAATCAGGCCACTAGATAATGATTACATCATTACCAACAGTCAATCACAAGCACGTAATCACACATTTTTCTGGGTTTTCATGCTATAACAAATGTGCTTTACAAACACAGTTACAGCAGCCAGAAAAACGCTAAGATTAGAATTTGATGGTCAAGAGCCCAACTAAAGCAAACCCTGATCGCTACAATGGTGAGGTCAAACGAAACATTTTCAATAAAACAAATAAACTTCTATTAATTCTCAAATTATTTTTATAGACATATGACAGAAATAAAGTCAAATTGTAATGTGTGAAGCTGGTAATGCTGTTTGTGGAGTTGTTTAATCAGATCTTGAGAGATTTAATGATGTCTTGTATTTCAGTTGAGTTCATCTAAGGCTGTGGCTGAAGTCAGATGTAGTTCTTGTTTCTCTTTCATTCAGTGATTCTGCTTGTTAACAGCAGCTGTTATCAATAAGGAGAGTAAATATTTAACTGAACTGTATTATTTTGCACAAGAGAGATCTGTTAGTTTAATGTAGTTTTGTGGGTCACCGTTGTGGTGGAGAGTAGAGCCTGTGCTTCAGTCAATGATGAGCCACAAACACTGATGTTCTGCCGCTTTATTTAAAGACAGTAACTGTAGAGTTGTTGATACAGTGATGATATCTTTGTTAAGTGCCTTACCACATGCATGTGTGCTGTAGCTGATGATAAACTGCAACGATTTGAGTTAAAGTCATGTTTTTAGTAACTTTACTATTACAGATTAAGTGTTTGCAGTTTTATATTAAGAAATGTTTCTTCTTAGTAGAATCAAATGAAATAAGTTTACCAAATGTTTACACACCATCATAACAATTTTACAGCATGCAAGAGTTTGCTGTATTTTTACAGTGCAGTTGTAATTATTGATTTACAGTACTCTTGTAAATTTACAGTCTTACTGGCAACCAAAATTGCTAGTAAGTTATTGTAAATTTTACAGCAATTTTTTACAGTGTATGATGAAAATTACAGGCCTCTCTCATCTTTTTAAGTGGGATAACTTGCACAATTGGTGGCTGACTAAATACTTTTTTGCCCCACTGTAGCTAACAGGGAATGTTCCAGCAAGGTTCTTTCAAAGTTATGAACAAATGTTCTTCCAGTAATAGAATGTTCATTCAAATTTGTCTGGTTGTGTGCATATACTGTATAACGGAATCAGAACATTCTGAAAAGATTTAAAAGTGCAACATTATAAAATGGAACATTCCCTTAATACTCCCTTATCGTTCGCATAACCAAGAAAAAATTATTTTAAAACTTTTTTTTTTTTTTTAAATGGATCTTCTGAAAGTTCAGGAGGACATGTTTTCATAATTTTACAAGAACATTCTTAGATATTTTTGCTATTTCGGATTCTGTTGAGGATGGATATAATGCCAGTTAAGACAAAGCATTATTTGTTTCTCTTGGCACAGTGTTTGTAAAGCTGATAATTGCACTGGTGCCTCCTGCACGGGATCGTTTTATGGCATGCAAACCCAGATGACACATGGCACAATAATTGCTGCCATTTTGGATGAGTGATAAAACATCTTCAAACAGGTCATCATGTTAATACAGCATTGACAACAAAGGAATTTACAAGGGCTTGTCCATGGCATACTTTCCCATAGTCAAGTTTCATAACAATGAGATCACACCTGTCAGGCTGTACCTGTAAATCCCACCCATTTTCCCGTGTGCTCACAGATAGTAGGCCTGCTGTGTGTCAGTCGGCACATGTTTCACTGATCGTATTCGGATGTGACATACAGGAATGCAAATGAATAAGACCTACAATAGAGATTTACCAGGAACTCTTCCGTAGAAGAGGGAGGATCAGCTCAGGGGTTTTAAATGGTTCACGAGATCACCGCAGTCCGTTTCACTGAGGAACCAGCGGCTGAATCTGAAGCACCAGCGCCTAATGTAAGAATTCATTCATTTACTTCTAAAACAGACTGTTGAACCGTTTTTAGATCTCAGTATTTCTGTCAGTGTCATATGTGTAAACATCCTTTAAACAATAGTACGTTTACTTTAAAAGTAAAACTGCCTATATAAAGATGTTTTCAGAGAATATATATTGAGTTATTACTGTAAAAAATGATTGCTGAAATTTGCTAAATGTAGTGTTATCTTAACATTTCAAGGTGAGTAAATGTAATATTTCAAGGCAGTACAAACACTATAAGTTGAAAAAATATTGTTTTCATTTTTTTAAATATTTTTTATTGCTTTTGTGTTTTTAAGTAATAACCTGGACAGTAATATAAATATAATACTGATCATATTTTTTGTTTGTTTTTAAATAAAAATGTGGTTTAGATATTTTTACTGGAAAATATGACAAAAAATGCTGTTAAAACAGAGGATCCTGTGCTCTTTTAAATCCACATGTAACATGATGTTGAACTGCTGAAGTAAATTATTATTATTATTATTATTATTATTATTATTATTATTATTATAGGAATGAAATCTGTAGATGTTGCTTTTTTTATCTGGTGAAGCTAGCATAATAATAATAATAATATAATTTATTATTAACATTTTTTTTATAAATAATAACAATAATTGTTTAATTATATTATTTTAACTGTAATTATATGTAATTTCTATTATTATTATTATTGTTAGTATTATAAAAAATTTAATACATATTCTATACAATATTCTAACAATAACTATTACTGCAATTCAGTTTCACACTGAATCTGAAACAGATCCATCTTGGAATGTGTTGAAATTGACTGTTTAAATAGAGATTGCATGCAGACTGAAGTGTCTGAATAACCTTTAAGAGGTTATTGTGTGAAATCAGGTATAACAAACCGATTGTGCCTGAAATCCCAGGAATTCATTTCAGAGACTGAAGCAATCAGTTAGACAAACGTTGCATGGGAGCTTTCTCAAAACTTTTTCTTCATTCCTGCTGCAGGATCAACCATGAGCAACCTTTACTACGGCACGAGTAATAACTCGATTGATAACTGCACCGACGTGGATGATCTGGTGAAGCGCTACTATCTGCCTGTCATGTACGGTGCGCTCTTCATCGTAGGCGTTGTGGGCAACATCATCGCTCTGCTGGTCTACGTGGTCAAAGTCCGTCCCTGGAAGAGCAGCACCATCATCATGGTGAACCTTGTCATCACCGACCTCCTCTTCATGATCTCCTTGCCCTTTCTGACCTACTACTACAGCCGCAACGACTCCTGGACGCTGGGCATCATCATGTGTCGCTTCACGCGCTTCATCTTCCACTTCAACCTCTACGGCAGCATCCTCTTCCTCACCTGTCTGGCCATCTTTCGCTACGTGGCGGTCGTGCATCCGTTGCAAGCACAAAGCATCAAGCAGAAGCGCTGGGGAACGCTGGCGTGCGTTCTGGTTTGGGCCGTGACATTTGCAGAAATAAGTCCGATTTTTAACCGAATTGAAACTAAGCCGCAGGACAACAAAACCTACTGCTTGGACTTCGCGAGCAATGACCCACAATTCATGTGGCCGTATAGTTGGGTGTTGACTGTGCTTGGATATCTGGTTCCTCTAGTCGTGGTCTGTCTTTGCTATTGGCGCATCATGAAGGAGCTAAAGAAAGGTCCTCATAAGGAAAGCAGCAAACGGGTTCGAGCGAGGCGGCTCATCGTGTTGATTCTGACGTGTTTCATTGTGTGCTTTCTCCCTTTTCATGCACTACGGGCTTGGAGGATCTACACAAAACTCACTCCGGAAACCGACTGCATGCTGGACCGCTGGGCTCATGCCACATATATCATCTCGAGGCCGATCGCTGTACTCAACATCATTTTCAACCTGCCGCTCTATACATTATCGGGGGATTGTTTTAAGCAGGCCTTCATGGAAATGTTCAAATGCGATCGACTCATGTCGAAAACTAAAGAGATTTTTAAAGTGGCTGTGATCAACAAACCTGCGACCAACATCACTCATGATCAAAGCAGCTGAGACTCACACTGGTGATAGAAATGTACAGTAAACTCTAATAAAAAAAGTCAAAGGCACTGTGACACAGCCGACATATGAAGGGATACTCCACCATAAAATGACTCTCCATCATCATTTACTCAAGTTGTTCCAGACCTGTATGACTTGTTGAGAAGATATTGTGAAGAAGCAACATTGGACCCTATTTTTATTGTAAACTAATATTTAAAATTAAAACTGTAAAAAGACAAACAAACAAAACAAAAAAACCTTTTGTTCATTAAAATAAAGCTGAAATGAATAAATAAATAATTATTAGATGGAAATTTAAACTTAAAAAAGTTAAGTTTAATATTAAAATGACTAAAACTGAAATAGATATTTTATAAATATTTTAAATTATATAATGAAAGCTAAATGGAAATATAAAACAACAAAAGCAAATAAAACAATGACAAAAGCACAAAATTATGAAAGTGAAAAAATTAACACTAAAAGATATTAAATATAATCTAAAATCTGAAGTGAAGTGACATACGGCCAAGTATGGTGACCCATACTCGGAATTTGTGCTCTGCATTTAACCCATCCAACGTGCACACACACACTCCCCCCACCTATAATCCCTGCCGGCCCGAGACTCAAACTCGCAACCTTTGGATTACAAGTCCGACTCTCTAACCATTAGGCCACGACTTAAAATAAGATAGCCCTGCTATCAACTTTTTTTTAATATAAATACTACAATATAAACAAACCTGCATTACATGTAACTAAGAAATAACGTGAATATGTTTATTGTTTATTTGGATCCCCATTAGCTTCCACAGAGTGGTTGCTAGTCTTCCTGGGGTCCTCAACTCAATCCAAAACAGACAATCATACAAACAAACAACAACAACAAAAAACAAAAAAAATTGACTTATCACATCACAAACTATACATCTCAGCAGAAGCAGCACTTAAACATATACATCTACATATTTATAAGCATATCTTCACATTTTCTTCTAAACATATTTATGTACAGTTACTCTTTCTTATATTTATGGGAACCATATTCCAAGCAACAGAACCTCGATAAAGTACAGTCTTTTTCATCAAATTTGTTGGTGGACACGGTAAAAATAGTTGATCCCTACTCACTTGACGTGTTTTATAATCATGTCTAAGTCCCACATAAACAAGCTTTTCAAAGAAAAAAACAAGGAGTATAATACTTGAATACCTTATAAAAATATACCAACAATCGTAAATGTAATTTAACCTTCACGGGCAGCCACGATAACTTTCTGTGCATATCACTAACATTGGCCTGAAACTGATAATGAAGCACTAACCTGGCTGCTCTGTTCCGAACCATCTGAAGTTTTTTTAGGTGTTTCTCCGAAGCACCATAGGGCAGTACTCAAGATGCGATAAAACTAATGACTGTACCACATCTTTTAAAAGTGAAGATGGGATAAATGCAGAACATTTCCTGGCCACTGCCATACCTTTTGTGGTATGTGCATTTTAATTAGTTAGCCTACAATTAATAATACATGGTTAAAAAACCTACAGAGTAATAATTCAAATAATAACGAATGTGTTCATCAGTAGTTCATGCAATCTTGAAACCCGAAATTATTTTTGCAAATCCAGTGGTCAAATGCTGTCGCCACCTGACCAATGACTGATCTTTGTGTGAATGTCCACAAAACTGGACTATATATACTGTATATAATATCAGTAGGAACATTTAAAAGATGAAAAAGAGAAATTAGGGAGAATCAATGAATTATGAATAATTTATTGCTATTGTGTGAATAATATGCAATCATGTAATCCATAAAAAATTAACTGTAGTCTGATTACGAGTATTTTCAAAAATGTAATTTACTGTAATTACGAGAACTTAATTTTTGGAATCTGATTATCTAATCCAGACAACATGTAATCAGTTACTACCCAGCTCTGGCTACAAATATACCCGTGCTACTTATGACTGCTTTTGTGCTCCAGGGTCACAAATGTGCCATTTCAGAACAAACAGCCCTCTTTGGCTCCAGAGTGCAGACAGCCTCAGGCGCCACTATAGTCAAAAATGGCCCTGATGATGTAAACAAAAAAATATGCAAAGACATGTTCCATGTAATGATGCTATTGCAGTGCTGTTGTAAATTAATGGTCTCTGTGTTTGTGGCAGGCTTGACTTGATGATGGTGTTATGTAGTTCCTTTGTCATTCAAGAGTAACATCAATGAAAGTGACTAAAATTACATTTGCATTTGCTGTCTACTGTACATTCAAAACAGTAGTAGTTTGAATAATATCTTGCACAATTGACTTGAGAGAGTGTTATTTTAGTCCGAACGTCAATGCCTTTAGTTGCTCAATTGATGGTCTGTTTTACATAAACATGCTGGTATGTAGGTCTGAATATAATAACTAGTTTATCAGATTCGTCTGAAAAAGGCAGGTCTGGAAAAACAGTACCAGCTTCCTGCTTATTAATTGTGTAGATGCATTGTTTCAAGGAAGAGGAAATGTGAATCTCTGTCAAAATCTACTGAGAAGCCAATAAGGGTGTGCTTATTATCGTAAGAGGTTTTTGTCGCATGCATGCCTTATATGGCAGGTTTCGATCTCAGATGTTTTAAATACTAGTGTTTTGGTTTGTAATGAACACTGAAAGGGTTAGTTCAGTCAAAAATGAAAATTAGCCCATGATTACGCACCCTCGAGGCATCCTAGGTGTATAATAATAATAATAATAACACAAATACAGTAAATTCCCCGGTGTTAAATCAACACTGCTTGATTTAACAACGGGAAATTTACTGTATAGAGCTTGGCAAACTACGTCACGCCGCGTCGGATTCCGCCATTTTTTAGGTCACGCTCAGGAGCACACAGCTTGAACAAATGCAAATCACCACAGAAAAAGCCGACCGTTTTACGTTCATATTTTTTGAAAAACATCTTACATACGCTTAGAATAAAACAGACTAATATGTAGATCTCTTTAAATAATAAAAAATTGCTCTGTTGTTTGTCTGAGAGGCTGCAAATATTCATTACTAATCAGTCTCCTTCACTACAGTGCTACTGATATATGCTAACTGCTAAAACACTTACGACAATTGACCATGGTTTTACTATAGTAAACGTGTAGTGACCGTGTTTTTGGTGTATGTATTACCATTCTTATAACCACAATCTTATTAAATACCATGGATAAACTATGGTTAGAGTAGCAAAACCATGTCTAATTTTGTAAGGGGAGAATACACAACAGCTAGATCTCAAACAGTGGATCATTTTATATCATCATATTGCCTGGTAAAACTGCTCAGTGTTAAGAGTTAGGCCATTATAAAGGTAACACAACTTACTAGAAGCTGCTTTGAAACGATGTGTATTGTGGATGCTATGCAAATAAATACATTGACTTGACCGAACCAAGTTGAAGATTCCTGCTAGCGATGCCGAACAACGATGCGAGCGATTAAATAGATGAAGGAAACTTAATCCATACAAAAAGTCGCCTGGTATTAACGAGCTGCCGCAAATAACATTTCCATATATGATTTCCTTCTATTAGTGGTGTGAGGATTTACAGTTTTATGCAAATCACTGTATCTATAATATATTAAATCTACAGAGATGAATTATAAAGCCACATTTTATTTTAGATATTTACCATACGATTTTCAGTTTAATTTTCATCTGAGTTCCGTAGTGAATGTAGACATATTTAATGTTTATGATTTAACTTAGATCGCGTTGTAATGATCAATTACCACAGCCTATATCATCAATGTCTGCAGGTAAAACCTCTGCTTTTTCGGCTTTCTAACGCGGAGAAAGCACGTTTTTCACACCGGCTGTTTAAAGGGATATGACAGTTGATGATACAGTAAGCCTTATCCACTGCAACGCGATCTTAAGTAGAATAATATAAACATTAAATAATATATAACGTCTACATTCACTACCACTCAGTCTCCGCTGTATCTCCCGTGACCTAAATTCCCAGAATGCATTGCCGCTGTGACGACACATTCCCAGACTCTATACATTTATTTTATATAGCGCCTGTAAAATTTGCTTTCTCAAAGCGCTTTACAAGCAAACATAACAGAGAAAACAGCACACTTTAAATACAATACATATACAACAAACAATGCAAAAATAAAATGAATAATCAAGTAAAAGCAATCCCAAAATAGAAGAGATTTAAAAGCCCCTAGTGAATTTGCTTCCCTGATGTCTGCCAGGAGAGAATTTCAAATTTTGTAAATATCGAAGTTTGTTAATGGAGGATTTAGATACTCCAGCAAGAAGACTATTACATTAGACAACAAGTGAAAAGACAAGAGTTTATCAACCTCCCAGCAACTGAGAAGGACGACATAGGACGTATGCATGCTATATTTCTGAGGTGAAAAAGGATGTCTTAACTGTATTCTGCACAAAAGACTCAAATGACATAATAAAGCGTGCCTCACACGACTCCGGGAGGTCCTCCTATATTGAATCAATGCATTTTTGTATGAGGCACGTTTTATTATGGATGTATGCGCTTTATTGGATCTCTTTTGGACTGTTGAAAAAATATAAAGCTTGGAAGAGCCAGGACATTTTTTAATATAACTCCGATTGGATTCGTCTGAGAGAAGAAAGTCATATACACTACAGTAGGATGCCTTGAGGATGAGTAAATCATGGGTTAATTTTCATTTTTGGGTGAACTAACCCTTGAATAACACAAGTCATCACTTTAGTTGAAGCGATTAACTTTTTTCTGAAACAAAATCAAATTAGTTCCTCAACGACTTGACCTTGAATTAAATATCCCAGGTCGATCAGCTCAGATTTCATCTGTTGTTCACACAATGAGGAAACACCTACACTAACCGTCAAACCTGGACAAAAAGGAAGAATCAACTTCTGCATATTTATTGTAAATCAATACTAGTTTAGTCTCCAAACATTTGTAAATAAAGGACGGTAGGAACGGGATTTCCCAAGTTTCCGGTTTAACTGTATAAGCTGTGCGCTTCAATGAAAGTCTATTATGAATCTAGGCACGCACAGTTATACAATATTTGGAAAAACATTGGGGTCCAAAGCAACACTGGACCCTACTGACTGTTACTGTCAACCAAAACTAAAGCTGAAATAGAATGAAATATAAATATTAGATTAAAAACTAGATGAAAAATATTTGATAACTTTAAACTGACATAACACCTAATAAAATTAATTAAACATTAGTAAAGCTAAAACTGTAATAAAAGCAAAAGTAGAAAATACTGAAAAAGCAAATAAAAATAACAAGCACATAACAAAATAGTTCACTCATATTTAAATTGAAATATTTAGAAACAAATATATATATACTTCCTCGTAACAAAATTACTAAAACCAAAATTATAATTAAAATGAAAAATAACACTGGTATTAACTTTCATTATAAACAAGATATATTTTTCAAAATATCCTCAATACTGCAAATTACTATCAAGCATTTGATGATTTGTGTTGACATGGTTGTGCATCATGACTTTAGTTTAGCATCATGACTTGTTGCGTCTCAGACAAGTTTTGCAACCTGTAAAAGCCAAATATATCTAGAATTATGCAACATCAAAAAAGTTCACAAACCGCTGACTTCTGACGCTTCACAGTGTGACTCATTAATGCAACAAAAACAACTGTTTCTCAATCTACCTTTGAATAAGGTAAGAATAGAAACGGCTCATCTTCAAAGAACATTCTTAGACCAAGCCTATGGAAAAACGTCAATGCTCAGAAAGAGTTTCTCTTTCATAACTCAGAAGACAGTTCTGAGATTAAGGTTCATTTAAACATTAACTTGATTTCAGATGTTTCTACTAAATAAAACAAAAATTACATAAATATGTTAACAGTTGTCAGGTAAGAGCAAAAAAATTTATGCAGATATTCAGACTTATGATTGTAGATTTTGGTATCTTGGACAAATTTAAGAAAAAGAAAAAAAAAAAGAGACGCATTTTAAGACCTGAAAATCAAGAGTAGACACAAATAAGATTATTGAGATATTTTTATCAAGAAGACTACATTTGCTCTCCAATCAATGTCATTATAGGAGAAACAACTGAAATATTAAAGAGATCGTATTTACTGCAAATGAACAATCAGAATCATTAGGATATGGACGGACTGATAATCACTAATAACCGAAGGTTTTGGTACCCCAAACTGTACTGCAAGTTAGAAAACCCACTGTATATTTACTGCTACATGGAAACAAGATCGTAAAAGGTGATTCAGCGTCACACAATACAGTGGTTTTCATTTTTGCATTCTGCCAGCATTTACTGTTTTATTTCCTGCTTTCATTTGTGCATGTTATGTCACTGGTAAAGTATAAGGATGTTCTCAGGTGGCACGCGATGGACTGAAACCAGTTCACACACTTCTAGAAAGGTTGTTCATAAAACAATAGGTAGCCTATTCTAAAAAAAATATCTATTCAGGAAAGGAATGATAATTGACTTTTTTATTTTTTTATTCAGCATGAAGAGATAATTGCATCAAAAAGATCATATGAAAAGTTTGGAGTCGGTAAGATTTGGCAATGACACATTAATCTGATCAAATGTGCAGTGTTAATTTTGGCAGGCATTTTTGATTTAGTCTTAGTCTTTATCATGAGACGAAAATGCTTAATAGTCTTAGTCACATTTTAGTCATTTGAGTCTTTCATAGTTTTAGTCTAGTTTTAGTCGACGAAAAGTCATTGCATTTTTGTCAACTTTTAGTCATTACTTTTAGTCAAACTGCAGTTACCAACATTTATTTTGGTAGCCGTTTTATATGTAGTCTTCAAACAAAAATAGGCATTAATTAATCTCTCTTTAAATCAATTAAGCTTATGAGAAATTTGAACCAAGGATTGAATCTGGAAAAACTGGAATAAATATTCATTTTTTGGTAGATATACAAATTAAACTCATTTTTTCAGATACAGTAGTATTGTCAGTATTGTCACCATGACAAGTATACATTTATTTAATATTTTTCGTTGGTTAACATTAATTGCACATATAGGTATTTAATAGGAATGCTGTCCATTTAAAACGGATGCATGTAATACTGACACACATTCAGTTTTCACCCACCTGTTTAAGTTCACTTAAGCCATATCCGACTGTATTTACGTGAGATATTCTAGTACACAATAGACATTTGGACTGCTGTGTGTGTATTTGAGCACCGAGAACTGATCGCGCGCTGTATGAGTACTGAAGAAGTGGAGCGTGCGCGCGAGAGAGAGCGCGCTTCTATCAGCGCGATTCCGCCTATCCCGCCTTCACTAACTTTAAGTTAATCAACAACGAATTGTGACTCCCGTGAAAAACGGGACGGTCTGATCACCCTATCGCTAACCCTTCAGGTGCTGAGGCCGTTGTTTCAGATCGCTAGTTCGCGTCGGCTGCCATACTGAGACTAGATATAAACGCCCCTCATCTGATTGTAATCTAATGACAGGGACACACATTTTGAAAGACAAGACAGTTAACTTAGCCTATAGGGTGTATTTTGAATGTCCAGTAGTCCTCAAATAACATTTTAGTCCCATCTCGTCTCGTTAACGAAGACGCGGCATGAATTTCGTCATAGTTTTTATCATCAGATATTATTTTTAGCTCGTCAACGTCTAGTCTTAGTCACAGAAAAAAGGTTCGTTAACGAATATATTTCGTCGTCGTCTTCGTTGACGAAATTAACACTGCAAATGTGACAGTAAAAGACTTTTGCATCGTTACAAAAACATTTACTTCAAATGCTTTTTTTTTTTTTTTAACTTTCCATTCATCTGTGAATCCTAATAAAAATAAAATGTATCACAGTTTCCACAAGAATATTGGGCAGCACAACTGTTTTCAACATTGATAATCAGAAATGTTTCTTGAGCAGCAATGTTTCTTGATCATGCAACACTGAAGACTGGAGTAATGATGCTGAAAATTCAGCTTTAATCACAGAAATAAATTACATTTTACTATATATATATATATATATATATATATATATATATATATATATATATATATATATATATATATACATACACACACACACACACAAAAAAAGAAGTTATCTTAATATTTTACAATTTTACTGCATTTTTGATCAAATAAATGCAGCCTTGGTGAGCAGAAGAGCCTTCCTTTAAAAAAAACAACAAAAAATACAAACAAACAAACAAACAAACAAACAAACAAACAAACAAACAAACAAAAACCTTACCAACCCTAAATGTTTGAATGGATTTATATGTGTATAGCTGCTGTAACTTTAATGTTGTTCACTAGTTAATTTCGAATGGTTGTGTGGTGTGACCGCTTTTTACTGTAAAATATTGTAAAAACTGTACAAAAAAAGTAAAAGTACAAATATTCCACGCTCAATAACATCAATATGAGCTCAACAAAACATGATTAATTATATACTAAAAACAAACAAACAAACAAACAAACAAAAGTTTAAAATAGTCTTAATGTCAACTAACAATGATCTCTTGATCTCTTGAATTCTTTTAGAGCCTCATGATGATTATACAGTAACAGGTATATGAACATCGAGTACACACACGTCTGGTTTGCTATCCTTGTGGGGACTCTCCATAGGCGTAATGGTTTTTCTACTGTACAGATCGTATATTCTATTGTCCTACACCAACCCTACACCTAAACCTACCCCTTACAGGAAACTACAGGCATTTTTAGATTTTCCAAAAAAAAAAACTTTCTGTGTGATTTATTAGCTTGTTTACCAACAATTGAGGTCCCCACCATGACACGAGTCCCCATGAGTTTGTGTGTATTCAAGTTTAAGTCACCACCTGAATAGAAACACACACACACACACACACACACACACACACACACACACACACACACACACACGCTTAAAAATACATTTCAAGTCACAAAATTGCAACGTTACTGTTACGGAGTTACTAGTCTTGCGTAGAATCCATGGCAGCATTCATTGGCCAAGGCCCGCCCATGACGCCGTTTGACCGACATGTCAATCAACCAATCACAGTTTGTTTTGTTCAGCGTCACGTTTCGGGGCGTAGAAATATCGGCACAATAACAGACCAGTGTGTAAAACTCCCGGATGTTTTTTAAAGATTCTATGCCGCCAACTTTAAATATTTCACATACTTTTGAAAATCCAGCGTTTAGTTGATCCTGATAAGCGCTCGTCATCACAGTTGTAAACACGACGGCTTTCTTCTTTCCTGAGGGGTTTTGGCATCACGGCATCTTTGTTTCCAGGAACGCTAAAGAACGCGACACACATGTCTCCCGGAAATCCTGTATAATTCAACCAATCCGATGATGACTTTGAAACTCCTGAAGTGTTTCCAGCTAAGTGTGCCATATGCATCGGACGTTTAGCCAGCGGTCCATGGGCGTGACATCTGAGGCTGAGACTACGGAGTAACTGAAGAGAGAAGCGCGCGGATCCATTTGCAAAGCTTTATTATTAAACATGGTCAACACAGGCAAGGGTCAGACAAATGGCAAACAGGTATATAGAGGGCAAGACAGAAGAGTACTCAAGTAAACAGGCGTGGGTCGATTGATGGTGAACATAATCCAAAGGAAGAGGCAAACAAATAATCCACACAGACAGACGATAATCCAGACGCGGAGTCCAAACGACAAGACGAGAGGCAGGCGATCAGGAAACAGACAATCAGGCACAACTAGAAGTAACTAGACTGGACTAGAGCAAGGAACATGGAACCAGACAAAACTCTGACAATAAACTGGCTCCGTAAAGTGCTATCACTAGGAGAGCGATAAAGACAATACTCGGCGATTTGAGAAGGATCTAAGTGGGTGTTATATAGTGTGTGTAATTGACAGCAGGCGAGTGTGTGATTAGTGAATTGGCATGTGGGAAATGTAGTCCAAAGTAAAATGAAACAGCCTGTGTAATGTGAGAGTCAATATATTGGAAGGGCGACCTCTGGTGGCAATCGGACTGAAGGCCATGGACCGGACAGTTACATTATCAGAGAATGGACTCAAAACAGACTGTTTTGGAATGATACTAAGCAACACATATATAATACTAAAAATGAAACAGTGCACTTTCCACAGTAAAAATGACAAACTATGCAAAAATGTATGATAACTAGAACAGGCCTAACAGGTTTACTGTGCACTTCAGTAAATAAAACACAATACTGCACTTCAGACCCTATTTCCTCTTTCTCATTCATATCAAATGTCACCTACTGTAGAATTCCACAACCAAAATCTCCAGTGAAAGCTCACAGCAGGTCGTTATTAAGTCAACTTTGACTGGAGACATTTGACGCCTGGAGGAACTTAAAATATAGTGCTAGGATTTTTTTTTTTTTTTTTTTACTTTTCCCATGAAGTCTTAATCTCCAATAATAGTCAACAAATAAAGATTACTCTTTATCATGAGATATATGGAATTCATTTTTTGAAATAAAGAAGTAAATCCTTCTTCTGGGAAATCAGAGTTGCCAGTAAAGACACACATTCACACAGACTGGCCTTGATACAGCCAAACCACAATCGACTTGTTCTCAGCCAAAGTACTAACCCAAGTAAATTTGACTAGTAGACTGTCGCACAACTGAACTCAATAAACCTAGCTCTGGAGAAACCTGTCTAAAAATGTAAAATCAACAAACCTATACAAATATGGAGCAAGAGAACTGTGTGGCATTTGATACCAAACTCTATTGGCATGAAAATGTCATGTATGGTCACATACGGGAAGTAATTAAAAAAAATAAAAAAATATAGCGCAGACGAGAAATGGGAGTTCAAATCTGTTTGGAAATGATACGAATCACCTAGATCCTTAACCGTCTCTGGTCATGCATGTGTGAAAACCTGCAGTTGTATCTGCTGCTGTTTCCAGTGGTTTTCCTCCTTCAGTGCAATTGACCACATACAACCCACACATCTACATTGGTGAGGTTCCAAAGAAAGAAAACCACAAAGACCTGAATACAGAAATACTCACCATCTTGCTGCTAAAAACTAACCAGCTTTGAAGAACGCAAGCCAAGTAAATACAAAAGCGTGAGAGAGAGACACCGAAATGATTTTAATTCAGTCGCTATGCTAACATGGACTGGGAACGTGTACATTTTCAGGTTGGAGAGTTAAATATTTGAATGTTTTATTATTTGAACAAGAGTTTTTAATTATCCCACATAATTCCAGTGACCTTAAAGAATGACAAACACACATTAACAAACAAACCCAAAGAAGTTCTATGGATTTTTTAATGGGGTCAGCGGTGGGTAGAGATGTTTTCAGTGGTGAGACTGACTCTCAACTCTCTCTCTCTCTCTCTCTCTCTCTCTCTCTCTCGCACGCACACACACACACACGCACACTCACACACACTTCACGGACTGTTCAATTTAACCTGCATTACTCTAATTGAGTTACAAATGCAAAAAGACAAAAATATAAGCAAATAAGCAAAACTTTTACTAGGTTCAGTACAATCTCAATCAACCGCATTTGTGAAAATTGTGGGGAAAAAAAATTACTCATTCCTTGTTCTCATTTTTATTTTTCAGTGAAAACAAAATCACTCAAAATCAACAAATATCAAGGTTACACTAAGGCACTCATAATGGAAGTTAATATAGCCAGCTTTTTAGAAATTTTAGGCAGAAAAATGAAAATTCTTCATGCTTATTCTTTTTTACCTAAAAAATGTGAGTTGTACATTACTAACATACAGTGCAAAACACATTATATAAATTCCAACCATAATCACACTTTAGATATATAGGTTTAAAATAATCTATAAGAATATCAATATAACATTTTTACAATGTAAACTCAAATAGATCGATAGTTAAAATTATGAGCATTACAAAGAAAAGTATACAAACAAGAAAATTCCAAGTGTGCACACTAACAAGAGACCGAGATTGAGGATAATTTTGGTTTTTGGAGGTTCTTTGAGCATTTCAGTAACATTCCTGTCTTCATCTCCAAAAGGTGAATCTGGTTCCTCTGAATTTGTTTTATACCCACAAAACCACTCCAAACATTTCACACACCGTCCCTTATCTCCACCTACAGGATCAATGCCCTGTTGTTTGTGGGTATGTTGAGACTCCAAGTGGCCATCTGGAAGTATTTCAGGCCCTGTTTGAATAACCTGAGATGATGGTTTTATTTCCAATTCATTCATTGTCTTTTCTTTTTTTTGTTTCTACTGAAAGCTGAGGAAGTTTGCTGTTCTCGGTTTGATTCCTGTTGCACAGTCCCCACAAAGTAGTCGTAGCAATCTGTTCAATCTGTCAAGAAGCCCACAATGCCACCTCAGAATGCACCAGTCTCATTGCAATGTTTCCAAAGGACGTCAAGCAAGAACAGTGCAGCAATGGGTGGCGTGAGGTAATCCGACACCTCCTGAATGTAGAGGAACATCTGACCACCTTGCATCTCAATGACACATGGGACCCAGGCTATGCTAATGGCCACTATGAGGACCACAAACATGCGTCCCACCACCATGAGCTCTTTGGAGGAAGCCTGGTGACGCACCATCTTATATATATCAAGGGTGAAGATAGTACTGGCGCTGTTGAAGATCGAGTCCAGGTCACTCATGAGAGCAGCGAGCATCACCGCCATCATCAAGCCTCGTAGACCTACGGGCCTTTGTCCAAAGGACCTCTTAAGATCTTAAACGAATCTGGCTTAGGATGCACATCGCAGGAATTGAAGTTGGTGAAATTATTCTTGAGAACAATGGCAGTGACATTGGGAGAGGCGGTGACATTGTACTTGACACAAAGAAAACCTTCAGCCGCTTCCCGCCGAATCTTTTGGAGAGGTACTCCGGCATGGTGTACACACCTGAGTGGATGTAAACGGGTATGAAGACCCAGCCCAGGAGCTGCAGCAGTAGAATCCCATTAAACTCCCAAGCACCTACGGCAAACCCGCTTGCTGCACCTGAGCCAGCCAGGCCGATGAAGTGCTCACTGCCAATGTTGCTCACGAACAGCGATGCACCGATCATCATCCAGTTCATGGAACGACCGGCAAGGAAGTATCCGCTCACGGTACCTCGATTCGCCTTCCACATCGCAAAAAAGCCAAAGGCCAGGACAAGAACAAAGTACATGGCAACAACAACGATATCTGCTGCTTCCATTGTTGATGCCATTTTTTAATTGTTGGTGGAACGAGATATACCATTCGGTGGGCCACATATAGCAATGGATTCTGAAAGAGAGAAAATAAATAGATTTGAAAAAAACACTAACCGCATTTAGATGTTGGCAAACAAGGTACAGGCCAGAAAAAAAGTACAAATTCTATTTAGGTCTTTTATGTCTGCACAGTGTGTTACAATTCATTAAACACTTTCCTTTTCATTTGTCACTGTTTGCATTTCTCTTTTTCAGACTCTGTGAGCAGATTTTAATCACTGCTAAAATATTCTTGATAAAGTAAAAATTTTAGTGCAACTTAATTATTAGGGCTTTGGGAAAAAAAACAAATGCCATGTTAAAAATTAGGGAAATAAGCAAATAATTTAAGGTAACCTTACAATATGTGTTGGTTTATAAAACCCAACAGTTTATTAAATGATTCTAAAAGCTTCAAAAGAGGTGGAATAGACAATTCTGGCTTTGCTATATATAAAAGTACATCATCTGCATCTAAAGGTATATATTGGGGTCTGTCATCAATTAAAATAGGGGCAATTTTAACATTCTGCCTGACACTCTCTGCCAAGGGTTCCATCGCTAGTGCAAATAGGTAGGGGGAGAGAGAACAGCCTTGGCGTGTTCTTCTGCATAGTAGGAATGAGGTTGAAAATGTAAAGTTTGTAAGGACCGAAGTTTTTGGAATAGCGTACAAAATATTAATCCACTGAATGAATTTGTCTCCAAATCTTTTTAGAGTTGCGAACATATAAGGTCATTCAATTTGATCAAATGCACGTTGAATATCTAAGGAAATCAAACATGCCTTTGTTGTATGCTTCATGTATTATATTATAAAGACGTCTTAAGTTTGATTGTATGTGCCAATTTTGGCATAGGCCTAAATTCTCTCTGATCTTGATTTATGATTGAACATATGTGACCCTGGAGCACAAAAGCAGTCTTAAGTCGCTGGGGTATATTTGTAGCAATAGCCAAAAATACATTGTATGGGTCAAAATGATCTATTTTTATTTTATGCCAAAAATCATTAGGGTATTAAGTAAAGATCATGTTCCATGAAGATATTTAGTAAATTTCTAACCGTAAATATATCAAAACTTAATTTTTGATTAGTAATATGCATTGCTAAGAACTTCATTTGGACAACTTTAAAGGCGATTTTCTCAATATTTGGATTTTTTTTGCACCCTCAGATTCCAGATTTTCAAATAGTTGTAAAAAGCAAGCACATCCAGCGTATCCATTCAGATATATGTTACGTGTATATTATTAATAATGACATTTCTGATTGTTCAAATGATCAGCTGTCGGGGGCCCACTCAAAATTCAGTGCCCCAGGCAATTGCCTGCCTTGTCTGCCCTATTGCTATGCCTCTGGGTCCATGGAAAGCGACACAACCTGAACCCTGTCACAACCTTAGGCATGCAAATGTTGACAAGCAAGCGCGTGACAGACAAATGCCATGCAAAGGTCACAACCTTCCCATCGCCCCAGCGCAAATTCGCTGACCTTGGTACCCGTAAAACCTCGCGAAGGTGTTCGGTGTCGCCCAGCCCGCAGCTCTACAGATGTCTGCCAGGGAGGCGCCGTGTGCCAACGCATACGAGCAGGCAGCAGTCTGTGTGGAGTGAGCCCTCACCCCCAGGGGGCACGGCTCGCCTTGGGATTGGTACGCCAAGGCGATGGCATCCACTATCCAGTGGGCCAACCTCTGCTTGGAGATAGCCTTCCCCTTCTGCTGACCTCCGTGGCAGAAAAAGAGCTGCTCAGAGCTTCTAAAGCTCTGGGTGTGGTCCACGTATATGCACAGCGCTCTTACGGGACACAGCAACACCAAGGCTGGATCTGCCTCCTCCGAAGGCAGTGCTTGTGAGGAGTAAGGTCCGTGGAGACATGTGTGAGACACTGTGCTTCAGTGGGTACATGATGTCAGACAATGGGCTACTGAGGGTACAGTATTTTATGGACAGTCATCTAAGTAATTTACTATTGCAGTGTGGTAATCATGTGTATAACTGAGAATCTTTGTCGTGCATGAGAATTAAGTAAGGACATGTCATCCTGTTTTGTTTGCTATAAACTTGTGGGCTTGTAAACTCCATTGAGACTGTAAACACTGATTTGGAGCTCTAAATGATCTGAATTCGCTGAAGAGAAGGTGCTGAGCAGACTCTCTGTGGAGGGAGGAGACAGTGGGGCAGACAGTCTAATATGGCCGTGGGAAGTGCACAGCAGTGGTATGTAATAATTTATCTCTAAGGCTTGTGTGTGTGTGTGTGTGTGTGTGTGTGTGTGTGTGTGTGTGTGTGTGTGTGTGTGCATGCATGATTAAAAAAGCGCTATATAAATGTAAGGAATTATTATTATTATTATTAAGCAAACTAATATGTTGTATATGCTACTGTAAACATATGTTACACAATTTATCAGAATAATTTAACTGTTTATTCTACAGTTTTTGTGCAGCGACTACTCTTTTGAGAGAAAATATTAAAATTGTCTGTTGCTGTTAGGGTCTGCAATTTCAAATAATCAAATTACAAAAAAAATCCAATGTTTATTTTAATTTAGCAATTTCTCTTGCTGACTGCTACACTGAGGATTTACTCCCTTACTCTTTATTAGGACAAGTCATTTTGACCGGTAGGACTTCATCAGGCCTACACCACTTGTGAGATAGGGTGAGGTATTTAAAGGCTCTTAAGCTGCTGAGTAGGAGTTCTTGAAATAGACAATCTTTAGTGTGTGGGTGTCTTCCTAACATCTTATATCTTAATAAGCCGACTTTTTGAATCTCAATTTTTGCAGCCGGCACCAGGTTTTGGGAGGTACATACACTACTTCTGTTTTGACTGCTGTTTAGAATGTACAGGTCAAATTTGTATTGAAGAGATGCTATTTATGTGACTTCAGAATCCAGCAACATCCTCACCAAGAAGAAGATTTTTGATCATACATGTCAAAAGTGCGGCTTCAAGAGGAAAGGATCATTGGGATGAGGCAGATGAGACGGCACTGCACCTACCTCAGAAAGCTGGCTGGGAACATCAGGACAATGAAATCAGAAATGTCTTTTGGCAGAAACAGTTGTAAGAAACTAGCTTTTGTTACCCTCTTGCTGTGTGAAGCTTTTGGGGAAACTGGGTTCGTACCCAACCACTGTTACATATCCTTTTTATGAACGTAGTAATTTGAATAAAGTGTATTCTTTTTTTCTCTTCTTTTTTTTTCTTTTCTTTCTTTTTCTGATTTTATACTTTTTGGCGAGGAGTGGGTGGAGCTACATTCTGGGTCAGAATTGGACAAAGAGAGAAAAAAGGTGGAAAACAGCCAAATGGCTGGGCCTAGAGGCTTGGAATTAGTTTCTGTAATTAGGGATACAAAGGTCTCCATAAAGCACATGTTAGTTTCAGGATTCTTATTAGTTTCTCAAATTACTTTCTTTTGTCCTTTGGTGATTAAAAAGTCATGGATCATCTGAATAATCAGACATATTGAATAGAAAATACGACAATAAAACCACATTCACTTTGAGATCCACTGTGAATCCAATTTTTACACTGTTGATTCCTTGTGGCTGGATCTTAAAATGGTCTGTAGTTCTTCAGTAAAGTCAGTTAATAAATAGCTCAACAGTACTAACTCAATGGAAGTATTGACATGCCTCGCTTTCATTTTACCTTCTAGGTAGTTTAAGTGAAGAGGGTCATTGCGGACTACTGTGTCTTCTTCAGAAACGGCTTGTAGACGTGGAAGAGGAGTTCCAAGTCGTATGCTAAAGTTACAGCCAGGCTTTAGGACCAAATGCTGCTTCTCTGCTGGAGGATGTGCCCGAGTAGATACTGGAGGACCATGAAGAATTTGATTATGAGAGTTCAGATGACAGTGACTTTGAAGCAGTGGGAATGAGTGGTTCTTAACTGGTGGGATGTGTTTAGAGTGTGCGTCAATTGTGAGTGGATTGCAGGTGTGTTTCAAGAAAAACAAAAAACTTTATTTTGAAGTGTATTGGATGTCTGATACAGTGCTTTTATATTTTTATGTGACTCTCCAAAACTCAGCTTAGAAACAGCAGGTCGGTTAAGTTCCCCTCCACCTCCAGTGTTTCACAGACTATTTCTACAGTCAACTGTGGTGCTACAGCTTGCGAATGACACCAGCAATCTTGTTAACATAATGACCTTTAATGAACAAAAATACTCTTTCACTAATGTAATACTGTTAGATTGTTTTATACTGTACACTCCTGTATAATGTTAATCACAGGTATTGCGGTTACTTTTGGAGTGAACCATTTACTGTACATGTCATTATGTGAAATACTTCCCAGAAATGACTAAACATTTCCCATAGTTGAGTTTTGTTTGTAGTGTTTCCTGTTGTTGTTACTGCTGTTACCTTGCCAACAATAGGAACTATATTACCATGCCTTTTACTTCAGGTAACTATAAAACTACGTTGTACATGCATGCAGACTAGTTCATGCTGAGGTGTTGTTTAGCTCTTCATTATCCTGCTGCATAACTTTGCTCTGGATACAAGAATTAATACTAGACAACTGCTATTGTAAATATCAGCTGACAATCATAGGCTGTTTGCTTTAAGTTATGTCTACCATTTTATGTATGTATGAACGTCCTTGTTGTCTTTGTTTTAATGCATGTCACTTTGCTTTTTACATTGAAAAGTGATATGTAAATAAAGTTATTTTTTCATTATTTTTGTGTTTTCTGTATAAAAACCTATAAGTTATCATATTTAATCTAAAGAAAATGAATGTAACAAGTTAACTGGAGACTCTAAAACTGCCCAAGGTGTGAATGGGAGTCTTTAACACGGTTACCTTAGCAACGAACATGAACCTCACAAATAAAAGCATTTTTAGCTAATAATGACAATGTTTTTTTTGACAATTCTTACAACATGTTTTATGCTTTTATTTATTTATTTATTTAATTTAGCAATGTCTGTTAGGAAGTTATTTTATGCTATAGTTCATTTTGAAACCCTACTTCCTTACAACCCTAGTTTGCAAACCGGGAGAACTACGTAATTAACGGACTGGCTATCACTTTGTAATCCGCTGCAACAGGGAATTGTAGTTTTTGGCCACTGCTACCTGCGGATCTGGCGTGACCATTGGTGGACAAGCGGTAGCTGCTGAGGGATGACGTTTGGCCACTGCTACCTGCGAATCTGGTGTGACCATTGTTGGACAAGTGGGGGATTCAACCTGGGCTGATGAGGGTTCAATGAATTGTTCAACAGCAACTTGTGCAGTCCAGCCTAACTTGTAGAAGTACAGAATTATTTAGAAAACAATGATCAGCCTTTTTCCCCAATTTTATAACATTTTATAGACTAAAAATCTAATTGATTAATCAAGAAAAAAAAAATCACCAAAAAATATAGCAAGTGTCAGCTGTAATATCAACAAGAGATGTGTATAGACCTAACAAGTTCTTATTGCTTTACCAAACTACTTCTACCAAGCAGTATGATTTATCAGGGGAATGGTCCTAAGACATGTGATGGATGTTTTAAGATAGTCTGGTCGTTGACCAATTATGCCACTTTTTCTACTGGATTTGTACAATTAAAATTATGGCATGGGTATTATTATGGCAATTCAATGTCATAGTTTATGTTATAAACAAACAAATGATAAAATACAGGCTAGCAAAAAAAAAAGGAAAGCCGTGGTCACACTATTTTGAACATGCAATGGTCACGCTCTGCAGCATCTTTTAAAAAACCTAAATTTAACACATAAATAACAATACATCTAAAATGTAAATACATACAATCTACTCCACTTTCCTGCAGCATTGCAGTTTTAAATGTATGTACTTTTAATTCAGCTGCGAGGTCATACTGTGATCATGAATTGATCTGCTGTTGATCACACGTTTTCATGTGATAGGAGTTTGCAGGTCAGAGTTCACCAAGCTTGAATGTGCAGGAGCTTGCATTTCCGGTCTGATGTATTCACATACATATGAATGTTTGTCGATGAAACGAAAGTGTGCAGTGTGACTGTCCCTTTAACCTGCTAGGACCAGTGTTATCACCTAAAAAAGTAAGTGTAGAGCCCTGATCTGCATCATCTATAATGAGCATGGAGCACTAGGGTTGGGGCCAAGTGCTGTCTTAGGGTGTTGCCTTCACTTAATTTAAAATGCGTGGATGAAATAAAGCAGCATATTTGCATGAATTTGTTTGAAGCTTCGTTTGAAGATTCCGCGCTTCCAGATCGCCCCCAAGAGTCCCTGCTGGTCCCGTCCAGCTCTGCGCTTCCAGAGTGCCCCCAAGAGTCCGCGCTTCCAGAGCACCCCCAGTGCCAGCGCCACGAAGGCGTCTTCCTATCTCCGCACTTCCAGAGCGCCCCCAAGAGTCCCGCCTGGTCCCGTCCAGCTCCGCGCTTCCAAAGCACCCCCAAGAGTCCCGTTGGGGGGGGGGGGGGGGGGGGGGGGGGTAGTAGGGCTCCTGCCGTAGAGGCCGAGGTGGGGGCTTGGGCCGAGGTCTCGCAGGCAGACCCGCCATGGCCTCCCGAGTCCCCAGCTCCGCCATGGCCTCCTGAACTCCCAGCTCCGCCATGGCCTCCCGAGTCCCCGGATCCGCCATGGGTCCCAGAACGGGCACCGTCCCCGTACTCTGCCCCTTGAGGCCTCCAGAGTGCCAACTCCCCCCTTGGATGTTGTATGGCGCAGGACGCGCCTTCCGGGAGGGGGGAGTAGTGTCAGACTTTGTCTCTGCGTCTTGTGTTTCCCCTCCTCTCGTGCCCTTATTTGGTGTTCCTGTTCCTGTCCTTGTTTAATGTCATTAGTTGATTAGTCCCCAGCCGTTTGTCATTAATTATCTAGTTTTCCTCAGTGTTTATAAGCCCTGTGATTCCCTGCCTCAGTGTCCAGTCTTAAAAGTCTTAAACGTCATTTCAACGTCATTCTGTTTGTCTACCCCCCAGTTCCATGTTCCTGTTGTTGGATTCAATAAAAGGATTATTGAATATTCTCCTCGTCTCCTCGCTCCTTGCCCAAGCCGAAGTGTGACAGTTAAAATGTTATTTTACTGATACTGAAAAGTAAGTAGCTAAATAGCTAGCTAGGCAGCTTTTAACCTCTCCCAATTAGTTTTAGTTGTAAGTCAAAAGCATCCATGATAATCTGAATTCTCCATTAGTTGAGAGTAGGCAACCACAGCCTTACCTGTGACAGGGACACAAGGCATCAAATACATTACTTTTTAAAACAAATTCAAATTCAAAGTATATTCATGGCCAAAAATATCGGCACCCTTGGTAAATATGATCAAAGAAGGCTGTGAAAATGAATCTGCATTGTTAATCCTTTTGATCTTTTATTTAAAAAATTCACAAAAATCTAACCTTTCATTGGATAATAAGAATTTAAAATGGGGGAAATATCATTATGAAATAAATGTTTTTCTCTAATACACATTGGCCACAATTAACGGCACCCTTTTATTCAATACTTTCTGAAACTTCCATTTGCCAGTTTAACAGCTCTAAATGTTCTCCTATAATGCCTGATGAGGTCAGAGAACACCTGACAAGAGATCAGAGGCCATTCCTTCATCCAGAATCACTCCAGACCCTTTAGATTCCCAGCTCCATGTTGCTGCTTCTTCTCTTCAGTTCACAACTCATTTTCTACAGGGTACAGGTCAGAGGACTGGAATGGCCAGCAGAAGCTTGGTTTTGTGCTCAGTGACCCATTTTTGTGTTGTTTTTGAGGTTTGTGTTTGGATTATTATACGGTTGGAAGATCCAAACATGGCCCATTATAAGATTTCTAACAGAGTTAGTCACTTTTTGATTTTTTTATATGTTGGTATTTGATAGAATCCATGATACCATGTGTCTAAACAAGATGTCCAGCACCTCCAGCAGAAATATAGGCCCACAACATCAAAAATACAGCAGTATATTTCATTGTACACATGGGGTACTTTTTATCCCTGTGTTCACCAAATCCATCTTGAGTGTTTGCTATTAAAAGCTCATTTTATAGTTTCATCTGACCATAGAAGCCAGTCCCATTTGAAGTTCCAGTCGAGTCTGATAACTGAATATGCTGGAGTTTGTTTTTGGATGAGCGAGGAGAATTTTTCTTGAAACCCTCCCAAACAACATGTGGTGATATAGGCGCTGTTAGACTTTTTTTTTTTGCAAGGTTTTCTGACCCCAAGACTCAACTATTTTCTGCAAATCTCCAGCTGTGGTCCTTGGAGAGTCTTTAGCCACTCAAACTCTCCTTCTCACCATGCATTAGGACGATATAGACACACGTCCTCTTCCAGGCAGTTTCCTAACATTTTATGTTGATTGGAAATTCTTAATTATTGCCCTGATGGTGGAAATGGGAATTTTCTTAAAGCCACTTCACTAATTTGTGAAGCTCAATTATCTTTTGCTGCACATCAGAACTATATTCTATGGTTTTTCTCATTGTGATGGATGATTAAGGGAATTTGGGCTTTGTTTTCCCTCCTATTTATATTTCTGTGAAACAAGAAGCCATGGCTGGATAATTTGATGTTCATAATCACCCTGGAGTGCTCAAAATAGTGAATATGAATGGGAATATACTTCAGAGATATTTTACTCATAAGAATTTCTAGGGGTGCCAATAATTGTGTCCAACATGTATTTGAGAAAAATATTTATTTCATAATGATATTTCCCCCCATTTTAAATTCTTCTAGATTTTTGTGAATTTTTTAAATAAAAGTTCAAAAGGATTAACAATGCAGATTAATTTTCAGAGCGAGACGAGATTTTTAGACTTTAAAAAAAAAAAAATCCTCAATGATGAAATATATAGGGAAAATAGTCTTTTATTCAACTGAAAAACACCCAAAAGCGCTTTACAATCATATAGGGGGTCTCTCCTCAATCACATAAAATCCAAAAAATGTAGGTGCATTTTGAAATCAACTTATACTTTATGAAATTAAACTTCTATTTTAATGAATTATATGCAGTAATAAACAACATGTAAACTAGAGCTGCATGATTCTGGATAAATTGAGAATCATAATTTTATAAATCATAATAAATTGGAGATCACGATTCTCTCACAAAATAACGTAATTTACTAGTTGTTCTGACAAAATGTTCGTTGCTTAAGTCTTTTAAAAATATATTAATTTCAACAAAATTAAAAAAAATAAAATAAAATTCAATGAAGGAGTCAGTGTCTCACAAAGACTTGTTTCATCCCTATCAGACACCCATTCATTTGGTCTTCTTCTGGGCTTTGACAGCAACACAACAGCCCTTATTCCCAAGGCCTGCAATTTTTCTAGCTAAAAATACGACACACAAACACACACACACACACACACACACACACAAATAACAGATATCGAATAACAGGTATTAAATGTGCATAGCAAGTTTTGAAAAATAGCCTGCATCAAAAACAATTGCATACCAACATATACGCTTCATCTTGTAAATGAGAGGTGGTTCCTGATTTTTTTTTTTTCTGGGCAGGCACCCAGCTCTCCCGCTTCCGATCGAACTTGTCAAGTTTTTTTTTTTTTAAGCCTCAGCTTATGTGGTTGCTCTCCTTGGCAACATCTGCAGATTTTTCAGGCCACATTAATTTGTTTATGGCGCATCACACATTTCCGAATCGTTGGCCTGGCATTTCTATCAGAGACAGAGTAAGCGAAAGACACAAAGAGGTTTTGAGAAGTCCTTGAGAAGTCACAGAAACAAAGCAGGACAAGATGTAAAAATAAAAAAGCAATAATTACTTGAATACACTGGGGATTCTGGAAGGGGGGGGGGGGGTGCAGTTGATCAGAAGTCATAAAAATGAGTGACATATATTGTTCAGCCTATTGAATAATTCTCTAATTACTGCAAGACTGCATAACAGAGCAGAAAGTACACTGGACGCAGAGAAAGGATGTAACTTTAATGCAAGTGCTCATAACATATCAACAAGCAGGGAAAAAAATGTGCTGGGCCAAAAAATATCTAATACTATATAAGATTTCGATTACAGGGCAAAAAAAAAAAACAAAAAAAAAAACTGTGACAATTCATTCACTGACGCGCTTTATAAACAGCGCTAAAAAAGGTAGTGCAAAATAGTCTACTATTTTATTTAAACAGAACACAATAATACTATTATTACTATTATTCATTTTTCTTTGAGTGCGGTCATTAAAGAAATCCTGAAGTGGCTAGCGTCTAGCTAGCGTCATATTTGCATGTGTGGACTGTGAAGCTTTTTGCAAATTTAATTTTTTTAAATTAATTTATTTTTAAAATTGTTAAATTTGCAAAAAGCTTCACAGTCCACACATGCAAATATGACGTTAGCTAGACGCTAGCCACTAGCCACTTCAGGATTTCTTAAATGACCGCACTCAAAGAAAAAATATGGCTTAAAATATGACCCAACTAGGCTGTGACCGACTGGTTCTGAGGTTGAATCCAGGCACTGACCTTTCTGTAGCCTAATATGGTGATGTTATTTTGCTAATGTTACAATAAAGACCTAATATCAACACAAAAATCATAAACTTACCTTGTGCTGGGATTTTTGGAGAATGTACTAAATCGCTTCTATTTGGTCTGTAGGGAGTTGTTGGCATTGAGAAAATTATTGCCCCTGCTGGTACTCTATTGGTAACTTCTAGAGGAGGCAAAGCATGACACTTATACGCAGGGGCGTGTTCACCATTTTGTGGGCCCTAAGCAAAGTGCGCCCTGCGCCCCAACCTTGCTTAGGATTTTCCATTGAATTGCACAACAGTAATATTGAGTATACAGAATTAAGTGAGTCATATAAAAAATTGATTTATTGTACTTTGAACTGCATAACAGCACACAAAATTGTCTACAGTTTGGTATAAGACAAAAAATTCTTGTATTTTTTGTTTTTGTTTTTTTGTTAAGTGTCCAAAAAAAAAAAAAGTGTCCACTGTCTTATTCAAAATGATACCGAATCCTTTTAGCTAAGAAATTAAATGTCTTGGTTTTACCTTGAGCAAGAGTCTTCCTTTTGTCCACTGTCATGCATATTCAAAAATCTACATAGTCCTTTTAGATTAATTGGACCTTTCTGACTTCGGCTTCAGCAAAACTCTTAATTATATCCTTCATGTTCAGGGATCTTCTGACTCTCTGCTCAATGGAAATCATTGCTAAGCCATTCAGTCGTTTCTGGGACATTGTGGACCGCAGGTAAGTTTTAATCTTCTTCAAAGTGGGGAAGCTCCTCTCTCCTGAGGCAACAGTGATAGGCAATGTCAACAGTAAACGCAAGGCAATGCTTAAATTGCCATAGAGCTCCAAAAGATTCTCCTTGTAGATATAATCTAACATCTCTGCAGGTGTAGAGATGTGATCTGGAAAAACATGAACAGCTGCCCTCACTTCAAGAATCATGTCCTGACTGTCAATGTCTCCCAGTGCCTGCTACAGTTTCTTACATGATTCATCAAGAGTGCCCTCCTGAACTGCCTTCTTCATGTTATCATCTGAATATAGAAATCCAAACAGTGAAAAAAAAAGTCAATTTGTGTGAACCTTTTACTGACACTAGTAAGTGCTGTATCAAGCAGAGGAAGAAAAAAAAATCTTGCTTGAATTGTTCCTCTGGTGTGAGCCTCCTCTTTTCCCTCCATGTCAGGCAACTGGTGATATAGTACTTTCACAATGTCAGTGCAACATTCCCATCTTGTTGTTGACAGATTTTTGACAGTGAGCTGCACATGGCTTAGCAGGATTGACCAGCGTTGTACTGATGAGCTGAACATGTTATACAGACGCTGAAGAATGCCAAAAAATGTCACAGAAAGCACAGATGACTTGACAGCATCCGTCACAACCAAGTTCAGTGAATGACTGCTGCAGGGAACACACAGAGCCTTGTTGTTGATCTCGAGCAGTCTTTTCTGGACTCCCTGCTTGTGTCCCATCATATTACTCCCAATATCGTAGGACTGACCACGACGATATGAAATATTCAATCTGAAACTGTTAAGACGCTCAATTAGGGTAACAAACAGGCCTTTCCCTGTGGCATCATTCACATTGACAAATCCAACAAAGTGTTCGGCAATATTTGCTCCCACCAGTGACTCATAATTCACAATGCGAAGCACCAAGGAGACTTGTTCATTGTGGCTAAAATCTGGCGTGCAGTCCATTATCACAGAAAAGAACTTTACCTTTTTGACTTTCTGAAGAATTGCATCCTTTGTTTTCTCTCCAACTAATGCAATGAGCTCGTTTGGGATGATGTTACTGAAATAGTGATCTTTGATCTCAATCCTTCTAAGGTGTTCACTCATTATAGGGTCAAACTGTGCCATGAGCTCTACCTGTCCAAGAAAGTTACATTATGGGGCTCAAAAAGTTTTTATGAATGCCCTCTTAGTTGCCTGATTGCGTTCTGCTAAATGCCAGACAATAGCAATTATTCTGCTCAAAACAGCCTTCCAGTGCTGTGTTTCAAGAGCATGCAATTCCTGACTCGCGCTGTCAATAGTTTTTCCTGATTCCAGACTGTCTTTAAGTTTGCACCAGGTTTGCATATTTGCGCGATGCGCTTTGCCTTTTTCATTCTCTTTTAAGTGACTGTGGATATTGATCCACGAACTAAATCCACCAATACTAAGTGAATAGGTGCTTCCCCTTTCAAAGAGCTTACAGCAGAAGCAGAACACAGAATCACTACTGACTGAATAATCTAACCAATCACTCTGTATTTTCTCCTCGTTTTTCATTTTTTTTGTAATAATATTCCGCAGTGAAACGATGAGGGGTTTTGTCACAATGTTGAGGAAAATCGAATTCCTTTATTTGAACTGGTCCCCTTTTGACAATGCTGCATCTTTGTTGGTCAGTTATTTTGTAAGGCCAAAGCGCTGGGTCATCAGAAAGCACTATTTCGCTTACCACCGGATCGTGGGGCGGGGGCTGAGTATCAGAGCCATGGCACTTGTCACTGCTGCCGGAAAAAGTAGTGACAGATGCGGGTGCAGCTTGTTCAGTGGGTGGCATGGCTGGTTCTTCCTCCTCTTCAGATGTTTCATTTTGATATTTAGGTGAAAAAAAACGTTGTAAGCTTTGGCAAACTTTCAGTATTTGATTTCCTCTCTTTTGTTTTCTTTCGTTTTTGAGCACCGCTTGGATAAGTGCGCTTCATGGTTGTTTCTTTACATATTTGGGCCGCATGTTAATTAAAGCAATCATCAAATGCAGTTAACCGCTTGTGGCCACTAGGGGGCCCCACGCAATTGCGTGCTTTGCGTGGTGGGTAAACACGCTACTGCTTACACGCATCCTCGAGTGGACCAGCGTGTCTGCTACATGCTTTGGTGTGATACCGGGTCGAATGTCGAGCTCTGTTACTGTATATAAAATTCAACCTGGCAAAGTGGTTAGTGGGAGTGACCGTGTTACCCGCTACAGCTGAAATCCACCCACATTTGGCGGGTGTTAATGTCAAGCTGTAACCCTGGGCACTAGTAGTGCGATGTAGTTACTACGATTTCTCTCTATGTATCAATCTGTATGAGAAGATACACTGTAATGGAGCAGTCGAAGTGCTAGGTTCGCTACAGGGGGGCAAAAAATTAGTTAAACCACAATAACAAAAACAGACAGACCAGGAAAATTACTTGAAGTTTGTCTTTTACTTTGAATAAAAGTAGAATTTAACGAAATTATGAAATTAAATGACAATAAAAACAACTGAAATAAAACCAAGGAAATTATCTCTTTTCTTTCACTTTTCAAATTTTAAATTTTTTTTTAAACTAAGTTTTAAGCTCCTTAGTTTTTATTTGAAAAAAAAACATGACCTGTTTATACAAACAGCGTCACAACATCACAAACAATTAACATGACTGTTAAACTCCATATATCTTTCATACATAAACTCAAAATTTTTGAAAAAAAAAAAAAACTATTTGAGCACTTTTGTCACTTAATACATATGAGATCAGTTACATAAATGATAATCGTCTGCTGATTAGCATTTTTAAGCTCTTCAGAAATACAATACACAGTTACAACACATTATACATGACATGTGAACACTAAATGCATATAAACTCGCATAAAACGCTTCAAAACATTAACACATTAAAACATTATTTTGAAACTCACCAAATCTGGGGGATTTCAACACAATTAATCAACCGCATCGGATCTCACAGGATTTACAATCACATGTTCCAAAGATGAATGGAGGTCTTATGGGTTTGGAACGACATGAGGGTGAGTAATTAATGACAGAATTTCAATTTTTGGGTGAACTATCCCTTTAACTTTCTGCTGGTGTCTTTGTTTGATGGTCTTAATCACAGTCCTGTAGCCAAATGGAACAGCTTGACAAACGGAATCATTGATCTCAAGGTATTTGTCATATACAGTATAAGATCCAAAGTGTTTGTGCTTATTAGCACCTTTGGCTGGGCAGTGCCACCAGTTTCCGGGATTACTAAAGCAAGAGTTGACACTTCAACTGTTGGGTTAAATCCCGACCTAACTAATGTGCAATTTCCTGATCAATCCGGAACAGTAACAAAGAAACAGGTAAAATCATCTTATCGTACAAGGCTTACAGCAGAACTTGCTGACTTCTTGATATCTCTTATCGGTCACCAGAGATGGGTTTGGCTCATTTTTGCAAATTGAAGCAACATGCCCATCCTCCACATCGAAAGCAATAGCCTGGCTTGGGCCTGCAAGGGGACTTGTGCTCAGCTTTAGGAGGGTTTTCTCTGGGAAACTGTATTAGTTTTTTTTTAACTTTGCTTGGATTGCTGTTTGGCTCTGGGTCCTTTTGGGCTCTGAGTTTTGTCATTTGACTCTGGAGCTCTGTGACTTGTCGCTTTAACTCAAGAACAGCATCAGTTGATGGAAACTCATTTTGTCCTGTCTGGTTATTTTTTTGTTTTAAGAGTTGGCTCTGGAGCTTAGCAACTTGTCTTTTTAACTCTGCGACCTCGGTCCCTTCTGACATTTCATCTTGCCTTAAATCAAGAGGGTTGGCAGTGAAAGTATGGGAACTGGCTCTTTGTCTTTGTGTGCCTAGGTGTCGTCTCATGCGGCTTTCTTTGGCAAAGTGTTTGTTCTCCTCACTGCACAACCGCAGGAGTAGCTCTGAGAACAGAGGAGGTTTATTTCTCTTACGTTCAAGCTGAAGGTTTGCTATTAGTGCATCATCATTCGCATACGTTATGCGTCTGAGCGCGAACGCTTAAAGGAGGAGCTATATATTTCCGTTCTGTGTCCCACCAATTAAGGCCCCACCTACAACAATTGATAGGAACTCCCAATTGGAACCACTGAAAATAGAACACTAAATGCAAGTTTTGCTGAAGTTAACTCATTTATAGAACATTTCTCCTCATATAAATATATATATATATATATATATATATATATATATATATATATATATATATATATATATATATATATATATATTGTGACGAGCGTCTAATGTGTCTAATGTGTTGAACTCGCCGCACCGGGAGAAATCGCACCGAGAGCACCACACCACGCCAGCCAGCCACCTTGCACTTTGCACTTCTTCTATTTGTGAATAAATCCACCCTCCGGGGTATTGTCGCGTGATTCCTCCACCCCGTCACAATATATCTATATATATATATATATATAATGTGACGGTTCGACGGCCCTCCCCCTCATCATCATCACCATCCCGTCCCTTATTCGCCGCCCGTCGTTGGCTCCTCCCATCACAGTGGTGGAGAATGCGGTCAAGGCGGAGCCTAGACAGCGCAGTTGGGCAACATCTGAAGACGTCATCCCCTCTCGCCCGCAGAAGTTCGTGAAGAAGCGTGTGGGACGGAGAAACGACGGAGACGGCCTCCCAGCCACCGAAGGGGTAAGTGACATTTAGTCAATTGTCATCTTACCCTGTGGTTGGTTGAGGCTGTCGATTAATACCGGTTTCTCTGTCCCTGTTCCGGCGCGGTGCGAGAGGGAGGTTCGCCCGGAGAGGAATCCCTGCCCCGCCCACTCCGACCGTATGGAGCCTGGTTGAGGAAGGTAGCACTCCTGCGTGGGCGGCGACCGACGACGGGGATGTCGCTTGGGGGGGTGAATGTGACGGATCGGTGGCCCTCCCCCTCATCATCATCACCACCCCGTCCCTTATTCGCCGCCCTTCACCAGGCTCCCGACTGGAGTGGGTGGATGAGAGGAGGGGCGTGGGACTAACGTGGGCTGGCGGCGTGTGATGAGGCACAGCTGAACTGAATTAAGCCTCATCACCGCCGCCGTTAAATGCCAAGCGCGCCTCTCCTCGAGAGACCGGTCTCTTCCCCCGTGCATGCACGCTGGTGTCCTCGTGGGTCCAGGAAGGGTGCGTTGAGGGACATCGCGCCGCCGAGGATGTGAGCCGCGGAACCTCCAGAGTCATCGTGCAAGCCGCACCCGTATAACGGCCGTCGGGCCAGGATGCCGGGCCGTCCATCCCGCCAATGCCCGTAAGAGGCAGAAGAGGAAGAGCCGCCGCTCCAGAGAAGCCGCCGCCCCTCGTGCCCCGGACCGCGGGAGCGTGTGCGGCCACCAGACTCCGCCCCTTGCCTGGACCCTTCCCTTTTGGAACACTGCCCTCCTGCACAAGCCCCGAAGCACGACGAGGACACCAGATCCCCCCCTGTTTTATGGACACTTCTTCCCCCTGGACACTTTATTTTATCATTTTTGTTTAATAAAAACCTCTCCGAGGCCTGACGCCACACCCACTGTGTCTGTCGTTGGCTCCTCCCGTCACAATATAAATAAATAAATTAACTCAGATGTCTCAATCAATCGGCTACACTTGCATTTGTACATAACACAAGATCAATATTTTCTTAAATAAAGTTGTGTAAACAAAGCACTCGCATTGCTTAATAAAATTGAGGTTAAACCACTGAAGTCACATGGAGTTCTTTAACGATGTCTGTCCTACCGTTCTGGGCTTTGAATGTATAAGTTGCATTGTTGCCTATGGAGGGAAAGCTCTCAGATTTCATCAAAAAGATCTCTATTTGTGTTCCGTAGAGGAAAGAAAGTCTTACAGGTGTGACATAAGGGTAAGTAATTAATGACAGAATTAATGTTTACTGTTGACAGTGAAATAGCTTGAGCATCCTCTTGAGTATTATGTGGTATGACCATACAGTTTCACAGGACTGCTTAATTTTGACATGCTTATAAAAAACTGATAAAGGAGCGATAAAGAAACATGAAAAAATAGTGTAGAAATGCTTGATGGTATTCAAGTAAACAGAAATTAAAAGAAATATGGAACCAAATATAGGATATATTGTCTAGTGTTAGGTTTAAAGAATATGTTGTTTATAAATATGCTGTTTATAAGTTGTTCAAGGAGGGGGGAAAGCCCTTATCTTTCTCTTATATGTGTATCTAAATGTAATGGCACTGTCTCTTGCACTTGATTGCTTATAAATATTGCTTGTATTTTCAAATTACAAATTACTTTGTGTTTTAATTAAATACAAAAATACTGGTGTGAGAAATGTATTTTAATTAAATACATTCGATGAGCTTGTATTTGTAATTTGTAACTAAATCATTTTTGATGTAATTGTGCCCATCTCTGAGCATCTGTGAGTGCTAAGGATAAACCAGATAACCACGTGTGATCACAACACCTAAACAGGGGCATAGCACAAGATAAAATTTTTCAAAAAACACACTGGATTCACTGCGACTACATATATTCGTCAGATGATGGCGACATCGTCTTTCAATTCACAAGTTTCCAAGAAGACTATGGAAAAGCACAAATCCAGAAGCTTTGTAATAAGAGTGATACTTAGTATATGACTAGATAAAGATCTTTTTGTATGACACACACACACACACACACCAAACCGTATATATAAAATAAAGACAGTGATGAATGCGTGACTTGAATTTGGCCACTGAACCAGTGAATTTAGTATTAGTTGTTCTCCCACTAATGTCCTGCAGTTCCATCATCAACCACTACTGGTTGGCAAACGCTTGTCTTCAGTAACAGTAACAGTCTATCACTTCATTTCGCTATTTACAAACACCTTCATCATCCAGTGTTTGCAGTTAGTTAAATGCATCACATTTAACTCATGATATGGCTCAGTGAGCACAGTTACCTTCATGTGCTGACATGTTTGCTATTGCAACAGGAAGTTTGGGACAAACATTGCAATGACTTTATTTTTATTTTTTTTAACAAAACAGCAAATGCGCCTTATTGTATCACAGAAATGGACCAAGACTTTGGAATAGCATACCACACTTAATATTTCTGCCATATTATAGCATATTACTTACAATTAATTCCATGATATATCAATAGGCCTAGTATAGAAGCAGTATGCTATTACTAATTCAGTCAGTGATGTTTGCTAGTGGTATTAAAATAAGGACTATCACTTAAAGAGCTTTTGATTGGACAACAATCTGTATCAGCATTTCTGCTTTAAAACATAGTGCATCAATTCTGTCATGTTTAGGAGCATTTAGCATATGAAGCTCAAACTAACAGACATAAAAGCTACCCAGCTAAAAAGGGAATGTTCTCACAACTTTAGCTAGCATTCTGGCAAGGTTATGAACAAACGTTCTTCCAGTAATGACAACAGAATGTTTGTTCAGAGTTATCATGGTCTTTAATAATGTTTTCAAGCACAAAAACATTATTCATTCAATATTCTTGGAATGTTTTTTTCTGAAGTGTTTTGTTTAGGTGTTTACTTTTCATCTAACATTTTAAATGTTAGGCCTACAACTTGTTTCAGAATGTTTAAAGAACATTAACGTTAAGTAACGTTCCAATCATGTTTGCAAAATGATCCCATGGAATATTTTAATGTTCGTTTAAACGACAAAAAAAAGTTTGAACACATTTTAAAATTGGAATATTTTGAACATTCAGAGAAAATTAAGAAATAAAATGTTTTCATAACTTAAAGGGAACGTTATCAAAACTTTTTTTTTAAAAAAAGGAAAAAACCACAAACTCAATTTCAATTTCATGGGGTTGTTAAAATTCCTTATTTTCTAAAAAAGCATGGGTAATTTTTACGTGCATTTTGCTGACGCTTTTATCCCATGTGACTTACAGTGTGTAAACCATACATCAGGTCATGCATTCTGTGGGAATCAAACCCATGACCTTGGTGTTGCCAGGCCTGGTTTAAATTAACATAAAAGGAAAAAGGGATGCACACTTCAAAACTCCACCAGAAATAATATATGCCTCTGGTATATCATTTTCAGGTTCTCATAACTTTGGTTAATGTTAACAACAATGTTTTGCTAAGTTTCTCTCAAAATTATAAAGAAGTGTTCGCACCTGTCACACCTCGGTCATGACTAGTATAAAGCCACCATCACTTCACTCTAGCTTTGTCTGGTCTTAAAGTCACTTCACTGACTCTTACCTGACTCATTCGAACTCTGACTGCTTACCTGCTATTCCCTATCCTCATCTTCATCAGTCCAAGGTCCTCTCTAAAACCTGCAAGAAGGAAAAAGACTGTTAGTCACAAAAGCTATGTTGGCTAAATATCTCCTGTGATATACCTGCTTACCTGTTGTTTGCTGCCTCTCTGCTATCCCTCCAGCCTATAAATATGCCATCTGAAACTTACCTGTTCTCCTCATCGTGGTCTCCTTCTGTTTCATGACAGAAGACCAGACTGAACACCATCATCATTATGGACCCTCACCATCCAAACCTGCTTACCCTCGAGGATTTCGTTCAGGCACTCAACACTGCTCTCAGTCCGCTCACTTCTGCTGCATCTGCCATCCCAGTCCCATGGCCCGGCCTGGTGATATCTCTGGAGAGGCGGTGGATTGTAGTGGCTTTTTGTTACAACGTTCAATGTATTTTGAAATGCAGCCCCAAGCCTTTCCCAACGATCTCTTGAAGAACACTTTCATGATCAAGTTCCTGTCTTGGGCGCATGCTGCAGTGGGCAGAGTAACCTCTGGAATGCTAACAGCCTTTACTGACCATTTTAAAGAAGTTTTCGGCCAAATTGCTTCAGATTTGCCTGTCTACGATCAACTGTTCCATCTCCACCAAGGGAAAAACTCTGTCTGGGAGTATGCCATTCAGTTCCACACTCTAGTGGCCACAAGCTGCTGGAATGAGACAGCTTTCCAAATGCGTTCCGACAGGGGTTGAATCCCAACATTCATCTCCAGATGGCGATATATGATGATACCGTGGGCCTAGAAAGCTTCATTCAAAGGCTATCTGCATCTCCCAGTTTCTCACTGCTTGCCAGGTTAATTTACAACTCTCTCCACTGACCTCACTCACATCTCCAGATCAAGCACCAGAACCTATGCAGTTGGACTCCTCAACACCTGCCTGGTTCGACCACCTCACCCAGTGGTGAGTACCATCCAACTGAATCCCCAAATAGTTACTCTGTCTCACATAACCATACAATTAATTACCCCTCACACTTCCCTTTCAGCACAAGCCCTAGTCGACTCTGGCTCCTCAAGGAACTTCATCTCAGTGAACATGTTGAATATTCTTTGGTTGAAACAAGAATCTCTCACTCAAGTGCCTTCACCCACCCCAGCCTTCATCACCCCTACAGGCCATTACAAATACCTGGTGATGCCGTATGGGCTGGCCAACTCACCTTCCATCTTCCTGGGATTTATGAATGACGTGTTCCGGGAGTTCCTACACTGCTTTGTGATCATCTATGTTAATGACCTCATCTACTCCCAGAACGTGGCCAAACATCACCACCACATGGAGCATGTCAATGAAGCTGAGACAATTCCATCTGTACCTCAAGCTGGAGAAGTGCGAGTTCCACCGTACCACCATCCAGTTCCTCGGGTACATCATCACTCCTCAGGGTGTCAAAATGGACAATAATAAAGTTCAAAATATTCACAGTTGACCACTACCCTATACTGTGAAATTACATTGTTTCCTTGGATTTGCCAACTTCTACCACCGGTTCATCCAGTCATTCAGTGTGTTCACAGCCCCTCTCACATCTATGCTCCGTAACAAGCTCAAGCCCAGTGGGCATTATTCTTCACATGCTTCAACTTAACTGTCACTTATCGGCCAGGAACCCAGAAAATGCATGCTAATGCCCTGTCCTGTCCTCACCAGCCCTCTCTGGAAAACTCTTCTCTTGAGACCATTCTCCCTCCAGCCCTAATAAGTCCCATTCGGTGGTCCATCAACAATGACATCCAGCAAGCCACGCTCACGGAACGGGCCGGGCGGTCCAGAAGGGAAAACCTACGTTCTATTCTCTCTCCACCTTACCCTTCTGGACTCGCTCCATTAGTCTCCGGGCTCTGGCCACCCAGGCAGCCAGAAAACCCTCTCGCTCCTCCAAAACAAGTACTGGTGGCCCAACATTGCGCGGGAGGTCTCCCAGTTCATCAAGGTTTGCTCAGTCTGTGCCATCTCAAAGACATCCCGTCATCTTCTTCATGGTCAACTAGTACCTCTACCCATACCTCTCCAGCCCTGGTCCCACATCGGACTCAACTTTGTCACTGACCTGCCAGAGTCAGACTCCCATAACTGCATCCTGGCGGTAGTCGATCGATTCTGTCACAGAGACACCAGCCCCGTCAGGTCCCTTCACTCAAGCCCACACGATCACAATCACAAGACTTCTGATTTCTAAGACTCTGTTAGTCACGAAAACTAAATTGGCTAAATATCTCCTGTGATATACCTGCTTACCTGTTGTTTGCTGCCTCTCTGCTATCCCTCCAGCCTATAAATAAACTGTCTGAAACTTACATTTTCTCCTCTTCATGGTCTTCGTGACAGCGCCACTTTAAATTAAAATAAAAGGAAAATGAACCCTTCAAAAATCCATCAAAATAATATACGTGTACCTCTGTGTATAATTTTCAGTTTAGGATGCACTATGTCTTATCTTGCAGCTTAGCTAACAGCGAATGTTCTGGTAAGTTTCTCTCAAACTTTTGAACAAACGTTCTTCCAGTAACATTAAAGGGGTCATATAATGTCCATTTTCCACAAGTTGATATTATTCTTTAGGGTCTTAATGAAAAGTCTGTAATATAGTTTGGTTAAAATTTCTCATTGGTAGTGTAAAAAACACCTTTTTCACCCTGTCAAAAACAGTTCTTGTCAGAGCAAGCGGTATTGTGTCATTCTCCTTTAAATGTTAATGAGCTCTGCTGACTCCACCCCTCTCTTCCGAGCCGCTCTCTGAGGGACTGTTTACTTTAGCCGCATTCATCGTGAAACTTGCTAATTAGCACATTATTAGGAAAGGCCATTTGCAAAGATTCATTTTAAAAAACCTTGTACTCACTTTTTCTGGAGGTGAAGCTGCATCACGAATGATTTGCGCGAACATAGACACATTTAGGTAGTTCGAGGGCGCATTCCCTTCAGAGCCAAACCTAATCCTCTTCAGCCGCTCAGATGACGGGAGTAAATGACTACTGCTATGTTCATTATTACATCCAACAACAAAACACCTCAATCGCTTAGGAGTCATTCTTGTCTACATCTGCTCCGGCGGTGAAACAACTGATGACAACTCACTCAGGGTGGGTCTGAGGTAAGACACCAGTGCAGTCTGTGCTGAAACACTGCTGTCAATCAACAATCGTGGGAGGGGCCTCCGTCCGTGTGATGTCACAGACGGCTCGATTTGAGAAAGGGGTAAACATGTAAAGAGATTACAAAAAAAAAAAAAAAAAAAACACTGGGTGGATTTTTATCACTGCCAACACACATTTCAGTTCAAACAACTTGTAAAAGTGCATGTAGCATTATATGACCCCTTTAAAAGAATGTTTATTCAAAGTTGTCTGGTTGTTTGCATAACGACTTAACGACTGCATAACCAAGAAAAAAAGAAAAAGTTTTTAAAAACATGTTCTGAAAGTTCAGGGGGACATTCAGAAAACTTGATGAGAACATATTTTTGTTAATTTGAATTTTGTTAAGGATGGATAGAATGCCAGTTAAGACAAAGCATTATTTATTTCTCTTGGGACAGTGTTTGTAAAGCTGATAATTGGTCTGGTGCCTCCTGTACGGGATCATTTTATCAAAGCTGGCATGCAACCCAGATCACTCATCCAAAACGGAAACACTTATTGTGCCATGTGTCATCTGGTGATAAAAACATCTTCAAACAGCTCATCATACAGCATTTACAGCAAAGGAATTTACCAGCACTTTCCCATAGTCAAGTATTATAACAATGCGATCGCACCTGTCAGGCTGTACCTGTAAATCCTGCCCATAATCCCACGTGTTTACAGATGTTATTGCCTGTCAGTCGGCACATGTTTCACTGATGGTATTGGGATGTGACATACAGGAATGCAAAAAAAATAAGATTTGAAACAGAGATTTACCAGAAACTCTTCTGTAGAAGGGAGGATCAGCTCAGGTGTTTCAACTGTTTACGAGATCACCGCAGTCCATTTCACTGAGGAACCAGCGGCTGGAAGTGTAAGTGGAACTGTAAGTATTCATCACTTCTAAACAGACTGTTGAACTGTATTTTTAGATCTCAGTATTTTTGTCATTGCCATATCTGTAAACATCCTTTAAACAATGCATTTACTTAAAAGCAAAACTGCACATATAAAGATATTTTCAGAGAATATATTTTGAATTATTACTGTAAAAAAAAAAGATTGCTACAATTTCCTAAATGTAGCGTTATAATACAATTTAACATTTCAAGGTGAGTAAATGTAATATTTCAAGGCAGTACAAACATTATAAGTTGAAAAACAAAATTATATATATATATTGTTTTAATTAAAAAATATATTTTTAAGTAATAACCTGACTAATAATATAAATATATTACTGATCATATTTTAATAAAAATGTGTCCACAGCTTAATCCACAGATGTTACTTTTTAATCTGGTGAAGCTAGTGGTCAATATAATAATAATAATAATAATTGTTTAAGTATGTTATTTTAATTGCAATTATATGTAATTTCTATTATTAATATTGTTATTAATAATAAAATAACATAATAATAATAATAATAACAGATCCATCTTGGAATTTCACAAGTGTTAAAATTCACTGTTTGAAAAGAGATGGCATGTAGACTGCAGTATTTGAAGTGTTTGAAAAACTTTTACGAGGTCATTGTGTGAAATCAGGTATAACAAACCGAACCATGTCCTGCCTGAAATCCCAGGAATTCATGTCAGAGATTGAAGCAAGTGAAATTCCCATCTGATGGGATGGGAGCTTTCTAAAAATTGTTTCTTCATTCCTGCTGCAGGATCAACCATGAGCAACCTTTACTACGGCACGAGTAACGACTCGATTGATAACTGCACCGACGTAGACGTTCTGGTGAAGCGCTTCTATCTGCCTGTCATGTACGGTGCGATTTTCATCGTAGGCGTTGTGGGCAACATCATCGCTCTGCTGGTCTACGTGGTCAAGGTTCGTCCCTGGAAGAGCAGCACCATCATCATGGTGAACCTTGTCATCACCGACCTCCTCTTCATGATCTCCATGCCCTTCCTGACCCACTACTACAGCCGCAACGACTCCTGGACGCTGGACGCCGTCATGTGTCGCTTCACGCGCTTCATCTTCCACTTCAACCTCTACGGCAGCATCCTCTTCCTCACCTGTCTGGCCATTTTTCGCTACGTGGCGGTCGTGCATCCGTTGCACGCACAAAGCATCAAGCAGAAGCGCTGGGGAACGCTGGCGTGCGTTCTGGTTTGGGCTGTGACGGTTGCAGAAATAAGTCCGATTTTTAACCTCTTTGAAACTAAGCCGCAGGACAACAAAACCTACTGCTTGGACCTCGCGAGCAATGACCCAAAATTCTCCTGGCCGTATAGTTGGGTGTTGACTGTGCTTGGATATCTGGTTCCTCTAGTCGTGGTCTGTCTTTGCTATTGGCGCATCATGAAGGAGCTAAAGAAAGGTCCTCATAAGGAAAGCAGCAAACGGGTTCGAGCGAGGCGGCTCATCGTGTTGATTCTGACGTGTTTCATTGTGTGCTTTCTCCCTTTTCATGTGCTACGGGCTTGGAGGATCTACACAAAACTCACTCCGGAAACCGACTGCATGCTGGACCGCTGGGTTCACGCCGCATATATCATCTCGAGGCCGATCGCTGTACTCAACATCATTTTCAACCTGCCGCTCTATACATTATCGGGGGATTGTTTTAAGCAGGCCTTCATGGAAATGTTCAAATGTGATCGGCTCATGTCGAAAACTAAAGAGATCGCTGAAGTGGCTGTGACGAACAAATCTGCGACCAACATCACTCATGATCAAAGCAGCTGAGACTCACACTGGTGATAGAAATGTACAGTAAACTCTAATAAAAAAAGAAACGTACAGTAAACGATGAGTCAAAGTCAAAGCCACTGTGAAAGAGCCGACATACTGTATGAAGGGAAACTCAACTCTAAAATGACTTTTTGTCATCATTTACTCACCCTCAAGTTGTTCCAGAGCTGTATGCCTTTCTTTCTTCCACTGAATGTAAAAGACATTTAGAAGAAGCAACATTGGACCCTGTGTACAACTATACTGTAAACTAAAACAAACAAACAAAAACCTACTGCTATAAAAAAAATCTATTTTGTTCATTAAAGCTGAAATAAAATATAAATATTAGATAAAAACTTTACAATTACTAAAACTGAAATGTCATCTTATAAATATTTATATTTAGCTTCATATAATAAAAATGAAATCTAAAAAAAATTACAAGAGCACATAAAATTATGAAAGTTTAAATTAAAACTAAAAATATGAATTAATATAATAGATTATAATATTAAACAATATAAAATATAATTATAATATTAAAATAAAAGCTACATTAATAAATATTATAAATAGTACTGAAATAGCACTATACTATCAGCTTTCATTATATGGATAATTTTTCAAAACATCTCGTGTTAATTTTAATATGTATTATTTTTTATATCATACTACTTGTTGCTATTTTATTGAATCAAAATGATTCAAAGGCAAAGGCTTTTCCATTATTAAAGGGTGTTTATTAAGCACCAGGCTTAGCCTAAATGCTGTTTAACTGTAATGCACAGCCTTAAGTGGCTTAATACAATGTATAATATTGAAAAATGTCTCATATTGCTTTTCAACAGAATGGCGCTAACAATGCCAAGGTCATGGGTTCAATTTCTGAGAATGCATTAATTAAATGTAGATATTGAATTCAATGTAAGTCATTTTGAATAAAAGTGTATGAACATAAATGTGCATGTAACCCAAAGCCATTTCAGTGCCACTATAGTCAAAAATGGCCCTGATGTAAATAAACAAATATGCAAAGACATGTTACATGTAATCATGTTATTAGATTGCTGTTGTACATTGATGCTTTCTGTGTTTGTGGCAGTTTTGACTTTATGATGATGGTGTTATGTAATTCCTTTGTCATACAAACAGCAATAAACATGGCTAAAATTACATTTGCATTTACTTTTGCTATTTACTGTACGTTCAAAACAGATAAAACATTGGCAACAGATAAAACACTGAAACTAAAGTAGTTTGAATAACATCTTGCACAATTGACTCGATAGACTGCTATTTTAGTCAGAACGTCAATGCCTTTACAGTTGCTCAATTGATAGTCTTTGTTTTACATAAACATGCCGGTATGTAGGTCTGAATATAGTAACTGGCTTATCAGATTGGTCTGAAAAAGGCAGGTCTAGAAAAACAGCACCAGCTTATCAATTGTTTAGATGCATTGTTTCACAGCAAAGGAAGAATAAATATGAATCTACGTCAAAACCTACTGAGAAGCAAATAAGGGTGTGTTTTTATCGTAAGAGTTTTCTGACGCATTCGCACCTTATATAGCAGGTTTCAAAATCAAAAGTTTGGTTTGTAATGAACACTGAATAATGCAAGCCATCACTTTAGTGGAAGAGATTAACTATTTTCTGTAATGAAATCAAATTAGTTCCTTAACGATTTGACCTTGTTTTAAACATCTCAGCTCAATCAGCTCAGATTTCAACACCTACACTACCGTCGAACCTGGATGAAAAGGAAGCAGCGGCGTCTGCATATTTATTGTAAATCAATACTTTAGCTCAGTCTCCAAAGTGATTAAATCTAAAATCATAAAGGACAGTAGGAACGGGGCTTCCCATGTTTCCTGGTTAACTGTATGAGCATCAAGCTTCAGTGAATGTCCATTATGATTCCAGACATGAACAATTATAATATTTTGAAGCACATTGGGGTCCAAAGCAACACTGGACCATGTTGACAAAACTAAAGCTGACATAGAATAAAGTATGAATATTAAACCTGATGAAAAATATTAGATGAAAAAAAAAAAATAGATGAAATACCTAATCTGACATAAAAAAAGTACTAAAATTAGTGAAACTAAAACTGAAATAAAAATAAATTATAGCTAAAAAGAACTATTAACACTGGTATTAACTACTATTATAAACATTAAATATCCTATTTTGTGTTATTGATCAATTTAACCTTGTATATAACTTATTATAACATATATCATATTAAATGCTTTAATTTGCAGTGAGTTTCTTTATTTGGCTATGTTGTGAGCATTTGCAGTTTGTTGTCAAATTGATGAAGTTGTTTTCTTAATTTGCAGGTGTTTCACCATTTGCAGCGCGCTGAGCTCTCTCGGCCACTGTATTTTACCATGATTAAACAGTGTTAACTGTAATTAAACCTCCTTAATCATAATTATAAATAAATCCCCTGAATGCAGTCTCCAGTGGAAACACACACATAAATCACATTATACAGATTTACAGTGCAAATTACAATCAAGTGTTTGATAGTTTGTGTTGACTGGTTGTGGATCATGACTTTAGCTTATGTGTCCCAGTATAGACAGGTTTTGTGACCTGTAACATCCAAATATATCTGGAATTACACAACATCAAAAAAAATTCCCAAAACGCTGACTTCAGACACTGCACAGTGTGACTCATTAATGCAACAAAAACAACTGTTTCTCAATCTACCTTTGAATAAAGTAAGAACAGAAACATCAGTTATCTTCAAAGAACTTCCTTAGACCAAGCCTATGGGAACATTTCAAAGCTCTGAAACTCTAGACAAAGACACAAGTAAGATTACTGAAATCTTTTTCCTCAAGAAGTCTCCATTTGCTCTCCAATAAAAGTCATTATAGGAGAAACAACTGAGATGTTAAAGAGATCTCGTTTGCAGCAATGAACAGTCAGAATCATTGGGACATGGTCGATATGGACTGATCATCATCAATAACAAAGTTTTGGTATGCCAAACTGTACTCTAAGAAAAAAACAAAACAAAACTGTAAATATATACTGCCACACGGAAACAAGATCGCAACAGGTGTTTCATAACATCACATAATACAGTGATGTCCATTTTTGCATTCCCCTTGCATTTACTGTTTTATTTCCTGCTTTCATGTGTGCATGTTATGTCACCTGTAAAGCATAAGGATGTTCTCAGCTGGCACGCAATGGACCGAAACCAGTTCACATCTAGAAAGATTGTTGGTAAAACAGTCATGCAAATTAAAACAATAGGTAGACTATTCTAAAAATATACCTATTCAGGTGTAAGGAATGATAATTGACAGCTATATGGGTATTTACCTTTTTAAATTTAGCATCAAGAGATAACAGTATGAAAAAGATAATATCAAATGTATGGATTCAGTAAGATTCATTAACGATGCATTAAATTGATCAAAAGTGACAGTAAAGACAATTACAAAAGATTTCTATTTTAAATCAATTCTGTTCTTTTGAACTTTATATTCATCAAAGAATCTTGAAAAATAACATGCATCAGTTTCCAAAATATATTCGGCAGCACAACTGTTTTCAACATTCAGTATATTAGAATGACTTCTGAAGGATCATGTGACACTGAAGACTGGAGTAATGATGCTGAAAATTCAGCTTTGATCACAGCAATAAGTTACATTTTAACATACATGCACATGGAAAACAGTTGCTTTAGATTGCAATATTTTACCTTTTTATTTTTACTGTATTTTTGATCAAATAAATGCAGCCTTTGTGAGTAGAAGAGATAAATATTTAAAAACCTTACCAACCCCAAGTTTCTGACTGTGTGTTTATGTGTGTATAATATTAAGTGCTGTAACTTTAATGTTCACTAGTTCGTTTCAAATGGTTGTCTAGTGTAAACTATTTTACAAATGCAGTTGCCATACCCTAGCCCAGTCAGGTGCTGTGAAAAATTATCCAAACTTGAGTCTATTATAATTCGTTTTTATTATTTTAAATCAGAGAGTTTTAAAAATAGTAAACCAATGATAAGCATTAAAATAACTTGTCAGTAAAACTTTGTAACGCCATTGGATCATCAAGCTCTCAGCGAGACCTCGTAACTTCACCCCGCCTCCATTCAGATTGACGCGCCGCGCACAGCCTGGAGACAGATCTCTGCTTTTTCGCAATGCAAGGGTGAATAAATAATTGGTGTTTGAATAGTACAGCGTTTTCTTTACTCAAACACTATGTCAGTAAAGGATAATGTTTGTGTTTGAAGAGTGGAGAAGAATTAGTTATTTGCCGTCAATATACGTTTTAAATATCCTGTAAGCGCTTAATTTGATATTTTGGCCAAGTTTATTAAACAACAAGAAAAAACTAAGCGCCCATATAGGTACAATCAAAGTTATATAACCTGTAAAAGTTGATGAAAGCATATAATGCAATTCACTTGCTGCTTCAGATAACAGTTACAGCTGTTCTTATCAGACAAAATACTCCATCTCCGTCATTCTCTGGTCAAAAACATTATTAACTCCATTTGAGCTTGATTTTGATATAATGTTAAGTGCAAATGTCTGATACAATACCAACGCTACTGACACAGTTGTTAAATTATTGAATTTTTTGCACCCCCCCCCCATCCCATAACCAACCCCCAGGAGCTAAGGGCGACACAGACTGCTTCGGAATGATATTTACAATACACATATACTACAAGTGCATCTCAATAAATTAGAATGTTGTGGAAAAGTTCATTTATTTCAGTAATTCAACTCAAATTGTGAAACTAGTGTATTAAATAAATTCAATGCACACAGACTGAAGTAGTTTAAGTCTTTGGTTCTTTTAATTGTGATGATTTTGGCTCATATTTAACAAAAACCCACCAATTCACTATCTCAACAAATTAGAATATGGTGACATGCCAATCAGCTAATCAACTGAAAACACCTGCAAAGGTTTCCCGAGCCTTCAAAATGGTCTCTCAGTTTGGTTCACTAGGCTACACAATCATGGGGAAGACTGCTGATCTGACAGTTGTCCAGAAGACAATCAGTGACACCCTTCACAAGGAGGGTAAGCCACAAACATTCATTGCCAAAGAAGCTGGCTGTTCACAGAGTGCTGTATCCAAGCATGTTAACAGAAAGTTGGGAAGAAAAAGATGCACAACCAACCGAGAGAACCGCAGCCTTATGAGGATTGTCAAGCAAAATTGATTCAAGAATTTGGGTGAACTTCACAAGGAATGGACTGAGGCTGGGGTCAAGGCATCAAGAGCCACCACACACAGACGTGTCGAGGAATTTGGCTACAGTTGTCGTATTCCTCTTGTTAAGCCGCTCCTGAACCACAGACAACGTCAGAGGCGTCTTATCTGGGCTCAGGAGAAGAAGAACTGGACTGTTGCCCAGTGGTCCAAAGTCCTCTTTTCAGATGAGAGCAAGTTTTGTATTTCATTTGGAAACCAAGGTCCTACAGTTTGGAGGAAGGGTGGAGAAGCTCATAGCCCAGTTTGCTTGAAGTCCAGTGTTAAATTTCTGCTGGTATTGGTCCATTGTGTTTTTTGAAAATCAAAGTCACTGCACCCGTTTACCAAGAAATTTTGGAGCACTTCATGCTTCCTTCTGCTGACCTGGGGTCCGTTCTTCGTACGTCGCTAACTCAGTTAGCTGGATTTGATTGTTGACGATTTCGCTTGATCTCGGATCACTTGGTTCTTCGAAGCTCATTCTGGACTTGCTGTCATAGCAACAGGTCCGTAAACTTAAACCTGCTCAGGAGGTGACCATTGAGTCAACTTTGACTGGAGATGTTTGAGGACTGGTGGAGGTTCCCAAACCTATTCCCCTTTTTATTCCCTCTACTATCCTATACATGTCAAAAGGTAAAATAAAACATTTGTACTTCCCCACACAATCTGGGACTACTTCAGTCAGTCAACACTCTATTTAAACTCTATAGACAGTCTATGAAAGCATTTGAAAACTAGTTATGTTAACAATGATCAATATGGAATGCATAATTGTGACAGCTAATTAAAACAGTAGTTTCTAAGAAGTAAAAGAAAAAAAGTACATCCCTCTTACTTCTGGGAATTCAGAGTTGCCTGTAAACACACACATTCACACACGCTGGCCTAGATACTTACAAACCACAATTGACCTGTACTTAGCCAAAGTTTGAACCCAAGTCAACTTGACTAGTAGATTGTCGCATAAGTAACATTAATAAACCTAGCTCTGCAGACAGGGGAAACCTGTATAAAAATGTAAACTCAACAAACCTATACAAATACAGAGCAAGAGAACTGTGGCATTTGATACCAAACTCTGTTGGCATAAAAATGGAATATAAGGTCACATATGGGAAGTAAATAAAAAATAAAAAAAATCTTCATCTACATAGGTGAATTTCCAAAGAAACAAAACCACAAAGACCTGAATACAGAAATACCCTCCGTCTTACTGCTAAAAACTAACCAGCTATGAAAGACGCAAGCCAAGTAAATACAAAAGCGCGAAAGAGAGAGACGCCAAAATGATTTTATTTCAGTCGCTATGCTAACATGGACTGGGAACGTGTACATTTTCAGGTCGGAGAGTTAAATATTTGAGTGTTTTATTATTTGAACAAGAGTTGTTTATTATCCCACATAATTCCTGTGACCTTAAAGAATGACAAACACGCATTAACAAACAAACCCAAAAAAGTCCTATGGGTTTTTTTAATGGGGTCAGCGGTGGGTAGAGATGTTTTCAGTGGCGAGATTGACTTACACACTCAGTTGAATTTAACCTACATTACTCTAATGGAGTTACAAATGCACAATAAGACAAAAAAAAAGCAAATAAGCAAAACCTTTTCTAGGTTCAATACAAGCTCAATCAACCGCATTTGTGAAAACTGTGAAAAAAATAAATAAAAAAATTACTCATCTCTTGTTTTCGTATTTAATTTTCAGTGAAATAATTTAAATAAAAGCAAATATCAAGGTTACACTAAGGCACTTATAATGGAAGTTAATATGGCCAACGTTTTCAAAAATGTCTCGGTTACATACGTAACCCTCGTTCTCTGATGGAGGGAACGGAGACGTTGTCGTGACGACATAGGGGATTTACTTGGAAACCCCATTCATCTCTGACTTAAGAGAAAACGCCAATGAATATTGGCTAGTGGATTTTGCATATCTGCGTCACTCCCCGTGCACACGGGTATAAATAGGGGGCAGGTACATCCACTCATTAGGTTTTACGCTGAGGAGCCGAGAACAAGTCCCTGGCAACCAGCGTTGCAGTGTGGCATGCAGTGTGGCATGGAGACATAACGTCTCCGTTCCCTCCATCAGGGAACAAGGGTTACGTACGTAACCGAGATGTTCCCTATCTGTCGGTCACAGGAGTTATGTCGTGACGACGTAGGGGTCCTATAGAAAGCGCCACAACCTGAACCCCGTCAGAACCTTGTGGCATGCAGATGCTGACAAGCGAGTGCGTGACAGACAAATGCCATGCGAAAGGTTGCAACCTTCCCATCGCTCCAGCGCAAATTTGCTAACCTTGGTGCCCGCAGGGACCACTGAGTACATTGCTGCTGGAGATAGCCAAGCCACTGTTCCTTTCCCCACAGAAGTCTGAAGGGATTTCGACCTTCAATGAAAGGTATCTTCAAGTCTTTCCTATTTGTTGGTACAGCTTGGCAGTAATGACGGGGAAGCGAGCCTTCCAGAGAAAGGCGCTACAGAGGCCACATCCTGCCCCAAGGGAGGTAACATGTGGAGACACTGATATGGACTGACCCAGGCCTGGGGCAGTACTACATACGACTGGACCCTGGGGCAGATCCTACCTAGGGGACAGTGTCGCCAAACAGTCCAGCCTGGGAGACGAGAGCATCGAAACAGCGCACTGTTGACATCGCTCCTCTCAACGAGTCTGAGCCATAGATGGCCCTCTTGGACCCCAAGTGTGGACATTGCCTTCCTGAGGGGCTGCGCTGTGACTTCCGTCGCCCGTGGGGCACAGTCAGTCACCGAGTGCAGTTCCTGCATCAACCTCAGGTTGGTACTACCCTTGTGCATTTTAATGCCTTGACTGGTGTACTTGCAGGATAGCCTGGCATGCAGGGCAAAGGCAGCTTGGCCCGCAGCACTGTAAGATTTGGCCGCGAATGGCCGTCAGCCTACAGGCTTCGGACGGGAGATGAGACGATTCCTCCAAGTGGCGGCGTTTTGCGGGCACAAGTGCACCACAAACGCACTCTCCACCTGGGAAATGTCAACGTACCCCCTAGCTGCCCTGCCATCGAGGGTAGTGAGGATGGGGGAGGCAGACGAGACGCTTCTGGCCGTAAAAAGGGGCCATCCACGACTTCGTCAGCTCCTCATGCACTTCCGGGAAGAAAGAAACCAGGGCAGGGCGTGGTCACGAGCCACGGCCCGTGACGAGAAACCAATCATCTCACCGCAAGGGCTCAGGACTAGGAGGTGTGCACGCCTCCAGCCCGATGCTCGCGGCAGCCCGGGAAAGCACGGCCGTCAACTCTGGGTCCGATTCGGCGACGGCTGCGAATCCCGGGGGAGCCGAATCTTCATCCTCAGAGGATGATTGCCGATCCCCCGATGCTGCGACCGACATCTGATCCTCTATCGGTGCACCGAATGAAACACTGGGCACGCCGTGAGACGGCACAGCAGAATCACCGGGGAGCCGCACAGAACAGCTGCTGAGGGAGGAGTGAGAGGTCCGTGGGGACTGGCCCGGCGGAAAGGCTCTCACTGTAACCCTCAGATCGCCCAGAGCACTAGCCGAAGGTTCTCTGCTTGTGGCAGAGAAGCCAGCCCAGGTAGTGACAGAGGGAGCCCCTCCCATCCCGGTGAGGAGAGAGAGGCACGGTCGCAGTGCTGCCATGGTTACACGCTCAGAGCGAACGCATAAACCATCTACGAACACAGCTTCAGTGCACTGGATGCCCAGACACTGAAAACAACGATCGTGGCCGTGGACGGAGGATATGAAACGATTGCAACCAAGAGGACATGGCCGGAACGGTGTCTTTAAAAAGACGCGAACTGACCGTGATTTTCTCTTTTAGGAAATCTGCTCTTTTAGTTGAAGTGCCCAGGGCAATCGCTGCAGACAGGGACACCGCTGTTTGCACCGTAATGCCAACCAGAACAGCTTCCAGACAGATGATGAACGGCTCTTTGTGGAGATTAACACGTTCATCTACTCGGCTCCGAAGCAAAAATCTAATGAGTAATGCATCTGCCGCTTATACCCGTGCGCACGGGGAGTGGCGCAGGTATGCAAAATCCACTAGCCAATATTCATTGGCGTTTTCTCTTAAGTCAGAGATGATTGGGGATTCCAAGTAAATCCCCTATGTCGTCACGACATAAGTCGTAGTGACTGACAGATAGGGAACTTAGGCAGAAACATGAAAATTGTTCTGTAAAGCTGTTTAAGTAATTGTTTTTACCTAAAAATGGTTTGTAAGTTTTTTTTGTTTGTTTTTTTTTTTTTTTATGTTAACGCCAGGGACGATTCTACGATTTTCATTTTAGGGGGGCTCAGCCCCCAATGAGGGTATAATAATAAAAAAATATTTACAAAAGAATTGATTGAAAATTTGTACAAAAAATTGTAGAACCGTTTCTACATAAATTCAATTCAAACAATAAAAAATATATATTTTAAAATTAATACAAAACACACACAATGTTTCAATCTCTGTCAATCACTCTGATATGCAATTAAAATGAGTGCACTGACTGAGTGCTGTCGGTCACTGTCTTTAATCATTTCTATGCATAACTGTATGGTAGTTAATGCCACATGCACTGTAATATTATGTTCTATATTTAAAGCTAAATTTTCAAATGAAAATAGCAATAACGTGATCGTTTTATAAAGTATGCGTATGTGTTCATATGTGTTAAGGGCTTTCGCTGAAGGAAACAGCTGTGGTGTGATGAGTGGTGAATGCAGCGAAAACTTTACAGTAGATTGGAAACCGAATGCTCTCCCATGACTTTTTGTAAACTGTATTTATGACAAAGAACTGCATAGATGTAGATATTATAACAACCTACCGATAAACACACACCTTGTCCTCTCCTCTGCGCCACCGCAGTCTGTGGATTGAAGAACGCGCAGAAAGATGGGGAGGAGCTGAAGTCTGCTGCCGTTTTCATTTGAAATGTAAAGGGAAAGAATCGCAAGATTTTTAGGGGGGCTGAACAGAAATTTAGGGGTGCTAAAGCCCCCCTAAAAATGGCCTAGCGACGCCCATGGTTAACGCACAACTGGTGGCTAAAGCTTTGGCACCATTCACTTCTATTGTTCTATTAAATGGTCCAACATAACCAAGATTTTTCAAGAAAAGTAGGGATGTAACAGTAAGAAAAAAGTAGAAGTAGAGATTAAATGTTGTGATAATCAACATTAGGCCACAAATGCTGTCAACTGAGCTGAACTGGTTCTGAACCAGGAATATTCCTTAAAGGAAAAACCATGTGGTTAATGATTCATGTGGTTTTGATATGATCAATACTAAATGTGGAGGTGACGTGTGACTTAACAAAAAAAAAAAGAAAGAAAAGGGAATTAGATTTTACACATTTTAACTTATGAAGATGTTTTTTATTTTTAGATTTTGGCCTTTCAAAATCTAAAAATTTTGGCCTGGCACGCAATGGACCGAAACCAGTTCACATACTTCTAGAAAGATTGTTGGTAAAACAGTCATGCAAATTAAAACAATAGGTAGACTATTCTAAAAATATACCAATTCAGGTGTAAGGAATGATAATTGACAGCTATATGGGTATTTACCTTTTTAAATTTAGCATCAAGAGATAGCAGTATGAAAAAGATAATATCAAATGTATGGATTCAGTAAGATTCATTAACGATGCATTAAATTGATCAAAAGTGACAGTAAAGACAATTATAATACAAAAGATTTCTATTTTAAATAAATTCTGTTCTTTTGAACTTTATATTCATCAAAGAATCCTGAAAAATAACATGCATCAGTTTCCAAAAAAATATTCGGCAGCACAACTGTTTTCAACATTCCTAATAATCAGAAATGTTTCTTGAGCAGCAAATCAGCATATTAGAATCAAGATCATGTGACACTGGAGACAGTCACATGATCAGTAAACTCACCAGACCTGAACCCCATAGAGAATCTATGTCAAGAGGAAAATGAGAAACAAGAGACCAAAAAATGCAGATGAGCTGAAGGCCACTGTCAAAGAAACCTGGGCTTCCAGACCACCTCAGCAGTGCCACAAACTGATCACCTCCATGCCACGCCGAATTGAGGCGGTAATTAAAGCAAAAGGAGCCCCTACCAAGTATTGAGTACATATACAGTAAATGAACATACTGCCCAGAAGGCCAACAATTCACTAAAAATGTTTTTTTTTTTTTTTTATTGGTCTTATGAATTATTCTAATTTGTTGAGATTTGTTGGTGGGTTTTTGTTAAATGTGAGCCAAAATCATCACAATTAAAAGAACCAAAGACTTAAACTACTTCAGTCTGTGTGCATTGAATTTATTTAATACACGAGTTTCACAATTTGAGTTGAATTACTGAAATAAATGAACTTTTCCACGACATTCTAATTTATTGAGATGCACCTGTATATACGTTCTGCACAGTGATTATGAAATCAGACAACAGTATGAGAGACTTCACAGTAAAATGTCAAACTATGCAGAAAACACAGTGATAACTCTACCAAAACAGGCCTAACGGGTTTACTGTGCATTTCAGTAAATGAGACACACTTTGCACTCTCCTTCCATATCAAATATCACCTATAATTCCAACACTGAAGACTCCAGTCAATGTTCACAGCAGGTCGGTGACCATTGAGTCAACTTTGACTGGAGATGTTTGAGGACTGGTGGAGGTTCCCAAACCTATTCCCCTTTTTATTCCCTCTACTATCCTATACATGTCAAAAGGTAAAATAAAACATTTGTACTTCCCCACACAATCTGGGACTACTTCAGTCAGTCAACACTCTATTTAAACTCTATAGACAGCCTATGAAAGCATTTGAAAACTAGCTATGTTAACAATGATAAATATGCAATGCATAATTGTGACAGCTAATTAAAACAGTAGTTTCTAAGAAGTAAAAGAAAAAAGTACATCCCTCTTACTTCTGGGAATTCAGAGTTGCCTGTAAACACACATACACATTCACACACGCTGGCCTAGATACTTCCAAACCACAATTGACCTGTCTGTACTTAGCCAAAGTTTGAACCCAAGTCAACTTGACTAGTAGATTGTCGCGTAAGTGACATTAATAAACCTAGCTCTGCAGACAGGGGAAACCTGTATAAAAATTTAAACTCAACAAAGCTATACAAATACAGAGCAAGAGAACTGTGTGGCATTTGATACCAAACTCTGTTGGCATAAAAATGGCATGTAAGGTGAAGGTCACATACGGGAAGTAATAAAAAATAAAAAATAAAATCTTTATCTACATAGGTGAGTTTCCAAAGAAACAAAACCGCAAAGACCTGGATACAGAAATATTCTCTGCCTTACTGCTAAAAACTAACCAGCTATGAAAGGTGCAAGCCAAGTACATACAAAAGCGCAAAAGAGAGAGAGACGCCAAAATGATTTTATTTCAGTTGCTATGCTAACATGGACTGGGAATGTGTACATTTTCAGGTCGGAGAGTTAAATATTTGAATGTTTTATTATTTGAACAAGATTTGTTTATTATCCCACAATTCCAGTGACCTTAAAGAATGACAAACACGCATTAACAAACAAACCCAAAAAAGTCCTATGGGTTTTTTAATGGGGTCAGCGGTGGGTAGAGATGTTTTCAGTGGCGAGATTGACTTACACAGTGTCAGTTCACAGACTGTTGAATTTAACCTACATTACTCTAATGGAGTTACAAATGCACAATATAAGCAAATAAGCAAAACCTTTTCTAGGTTCAATACAAGCTCAATCAACCACATTTGTGAAAACAGTGAAAAAAAAAAAATTGACATCTCTTGTTCTCGTATTTAATATTCAGTGAAATAATTTAAAAAAACGCAAATATCAAAGTTGCAATAAGGCACTTATAATGGAAGTTAATATGGCCAACGTTTTCAAAAACTTAGGCAGAAACATGAAAATTCTTCTGTAAAGCTGTTTAAGTCATTGTTTTTACCTAAAAATGTTTGTAAGGTTTTTTTTAATGTTAATGCACAACTGGTGGCTAAAGTTTTGGCATCATTCACTTCTATTGTTCTGTTAAATGGTCTAACATAGCCAAGATTTTTCAAGAAAAGTAGGGATGTAACAGTAAGAAAAAAGTAGAAGTAGAGATTAAATGTTGTGATAATCAACATTAGGCCAGAAATGCTGTCAACTGAGCTGAACTGGTTCTGAACCAGGAATATTCCTTAAAGGAAAAACCATGTGGTTAATGAGTCATGTGGTTTTGATATGATCAATACTAAATGTGGAGGTGACGTGTGAGTTTACAAAAAAAAAAAGAAAAAAAAAAGGGAATTTGATTTTACACATTTTAACTTATGAAGATGTTTTTTATTTTTAGATTTTGGCCTTTCAAATGTCACATGCAATTGCATTCAATTCTTTGATTGTTATGTCAGAGTATTAATTACATATAATGTGAACGTCTGACATGTGATTGCACAGTATTGGCAGCGCATTGGCAACCAGCACTAAAAATCAATAATACTTGGCATTACAATGTGAGTTGTACATTATGCAATATTACAGTGCAAAACACTATTGAGAAATATAAATTACAACCATAACTACACTGTAGATAAATAACAGGTTTAAAATAATCTATAAGAATATCAATCTAACATTTTAACAATGTAAACTCAAATAGATCGATAGTTAAAATTATGAGCATTACAAAGAAAAGTATACAAACAAGAAAATTCCAAGTGTGCACACTAACAAGAGACCGAGATTGAGGATAATTTTGGTTTTTGGAGGTTCTTTGAGCATTTCAGTAACATTCCTGTCTTCATCTCCAAAAGGTGAATCTGGCTCCTCTGAATTTGTTTTATACCCACAAAACCACTCCAAACATTTCACACACCGTCCCTTATCTCCACCTACAGGATCAATGCCCTGTTGTTTGTGGGTATGTTGAGACTCCAAGTGGCCATCTGGAAGTATTTCAGGCCCTGTTTGAATAACCTGAGATGATGGTTTGATTTCCAATTCATTCATTGTCTTCTCTTTTTTTGTTTCTACAGAAAGCTGAGGAAGTTTGCTGTTCTCGGTTTGATTCCTGTTGCGCAGTCCCCACAAAGTAGTCGTAGCAATCTGTTCCTTGCTCGGTGGATCCGTGCAAAGACTGACGACTACTGTGACGAGCCCCGAAACCCAAAACAACACAGCTGCCACATACATGAAATGAACATCCTTGATGAAAGCAGGGCGGTCATCGGTTGTGTCACAGTCCGGCTCTCTATAAACAAAGGCAAGAATGAGTCTTATGGCTCCTAGCAAGAAGCCCACAATGCCACCCCAGAATGCACCAGTCTCATTGCAACGTTTCCAAAGGACGCCAAGTAAGAACAGTGCAGCAATGGGTGGCGTGAGGTAATCCGACACCTCCTGAATGTAGAGGAACATCTGACCACCTTGCATCTCAATGACAAATGGGACCCAGGCTATGCTAATGGCCACTATGAGGACCACAAACATGCGTCCCACCACCATGAGCTCTTTGGAGGAAGCCTGGTGACGCACCATCTTATATATATCAAGGGTGAAGATAGTACTGGCGCTGTTGAAGATCGAGTCCAGGTCACTCATGAGAGCAGCGAGCATCACCGCCATCATCAAGCCTCGTAGACCTACGGGCATGACGTTCATGACAAGGCGAGGATAGGCGATGTTAGTGCAACCGGCTTTGCTGTTGCAGACTCGCATACAGTGCTCTGGACTGATGCAAGCAAGCTCATCAGCAAAGAGCACTCGGGAGATCATCCCTGGAATCACAATGATAAACATTGGTAAGACTTTTAGGATGCCCGCCATCAGGGTTGACCCTTTGGCGTGGGCAATATTCCGGGCTGCCAGGACTCTCTGGACTATGACTTGATCGGCGCACCAGTACCAGATTGAGGCTGGAGTCTGGCCCAGAAGAAAAGCAGGCCACGGCAGGTCTTTGTCCAAAGGACCTCTTAAGATCTTAAATGAATCTGGCTTAGGATGCACATCGCAGGAATTGAAGTTGGTGAAATTATTCTTGAGAACAATGGCAGTGACATTGGGAGAGGCGCTCATGTACTTGGTGCGCAAACCCTCAAGACCTCCGACCTTAACTAAACTGATAGCCATCAGGCATAGTGCTCCCGATATCATGAGGAATGCCTGCAGAGTGTCCGTGTAGATAACCGCCACCAGGCCGCCAGTTATTGTGAGAAGGGCGGTCATGGTGATGAGCAGGATTATGGACACGTACAGGTTCCAGCCCAGAGATTCCTGGATAAAGAGCGCTCCAGAATATAGATCCACTGAGAGCTTGGTGAAAATGTAGAGGAGAAGAGTTAGGGACGCGAAGAAAACCTTCAGCCGCTTCCCGCCGAATCTTTTGGAGAGGTACTCCGGCATGGTGTACACACCTGAGTGGATGTAAACGGGTATGAAGACCCAGCCCAGGAGCTGCAGCAGTAGAATCGCATTAAACTCCCAAGCACCTACGGCAAACCCGCTTGCTGCACCTGAGCCAGCCAGGCCGATGAAGTGCTCACTGCCAATGTTGCTCACGAACAGCGATGCACCGATCATCATCCAGTTCATGGAACGACCGGCAAGGAAGTATCCGCTCACGGTACCTCGATTCGCCTTCCACATCGCAAAAAAGCCAAAGGCCAGGACAAGAACAAAGTACATGGCAACAACAACGATATCTGCTGCTTCCATTGTTGATGCCATTTTTTAATTGTTGGTGGAACGAGATATACCATTCGGTGGGCCACATATAGCAATGGATTCTGAAAGAGAGAAAATAAATAGATTTGAAAAAAAACACTAACCACATTTAGATGTTGGCAAACAAGGTACAGGCCAGAAAAAAAAAGAGTACAACTGCTATTTAGGTCAGATGTCTGCAGACAGTGTTACAATTTATGAAACACTGTCCTTTCCATTTGTTACTGTACTTGCATTTCTCCTTTTCAGACTCTGAGAGCAGATTTTAATGACTGCTAAAATATTCTTGATACAGTAAAACTTTTTTAAGTACAAAATAATTATTAGGGCTTGGGAAAAAACAAATACAATGTTTAAAATTAAGCAAATAATGTTCAGTTTAAGTAAGGCAACCTAACAGTGTGTTTGTTTGTGGTTGGTGGATCGTGTCTATAGTTAATGTGATTAATTACACCTGTTTTCTCTGCTAGAACTTAGGAGAACTGACTTTAAACATCCACTAAAATCACCCAAACCCCAGCTGATTCAAGATATTGAGCAAAAATGAAGAAAAGTGATCCTGCCGCATTTGACACACACAAATACAGATATTTTAAGTGAGACTTTAGAGTCCAAATACTCATTGGGGTCACAGCAGGAAGTATTTTAATTTAACTGGGTATAAAACTACTTTAAAGCATTTATTTAAACCATGCAATATTATTATGCAAACAGTTTGATGAACTTAATAGGCCTACCTGACTGACTACATGGAACATTTATTTGTGCTTTTATATATATATATATATATATATATATATATATATATATATATATATAAATAATAATTTAACTGCTAAATAAATAAACCAACAAACAAACAAAACAAACAACAACAACAAAAAACAACAGCAATAATTATATGAAAAATAAAATGTTGGCAATTATAACATCTAAACTGTCACCTTACACGTACTGTATGTGTTTACACTAATACATACACATTTGAAAATCGTAATGTTAAAAAAAAAGTTAATTTCAAAGTTATCTGTCATCTACCACAGTTATTTGGTTCCATCGTTATGCAAAAGTACAAATGAACGTTAAACCAGTTATACCTGACAAGCACAAAGTTACACCCTGCACAACAATAATAATAATAATAGCCTAATAAAATCACCCAATCACATGTAAAACTACATTAGCTAAACTTTCAGACATCGCGTCACAGGTCATGAACAGCCTCACAGAGATCTCGGTGATTTCTAAACGGTAAAAACTCATCCATACTTACCGAAATCTTAAAAAGCAGAGATGCAGTGCACTTGTAACGGTGTGTGAAAAGACCGTTATCGCCTCCATTTACTCCCCCCGCGCGCGCCCATGACGTCATCAAACCCGCGCTCTTATCCGCTCCGCCCACCAGCGGCTTTTACTCACGCAATGTGAATTCCGGTGTAGTACCACGGTACAGCGATGCTATCAGGTGGACGCAGCAGCGTGCTCCAAGGTACTTAAACTACGAAATGTCCCATAAAATGCTTGTATCATGGCATACCATTGCAAATAGCGATGCAAATCCCATATACATTATTATGATGCACTAACTGTCTGTGGCGTTTTGTCAGAAATTAGGACTACTGAATTTTATACACTTTGTTTGAGAAACGTATCATAGAAGATTCATTTCTGTAATTAATAGCTTACAATTTGCCCCTGCATTGCTTAATTACGCAATTATTATTGGCGTATCCTATGCAGGGGTAAATTATAATTGCTTGCTGACAACTAAATACAAACGTATATAGATAAGAAGTGTCGTACGCTGTTTGAACAAGATCCAGTATCAGTTTATTTGGATTTACAGCAGGTAAGTCAGTCAAAGTATTCTAGTAAATTTTAAATGACTGACTTCAGATTCAAAGTCAGCAGCAATATGCAACCGTTATGATCTCTTCATTTCCACTCATCATTATATCAGCATCTGTGAGTGCTAAGCATAAACCAGATAACCAGTAGAGATAAACTAACCCACGTGTGATCACACCACCTAAACAGGAGCATAGCACAAGATTACATTTTTCAAAAAAACACACTGGATTCACTGCAACTACATATACTCGTCAGATGATGGCGACATCGTCTTTCAATTCAAAAGTTTCCAAGAAGACAATGAAAGAGCACAAATCCAGAAGCTTTGTGATGGAGTGATACTTAGTACATGACTAGATAAAGATCTTTTTGTATGTGTACAGAGGCCAGGTGCGACTATGTAGGTCAAGGCTGAACCATAAACGTTCACAAGCCTACAATACAACACTAAAGTGAACTTATCACCACAATCTTTTTAGTGCTCTGTTGTGTAGTCTATCATAATCTAAACTAGCATATTATACAATTATGAAATACCAAACAGTGCAGTATAGCTCTGTATGTTAATGAAAATGACCCAAAAGAGTAGAGGACATGCATAGTGCCATATCTAATTTATACCCCCCCACAATTTTCAAAAATGTTCATGCACCATGCTATGGTATTCAGTAGCCTACATTTTGTAATGGTAGAAATTTCTAGCTTGACATCTCTTGAATACAGTACCCCACCTCCCTCTCTAGATTGCAGTTTTGTGATTGACAGCACTCTTTCAGTATGCACTAGGGGGCAGAAGTGCTCAAAGCTGACAGCAAAGCGGCTGCTTGTTCAAACACTGTAGTGAACACCAAAGCAGCTGTCAGAGGATGTGTGAAAACCCTCTAGCTATATTTGCAATAGCATACATGTTACTTATACTATTTTGACAATTTAATACTGTATTCTGTGTCCAGTATGCACATTTTCTCCTTAAACGCACACAATGCAATGCACTTGGCTTGACCTTCCATTTGCAAAATGATCAGTAAATGGAAGCAATATGCTCTTTAATCAACATTCACTTTCATTTCAAAGACCAGCTCGGATATGCCTTCTGTCGAACATATTTGCATTTGTGCTTCACTGAAGAAAGAAAACCATGTAGATTATTTCTTCTTTTTTTTCAATGTAGACAAAATTAAATTACTTTAACATAAAACATAAAACCTTCAAATCCTATTTAGAGGTGTTCTTTATCTTAAATTTCCAGAATAGTTTTGCTACTGTTGTTGCTGTAGTGACCCTTCAGATCAGTTCCGCCTTTGACCGCAGCTTCAGGCCCCAGCAGCCATTGAACACAAATAGAATGAAGAGAAAAATAGGTTAGTCGAACCCTTGGGTTGTCTCAACACTGGCTTGAACTGATTCTGTGTCTGAGCTGAGAACATAAGTGACTGTGTAGTAGAGGACAACAGAAGATCCCTCAATATATACACACTTTCTTGTTTGTGTATGTCCCCCAACACCTTAATGAAATGTTAGTGGTGTTTAGAAAGTTGACCTCACAACTACACACACACACACACACACACACACACACACACACACACAATAAATAAATAAATAAATAATCCTTTCCCCCGCCCTTTTTCATTTGACCTCTGCTTTTGTTTCCTAGACTAGCTGTCAAGTAAACCTGGCATTATCCTATGCATATAATGATAGGACAAATTGCTTATGTTCCTCTATTGTAAGTCTGTTAAATGCATAAATATAAATGTAAATATAAATATGTAGGTCTCAACAATTAACAACATTTGTGCTACAGAAAATGAACAATACCTCGAAAAAGAACATTTCCATAAGGTGAGTTGCATTGCATTCAAGTATATTCAGTTCATGCAGTTCCTGGGATTCAAACCCATGACCTTGGGGTTGCTAGCACCATGCAGACATACAGGAATGCGATAACATCAGAGCGACACACAGAATCCCCTTATAGCCACATAACAACACCCTGGCAACCAGCCGGAACACCATAGCAACCACCTAGAAATGGAATAGCAACCACATCACAACCTGGCAACCACTCTAAAAAACCCAGAAACATTCTGGCAATCACACCCTGCAATGTGATAAAAACCACACAGCAGCCCTAGCAGCCTCCCTAATAGAAACCCTATTAACTAGCCACGACATTCTAGCAACTACCCTGCAATGCATTAGTAAGTATACAGAACGCTCCAACAAACATATAGTAACACACAGACAACCATTGAGAACACTTCAGCAATGCATTAGTGACCAAACACCCTAGCAACCATCCAGAGCACTTTAGAAACTACCAGCAGCACATTACCAAACACACAGAATACCTAGAAACCACATAGCAACACTCTAGAACATTTTACCCCTTACCCAGCAACATATAGGCAACCACACCGGATCCTGTAGCAACTGCATAGCAACACACTATAAATCACTCAGAACATCATACCAACCTCATAGCAACACCCTGTCAATCATTCAAGCACTTTAGCAACTACTCAGCAATGCACTGTCAACAATACAGAACACAACCTTCTGGAATATTCTATCCAAAAACATATCGACAACCACACAGAGAATGTCTTATCAACTGCATAGCAACCCCCTGGCAACCATCCGGTACATTCCAGTACTGAAATGTCCGAAGGGCAACTGTCTGACATAGATCTAGAATTTGATAACAACATAAATTTTGTTTTCTCAACATTTAAAACCAACTTTAGAGTATAAAACCTTGCTTCAATAATATCAAAAACAGTCTGCAGATCACTCAAAGCTTCTTGTTTTGTAGGTGCAGAACAATAAATAACAGTGTCATCCACATAAATATTAAAACTTGCTTTGTCAAGACAGTTTATGTATATAGTAAATAAAAAGGCCCCAATACAGAACCTTGGAGAACTCCTTTAAGCACATCCAATGAATCTGATTTGCAGCCTTCAACCTACACACATTGAGTTCTTCCTTTTAAATAAGCATTAAACCACAAAACTTCATTTTCTGATAAACCAACACATCTCAAGTCTATTTAATAGAATATCATGGTCCACTGTGTCAAAAGCTTTAGTCAAATCAATGAATAGACATGTACAGTGGTGTTTTTCATCTAGGGACCCCAATAAATCATTTAAGACTTTCAAACCAGCTGTAATAGTGCTATGCTTTTTACAAAATCCTGATCGATTAATAGACAGAAGTTTATGAACATGTAAATATTGCGTCAGTTGTTCACTAATACATTCCAGAAGTTTTGACAAATACTACTCAGAATATACTGCACAACAACGCACTAATAACCACACAGAAAGTCCTAGCAACTGCATAGCAATTATTATAAACTACTCATAACATACTGCATGATAACACCCTGGTAACCATACAGAATGCCCTAGTAACTGCATAGCAACCCCCTAACAACCATTTGGAACATTTTAGAACCAATCCAGAAACATACTGCCCACCACGCAGAATACCCTAGCAACTGCATAGCAATGATTATAAACTACTCATAACATACTGCATAATAACACCCTGGTAACCATACAGAATGCCCTAGTAACTGCATAGCAACCCCCTAACAACCATTTGGAACATTTTAGAACCAATCCAGAAACATACTGCCCACCACACAGAATACCCTAGCAACTGCATAGCAATGATTATAAACTACTCAGAATATACTGCATAACAACACCCTGGTAACCACACAGAATGCCCTAGCAACTGCATGGCAACCCCCTGGCAAACATTTGGAACATATTAGAACCAATTCAAAAAACATATTGGCAAACACAAAGATTGTCCTTGCAACTGCAAAACAATGATTATAAACTACTCAGAACATACTGCATAACAACACCCTGGTAACCACACAGAATGCTGTAGCAAGTGGATAGTAACCCCCTGACAACCAGCTTTTTTTTGGCAGCACTCATATTTTCTTCACTAGTTGGTTGATGAAATGGATTCATTCAGCTGCAAGCGCTGGAAACACAATGACTTTGATTCTTTGTAGGTCAATGACAGCCACTAGAGCTCGACAGGCTGAACATGTGAACACAGTCGCTTAAAAGAGTGCTTCCTCCTCAGAGCCGCGCTGCACCGGTGAGCCGTTACAGAGGCCAGCGTTTGCTTCATGTGGTGCAGACCACAAAACTTCAAATGTTACAATAATGAGGACATGCTATTTTAGTCACGCAAGTGATGATGAAAGCACACAGTCTCTGCTTTGCGATGACATAAGCGTTTCTGCGCTAAACGTGCTGATAAGATGCGCCTCCAGGAGACACATCATGAACGTTAATGATCCGGCGGCAATGTTCATACTATATGATGAGAGGAGGACATGGTGGACACAGATGGAGCTCATCAGACTATTTTGGGAAACAAAAATACATAAGAAATGCTTTCAAAGCAGAGTGGAAGAGAAAAACGTATATGCATTGCATACATGATGCAAATGTGTGAACACATCTCAGATTTTATTGCTCAGACGTTGCTTTTTCAAGGCTCAGGTGGCAGTTGGCAGTGTTATTTATGAATTATTTATATACAATTAAAGCATTTATTAATATTATGACTTTGGTTTTATTTTTAGCTTTATTTTAATTACCAAATTTAAAAAAAAAAAAAAGTTAATAGTTTTAGTTATTATTAACAACACTGATGATATTGGAGGTCTCAGTTATGTTTTTGTCTCAAACATTTCTCCTAAAATGAATAAAAGTAGACCTAAATGAGTCACTAGTTGTCATACAATAAAGAGTATAGAGCTATACAATGAATATGCATAGCCGCTGAGATCATTTGATGAGAAATATTTGAGTTTATATTGATGCCTTTTGATTACAGAAGCATGTGAGATTACTGGGGTCTTACATTAGTGCATTTCATTTTATTGTAGTCTATGAGAAACAACTGAGATATTAAAGAGATCTTGTTCTTTTTCTTTTCGATGAAATGATTCAGCAAAATGCAGTAAAAGTCCATTTTATTTAAAGTATATGCGACTCTTTCATTTTAGTCCACAAATAAACGCAGAGTTGATGCCTTTGATGTTTATAGTTGGACTTTTTAACCATCAGTCACTTTAATCCTTAAATGAACAGCTTAGAGAATTATTGCTGACATTATTTGAAGCTAAAATTCACAGACTAAAATACATTTACACCGGCCCGAGACGGCACACTTAAATATGTCTCAGTGTCAATGCATTAGAATATCAAAGGAAGTGTCATCAAGTGTTTCTCTATTCTGAGATGGCCCATGAAAATGATTTGTATTAAACATAAGGAGAAGCGTTTCAACAGATACTTCAGCTTTAGTAGCTTCACAAGAAACTTGAATATGGTGTAGAAACCTAGTCTAAAAATCCCATTGGTTGTAAGTAACATCTCGGCTGGCCTGTAGAAAATAGTTTATGGCTTGATTTTATGTGTGGCCTGTACTGTCTGTTTGGAAACAGTTTACTGTGCCCTGAGTGTTGTATATTGTCAGGAAGGATGTTTAGAGTGGTTTTGTGGACGTGCATGAAGTTCTCTGCGGAGGATCCTTCTGCTGTCTTGAATAGATCCCAAAACTTACTCCACTCAACTACACAATCTGTACAATATTTTGCTCATCTGTTATGAGTGTCAGTAGCTTAATATATTTAATTTGAATGTGGTGTAGGCTGTGCAATGTCTTATTTTAGACTCAAAGCTTATATGTTACTACTTCTCTGTATGCATATTGTGTGCAGCACAATGACGTACTGCATTTGCAGAAATGTGCAGTAACCACAGCACTCTGTGTGAAATACTGTAGGCCACAATGCAGTGCATTGCATTTCCAAAGACAAATGAAGTGGAATTAACATCACCTGAAATATTTTAACATAAACTGGATTTTAATCCAATTTTGTGTACCTATCTGTCAAGATTCGCAAGATTAATGTCATAAGATTAGTACAGTATGCTTATATGCAGTTCAGAATTAATCCATCTTCTTGACTCATTAGCCTATTTGATCAGAAGGTCTTTTCACAATTTAGATAATTAACACTGATGAAGAAACCCAGGGTAAGCCTGGTTTATCTTGCACATCCAGGGTTAACAGTTAATCATTCATAAGCTGATGTTTTGTACTGTGCATGGACCCTTTTACATTTCTGGGCTTGTCAGAAGTGAAAGTCAATTTTTATTAGTGGATACTACAACAAATATAATTTTCACATTCCCATTTGCTCCAATAGCAAAATAAACAAATCTACAATAACGTTTCTACAACTTTACAAAAGAGGGAAAAAATACTGAGAGATTGAGTACATTGCTAGAAAGAGGTCCAATCTGCCATCACTCCTTCAGCCGTAGTATTCAAAACACTTGTGCAGCAGTGTTAACTAGTTTTCTGTAATTTAATGGCAAGGTAATGTAACAGTATAGTGTTATGAATTTAGCCTACTTTTCTTTTTTTTTTTTTTTTAATTAAAAAAGAACAAACAAACCAAAAAAAAAAAAAAAAAAACAGATTAACCTCATATTTTCCTCATATTACATACTGCAGACTGTATTATCGAGTTTTTCCTGAATGGAGTTTTTGGTGAACTATAAAGGTAAAAAGCTGAAATGACTGTTTATACAATGCGTGGTGTTTCTGTAATGGTCCAAAGCATGCGATTGGCTGTCTGTAACATTCATAACATTCGTGGTGCATTCAAGTCATGTCAAAAATATTGTATTTACGAGATGAATGCACATGAAAGCCATCACAAAGTCATAATTGACACCTTAGTTTTGTGGCTCTTTAATGTGTCGTGACAGATCGCTGTTCAAGTGGCACGTGAACCGATCATCTCTTCCTTTTTACTAGTTATAGCACAAAATAAACGTGACTGAACATCAGAAGGCATTTTATAACCGTGGAAAGACATCAAAATTAATCTACTCTTCTGTCTGGCTTTTTTGTCGGAAAAAGATGGCGGATTCGGTATTATGATTGGTCAGAACGCCTGTCAGTCAAACTCCTGGTGAAGGGTCAATTACATTTACATTTACAATTATTTAGCAGACGCTTTTATCCAAAGCGACTTACAAATGAGGACAATAGAAGCAATCAAAACCAACAAAAGATCAATAATATGTAAGTGCTGTTAGGGTTAAGGTCATTGCATACTGAGTCTGAAATTTTTGCATGCGTTTTTCCATATTCCTCATCCTTTCCTATCCAAATGCATGCTATGGATGCAAAAATGCAGAAGATCGAACCTGATCCGAATTTTTTTATGACGGACGAAAGTTTCGGAGGCAGTGTGTAAACGTGATTGACAACGTGAGGTCGTATTTATTTTTTAACATGCGAAAAGTTCAGACGGAAATTTCGGACTCAGTGTGCAATGACTGTTAGTCCTGGTTAGTCTAAAGCAGTACACATAGCAAGGTTTTTTTTAAAATAATAATAAATAAAAAGGAAACAAGTAGATAGAATAGAAAAAGAACAGAAACGCTGGTGTTAGAGGGTCAATTTATTTTATTTTAAGAAATAAAAAGAAAACAAGTCAAAAGAATAAGCTTAGAAAAAGAATAGAGAATGCTAGTATTAGTGGGTAATTTTTAAAAAATAAATAAAAAGTAAAGAACAAGTAGATAGAATAGAAAAAGAATAGAAAAGGCAATTCATGTCACATGTTGACCCAGTTTCCTTAGTTCTCCTCATTAGTTAATTAGCTCCACACCTGTTTCTGCTTCCCCTTGATTACGTTGAGTATTTAAAGCCTGTGTTCTACCCTGTTTCTTTGTCTGCTATTATTTGATCAATGTGTCTTGCGCCTGGATATTCTCTGTTTCTTGATTTGAATTTTTATTAAAAGACTGTTTTTGTTTACACTCCTTCATCATGTGTTTATTTAGCTAACACCTGTAACTAATTAAGAGCGGGAAACCCTGAAACACTAAGCTCAGAGTTTCCAAGTTGGGGGCGTTTGTGAGAAAACGTGAAATCGAATGGATGTATGCGTCCAAATTTATTGAATTTAATGAAAGTATTTTTTTTGTCATTGATAAAGAAGCTATTTAAGTATTATTGTTATCGAAATATGATAGTATTGCATAATTAAGGTAGATTATTTGATGATTTACTACACCATAAATTGAATAAAAACAAAAACATGGTTAGCAGTGCTAACCCCACAAATAAATTATAAGTGTGAAAAGTTCCTTTTTCCAGGGTTAAAAGCAGGTTTAAAACAACAATAACCAGGATTAAGCTTAATGTGAAAATCCATGATAATTTTTATTATTTACATGAATTTTGATACTAAATTGTATGCAAAAAGTTGATAACTGAATATCACTTGATGAATTAAATGTGCATGTGGCGTCAGCATAGCATGCTGTATTACTGAAATATTATATAGCCTACTGTGAAAACAGAAGCCTATATACTGTTCAGTCTACAATAAGCAGTAAGATATTGTGCAAATCATATACTTTAAGGGTTAAAATAAAGCATTTTCAGTCTGGCATGGAAAGTGTCATATGGATCAGACCGACTGTGGAGAATCCTGAGCACATGAGCACAGCCCACGTCTGAGAAGCTGGCATCGCTGGTTGATGATGGATGGATTTGTGCCCTGAGCAGCAGACTGCCTTACAAGGAGAACTGGACCTGTTTGTACACAGGCACATCGATCCAACATTGTCAGTGTAAATTTATGTCAGTGATCTTGACGGTATTTTTCCACTAATATAAACTGTGCATGTGCCAGTCTCCATGTCAAGAACATGTCCAGGGGACCACAACTTGAACCCATCTTTCATACACTAGTACACTCAAGTGTACTACAAGTGGTAGCTAAATACAGTTTTTAAATACAAAGATAGTATGTTAAAAGTGCGATTTAGTTCATATTCATGATGTCTCAAAATAGCACAGTTGAGTACACTTAGATGATCTTAAGATGACCTTAAGAAGTACTAAAGGATGCAGGTCATATTTCACAATATTTCACATTTGCACAGTATGTAAACACACACACACACACACACACATATATATATATATATATATATATATATATATACACACACACACACACACATACAAACACACACAGATAGATAGATAGATAGATAGATAGATAGATAGATAGATAGATAGATAGTTTTTTATCATTTTATATTTATATTTCAAGATTTTATTCTTAACGGGGGTCCTATTATGCTCTTTTACAAAGTCTTGATTTTGTTTTGGGGTGTACTAGAACATGCTCTCGTGCTTGGTGGTTCGAAAACCGCATTATTTTTCACATAATTTACATTATTACAATACCTTTCTCCTCAGCCTGGCACGAAGGCTCGATTAGTTCCGGGTATCATGAAGGCCCGCCTTCCAAAAAACAAAATGTGTTGTGATTGGTTAGCTGTCCCGTTGCGTTGTGATTGGAGAAAGAGCTTAGATGGTGTTTCAGTACTGCCCCGCCCCTTGCCAAAGCAGCAAGTTCGTCAATATTGCCATATCAATTCAGACCCCAAGAATATTGAACAAGATGATCGCGCAGAACATCTACAAGCAGGAATATTGCAAGACATATTAAAGTGACAACGTTATTGTTGTTTTTTGGGTTTTTTTTGGGCTAAACCACGTTTTAGATAGGATGTCAACAACAGCTTAAATACGTAATACGTATTATGTTTATTGTTCTTTAATTCTAACATTATAACATGAATTGCAGTGAAACTGTTACACAGTTGAATTTACTTATACCATAGTCCCACAGAGTAACACTATTTATGGCAGCATATACAGGTGCATCTCAATAAATGGGAAAAGTTCATTTATTTCAGTAATTCAACTCAAATTGTGAAACTCGTGTATTGAATAAATTCAATGCACACAGACTGAAGTTGTTTAAGTCTTTGGTTCTTTTAATTGTGATGATTTGGCCTCACATTTAACAAAAACCCACCAATTCACTCTCAACAAATTAGAATATGGTGACATGCCAATCAGCTAATCAACTCAAAACACCTGCAAAGGTTTCCTGAGTCTTCAAAAAGGTCTCTCAGTTTGGTTCACTATAGGCTACACAATCATGGGGAAGACTACTGATCTGACAGTTGTCCAGAAGACAATCATTGACACCCTTCACACGGAGAGTAAGCCACAAACATTCATTGCCAAAGAAGCTGGCTGTTTACAGAGTGCTGTATCCAAGCATGTTAACAGAAAGTTGAGTGGAAGGAAAAAGTGTGGAAGAAAAAGATGCACAACCAACCGAGAGAACCGCAGCCTTATGAGGATTGTCAAGCAAAATTGATTCAAGAATTTGGGTGAACTTCACAAGGAATGGACTGAGGCTGGGGTCAAGGCATCAAGAGCCACCACACACAGACGTGTCGAGGAATTTGGCTACAGTTGTCGTATTCCTCTTGTTAAGCCGCTCCTGAACCACAGACAACGTCAGAGGTGTCTTACCTGGGCTAAGGAGAAGAAGAACTGGACTGTTGCACAATGGTCCAAAGTCCTCTTTTCAGATGAGAGCAAGTTTTGTATTTCATTTGGAAACCAAGGTCCTAGAGTCTGGAGGAAGGGTGGAGAAGCTCATAGCCCAAGTTGCTTGAAGTCCAGTGTTAAGTTTCCACAGTCTGTGATGATTTGGGGTGAAATGTCATCTGCTGGTGTTGGTCCATTGTGTTTTTTGAAAACCAAAGTCACTGCACCCGTTTACCAATACATTTTGGAGCACTTCATGCTTCCTTCTGCTGACCAGCTTTTTAAAGATGCTGATTTCATTTTCTAGCAGGATTTGGCACCTGCCCACACTGCCAAAAGCACCAAAAGTTGGTTAAATGACCGTGGTGTTGGTGTGCTTGACTGGCCAGCAAACTCACCAGACCTGAACCTTATAGGGAATCTATGGAGTATTGTCAAGAGGAAAATGAGAAACGAGAGACCAAAAAATGCAGATGAGCTGAAGGCCACTGTCAAAGAAACCTGGGCTTCCAGACCACCTCAGCAGCGCCACAAACTGATCACCTCCATGCCACGCCGAATTGAGGCAGTAATTAAAGCAAAAGGAGCCCCTACCAAGTATTGAGTACATATACTGTAAATGAACATACTTTCCAGAAGACCAACAATTCACTAAATATGTTTTTTTTTTTTTGGTCTTATGAAGTATTCTAATTTTTTGAGAGAATGAATTTGTGTCAATGATTGTCTTCTAGACAACTGTCAGATCAGCAGTCTTCTCCATGATTGTGTAGCCTAGTGAACCAAACTGAGAGACCATTTTGAAGACTCAGGAAACCTTTGCAGGTGTTTTGAGTTGATTAGCTGATTGGCATGTCACCATATTCTAATTTGTTGAGAGTGAATTGGTGGGTTTTTGTTAAATGTGAGCCAAAATCATCACAATTAAAAGAACCAAAGACTTCAGTCTGTGTGCATTGAATTTATTTAATACACGAGTTTCACAATTTGAGTTGAATTACTGAAGTAAATGAACTTTTCCACGACATTCTAATTTATTGAGATGCACCTGTATATGCAAATTCATTCTCTGCCAGCGGGAGGCGCTGTTGGAGTAGAGATCGAGGTTTCCCCGGTAACGCTGTACACAAAGCAGAGCTCCGCTCACAAACGCTGCTTTATCAGACATTACTTGCAAGATGAAATGAAAATGACATCCAACGTTTTCAGTTTCCTTCAGAAATACAGTGATATAAAACACCCGCACCAGGTTTTGATTTTGAAACGTGCAGTGCTCAACCAAGGTTCTCTACAGCCGCCAACCATTCGAATTTCGTTGGCGGGATTTATTTGAATGATATTCTAATGAAGCGCTTTGTGTTATCACAAATACAGGAAAACAACTTTGTAGTCCAACCAAGCCATTTGTTGTAGTTCTTGAAAAGGGATTTTTTTTTAAACGAAATATCTCCCTTTGGAGTGGACTTTGAGATTTGTAACTTTGTAGATATTTTTATGCCTAAACATACACACTACACACTGACTAAAATTCAAAAAGTGAAAAAGTATAATAGGACCCCTTTAATGTTCTGGGAATCTATCCCCAGGTCATATTTCACACTATTTCACATTTGCACATTATGATAGATAGATTTATTTTTATTTTTTTTATCATTCTATATTTCATTCCAAAAATATAAAATGAAATCTATTTTTATACATATGTGCATGTTGTGCAAATAGATTCATAAATATGTGCAATATATGTTGGCACAGTGACGGACAGGTTCAGTGTAAATCTGTGCTCTCGCTCCGTTCCACTCCACAGTTTCTCACCCTGGTCAGTTTACATTGTTGCCATGACATTGACGAGACACCAAAGGATTCCTCTGTCTCTCTGAGAGCTTTAACATTTACACTGAGGAGCAGAGATGTTCTCATAACACTCCTTCCCTTATTTTACCACTCGGCTCGGAGAGGTGCAGGACTTTACAGGGCACTCGAGGCCACACTGGAAAATGAAACAGCATTTATGAGCTAATGACTTTATACCAGGAACCACCGCACATATCCCAGGACATTCACAAAGATCGAATGAAAACAGCCAAGGCCAAATATATGAGGTGACACTCTCACCTAGCAATACAATACTATGGTGTTTTTAAAAATGCCATGGCACATGATTATGATGATCATATTCTCTACCACATAAAAGTACCATTGCACTACCAATTGTCTGTGATGCTTTGGAAGGAGAATATAAATGTTTCTGAATGAGCTTCAGGGTTGCCTCAAGAGCAGAAATGCAAATATAATAACACATATAAGCGAGAGTGAATTCGAGAAGAGCGACAGACTGCAGCTAAAAAAAGAAAAGAAGAGGAAAGTGGAACATGCTGCAACACAGCCTACAAATTGCCCGTCATAAGTGACAAACGTCTTTCCAGTCCCACACAGCCAATCAGCAGCAATTACAGCAGAAGAGTTTCCCAGAGAGTGGAAAAAGATAAAAAACAATGCAGAAAACATTTACTGTCATTTCCTTTGAGCCCCACGGAGGTATTTGACACATGCATAAAAATATATTGCACTATTATGTAGAATTCAGTCCAAATGATGTATGATTGAGGTTTTCATAATGATATGTCATGAAAAATGTTTCTATTTGAAGTTTTTTTTTTTAAGTCTCTATTTTCTAATACTGCAAAAGTATCAAGGTTTTTACAAAAATATTGGCCAGCACAATGGTTTTCAACATTGATAATAATCAGAAATGTTTCTTGAGCAGCAAATCAGCATATTAGAATGATTTCCGAAGGATCATGTGACACTGAAGACTGGAGTAATGATGCTGAAAATTCAGCTTTGATCACAGAAATAAATTACATTTTAACAGATATTCAAATAGAAAACAGCTATTTTAAATTATAATAATATTTCACAATTTTTCTGATCAAATAAATGCAGCCTTGGTGAGCAGAAGACACTTATTTAAAAAAAACAAAAAACAAAACCTAATATAGAGATGCATGAAATAAAAACAAACAATTTAATATGTACATATGCAAGATGAAGCAAATGATATTATAACATTCTAAATTTATTAATATTATTTATAATTTATTTATTTTTAAAAACAAAAGCACTGGACCATGACATCACATCCTGTTTCCCATATTCCTTCTAATATACTTCTGTAATAATTTTGCATGCTTATTATCTAGTGTAACCACTCTTTAATCAGTTGGTTAACCACATAACTCAGTTTTTCACTCAACAAACCAGTCAATAACACAATCTTACACCAATCATAATTCAGTACGCAAATTTAAAAAATAACAAAGACCAACTACTATTCAGTTTGACATCAACAGTCATTTTCACTGGTGAACAATGTCAAAAGAAAAGTTTCAAACTTCAATCTTAATTTTTTTTTTTTACAAAGTATAAACTTTACAAAACCCAAATTCAGAACCCAAACAGAACTCAAACCCAAACTTTGTGGTCTGGAAAGATCTAGAAAATAAAGTTTAAATTGTCTGAATTAATGGCAGTTTAATACTGAGAAAAAGTCCACACCAGAATGTTTGCTGAGCACAAACACTGTGAATATCCACTATCTTCCATGTGGGAGATTCACAGGAGCTTTTTTTTGTCCCAGCACTGTTAGCCGATAGCTTCAGGAGTGGAGACAAAGACCCTCAGACACAGACAAAGACCCTCAGACGCAGACAAAGCGGAAAAAGGTCGACCGATGCCCTTGAGGCATCACTGAAGAGGAAAGTGCTTGTTCTGGGGGTCTCTTGGCCCTAATGCACAGCATTGAGTTTCAGCTCTACTTGTTCCGTGATGCAGCGTTGAAGGTGGAGAACGGAGGGCCGAGCTGTTAGCGGAGCTTCAAGACCAGGTCCAAGGCACAGATTTAACCTAAGAAAACCCTGACCTTCGTTTGACTCAGACTAACCCATCTGTAGGAGTCAACGAGTCGATATTTCATCAGCTTGAGGGGCGGCCACACTAGAAACTAGCTTTCATTCATACTCATGTGATCGCGGGGTGTGTGAGAATGGGCGTAGGACTTTCATCTTTCTCTCTCTACCAAAGTTCAAACTGGGTGGGTTTGCAAAATAGATATTTACCAATTAGGGACATTAATGCCACTGATTCACATCTTGGCCGAACATCAAATGCTCATTTTCACATCAGTACATGTTTATAAGAATCTGAACTTGGACTAAAAGAGAAAAGAGAAACTTAGATGTTAGCTTGACAAATGCTAAAGGTCGTTACAAGCAGACTAGGTTTGCTCTGGTGTTGCTAGGGTATTTTAGGTGGTTTCCATAGCATTCTGGGTGATTATGATGTTCAAAGTGGTGCTAGGACGTATCTAGGCAGTTGCTAAGATGTTCTAAGTGATTGCTACAATGTAGCTGTTGCTAGGATGCTCCTGGTGTTTGTTTGTGTTTTAGGTAGTTGCTAGGGCATTTCTATGAAGTTGCTAGGATGCTCTTGGTCTTTGCTACAGTATATTGTTGAGGGTAGTTGCTAGGGCGTTTCTATGCAGTTGCTAGGATTGTCCTGGTTCCCAGAATGTTGTAGTTGCCAGGGCGTTTCTATACAGTTGCTATGTTGTTCTGGGTGGTTGCTACAATGTTCAAAGTTGTTTCTAGACTGTTCTTGGTCTTCTTTGCTACAGTAGATTGTTGTAGTTAGTTGCTATGGTGTTTCTATGCAGTTTCTAAGGTGATCTGGGTGGTTGTTACAATATTTAAAGTAGTTTCTGAGCTGTTGCTAGGATGCTTTTGGTGTTTGTTATTTAGATGATTGCTAGGGCATTTCTATGCAGTTGCTAGAATGCTCTTGGTCTTTGCTAGAGTAGATTGTTGTCGGTAGGTGCTGCAGTGTTTCTATGCAGTTGCTAACTTGCCACAGTGTTTTGGATGGTTGCTAAGATGTTCAAAGTGGTTTATAGGCTGTTTCTAGGATGCTCTTTGTGTTTGTTAGTATTTTAGGTAGTTGCCAAGGCATTTCTATGCAGTTGCTAGGATGCTCTTGCCTCTTGGTCTTTGCTACAGTAGATTGTTGTAGATAGTTGCTAGGACATTTCTATACAATTGTTGGGATATTCTTGCAGTTGCTAGGGTGCTCTTGGGGTTTGTGTTTCATGTAGTTCTTAGGGAGCTTCTATGCAGTTGCTAGGATGCTCTTGGTGTTTGTATTTTAGGTAGTTGATGGGGCGTTTCTATGCAATTGTTAGGACGCTCTTGGTCTTTGCTATAGCACATTGTTTTAGGTAGTTGCTTGGGTGTTTCTATGCAGTTGCTATGTTGTTCTGGTAGGTTGTAACAACATTCAAAGTTCCTAGGCTGTTGCTAAGATGTTCTTTGTCTTTGCTGCAGCAGATTGTGGTAGTTGCTATGCAGTTGCTTTGGTGTTTTGGGTGGTTGCTATGATGTTAAGTGTGATACAGGTATTTTCTATGGTATTTTATGCAGCTGTTTGGATGTTCTAGATCTTTGTCACAGTAGATTGTTGTAGGTAGTTGCTAGGGCGTTTCTATGCAGTTGCATGGATTCTCTTGATGTTTGTATTTTAGGTCATTGCTGGAGTATTTCTATGTAGTTGCTAGGATGCTCTTGGTCTTTGCTACAGCTGATTGTTTTTGGTAGTTGCTAGGGCATTGCTATGCAGTTGCTAGGATGCTCTTGATGTTTGTATTTTAGGTCATTGCTGGAGTATTTCTATGTAGTTACTAAGATGCTTTTAGTTTTTGCTACAGTAGATTGTTAGTAGGTATTTGCTAGGGTGTATCCATGCAATTGCTTTGGTGTTCTGGGTGATTGTTACAATGTTTGAAGTTATTTTTAAGCTGTTGCTAGGATGCACTTGTGTTTCTATGCAATTGTCATGGTACTTTGTTTGGTTGCTATGATGGTCAAAGTGTTTCCTATAATGTGAAGTGAAGTGATGTGTGGCCAAGTATGGTGACCCATACTCGGAATTTGTGCTCTGCATTTGACCCATCCAAATGCACACACATTAGTGAACGAACACACACACACACACACACACACACACACACACACACACACACACACAGCAGTGGGCAGCCAGTGGAACAGTGGGGGGGGGTCGGTGCCTTGCTCAAGGGTCTCACCTTATTCGTGGTATTGAGACTGCCCCAATGTTGCTAGATAGTTGTAACATTTTTAAAGTTAATGCTACAGAACTGCTGATCAATTCCTAGGATGTTTCTAAACCGTTGTTAAGGAGCTCTGGATGGTTGTTCAAGGGTGTTGTTAGCTAGCTAAACAGATATGTTAACCCAATACATGGGTAGTATTGTAATTGGAAACAGGAGATGATGATATATTTTAACATTAGAATTTAATTATTTATTAAAAAAATACTACTTATTCCAAAAACTATTTTTTCAAACATCATATATTGAAATCTAGTGTGACCGCCCATCAGATTACAGTCAACCCATTGGTAATGGTTGACTAGTTAGCTTCTAGAGGGATGGGTTGGTCAGAGCTAGTAAACTCTGGATGGGGAGAACAAAACTGAACGGTACATACATTACAACACAGAATCACAGATAAAACATCATCTTTCACATTGTGACATAGGTTCAGCTCTTCCCACGTCTTGCAAAAAGAGAGTAGCACCAAACTCAGAAGAATCATGGTAGAAACGAGTGTCTTTAAACCCTGATCTGGAAGCAGACGGTCTCTTTGGAGCTTGATGTAGAGTAATATAATCCTTCAATCTATTAAAACCTGCTTGGATCTCGTCAGGTATCTCTTCTTGTTTCAATGATGAAACGTTCATAAATCCAAAAAAACGTGCACCCAGCTGATATAAGAATGTGGTTAGTGCAATTTTTGAGTAATTCGCCCTGGTCGTTGACTCTGAATCAGTAGTTTTTTCCTCTGAGATTGTAGTTTCTCCTTCCAGGTGGTGCATAACATCACGGGACGCGTCCCAGCGTTCATCAGTTGTCACCACGCCGTCCAGTTCGGCAGGGGACAACTGTACTGTCTTTGTCAATCCATCTCCAGCTCCATGAGTTTGTTGCGAGAACGTGGAGTAGGTGTAGTGGTTTTACAGCAGCAGTGAGCACAGACCAGGCCCAGGACGAGAGAAACGACACCTACAGTCACTGAAGCACAGACGCCGTACAGCAAAGGCAACTTCATTGAGTCCCACACTGAAAGGGAACAAAAATATACACACTTACACAAAAAGTTAGTGTATATTCATAAAAGAATTATTCAAAAACTATGGTATAAACTGCTTTTTAAAGTTTTAACAGAATTAATATAAACAATTATATAAATGCCTAATAAAGAAATAAATAATAAATTAATGCATTAAATAAATGCACAAATAAGTAAATGCATAAATAATAAGTAATGCATAAATGTATATATGTGACCCTGGACCACAAAACCAGTCATAAGGATAAATTTTTCGAAATTGAGATAAATACTGAATAAATAATCTTTCCATTGATGTATGGTTTGTTAGGATCGGACAATATATGGCTGAGATACAACTATTTGAAAATCTGGAATCTGAGAGTGCAAAAAAATCAAAATACTGAGAAAATCGCCTTTAAATTTGTCCAAATGAAGTTCTTAGCAATGCATATTACTAATCAAAAATTAAGTTTTAATATATTTACGGTAGGAAATTTACAAAAAATCTTCATGGAACATGATCTTTACGTAATATCCTAATGATTTTTGGAATAAAAGAAAAATATATAATTTTGACCCATATGATGCATTTTTGGTTATTGCTACAAATATACCCCAGCGACTTAAGACTGGTGTTGTGGTCCAGGGTCACATATAGTAAATGCATAAATAATACATGCATAAATAAATGCACAAATAATATTAAGAAATGCATTAAGCAAACGCACAAATATATAAATGCACAAATAATAATAAATTCATTAATAAAAATGTATATATAATAAAGCAAACACAAATAAATAAATAAATGCACAAATAAAGAAATGCATAATAAATAAATTAATAAATAAATGTTTTGTACAGGCACAAAGAGGCACAAAGTTATTAAAGCAAATTTCATAGCTTTGATAGACAGGACATTTTCTGTGAAAAATTACTTAATTTTCAGTCTTCTATCATATTCATAAGACTTGACAGATTCACTATGCATTTCTGTTGCATGAAAGAGAACTGTTTGATCAGTTTTTTCTCTCCTATTTATCTTCTATGGAAGAAAGAAAATCATACAGGTTTTGAAAGATTTCCGGAAAGATAACAATTACATATTTTGCTAGACTATTTCAAGCAAATGCACAAGATTTCTTAATATTACACATGCATGCTCCAACACGCATTGAGAAGTTTCGAATGAATGCAATTTTGTCGTGGGAACGAGTGTCAAATGCTGGCAGCCTCCCATTAACGTATAAAAGCTTGTGAAACTTGCATGACTTGGTTTGAGGGTAACATTTAGCAATTCTGTGCACTTCTTTATTACTCACATGCAAACTTCACATTGAGGAAGACTCTCTGTGAGGAGACCTCCGGCGCTTTGCTCCAGACCCCGGTGACGATCGAGCGGATCCAGGGTCTTGCGGTGCAGTAATAGTCACCCGCGTCGCTGTCCTGTGTGCTGTGGACGTTCAAGGCGAATTTTCTCGGTCCCAGGCGCTCCAGGCTGCAGTCGCTGCTGTCGTTGCGAGGAGCCTTGTGCACAACTCCCCAGCGGTCCATACTGGCTAGCAGGGACGGGCTGTTTGAGCCCCTCAGACGACTCAGAAACCACTTCATCTCGTATGCTACATCATCTGATGGGGAAGAAATCACAAAAAATACGATTAATATGCACTGCAAATAAAAGCAGTAAATCAAAAATAAATAAATGCACAAATCATGCATTTAATAAACTCCTTTAAAAAAAATGCTTGAATATGTAAATTAATGCATAAATTAAAAACGTATAAATGTGTATATAAATGCATAAATAATGCATTTAATGAACGCTAACAAATGCATAGATAAATGAGTAAGCAAAAGTGTAAATAAAGCAGAAATAAATCCATGTATAAATGCATGAATAAAAGTGTAAGTAAATCCATGTATAAATATGTGAAGTGCATTGATAAATAAATGCATAAATAAAGCAAGCTTAACTTGCACTACTCTGTGTACAGGGAGTAGTGAACACTGCTTAGGGACCCTGTGACTTTAGTTATGCTTTTTCCCCCCTCAATATAATACAATAACATTGTGTCATAAGAAGATATTAAGTTTCTAATCTACCTCCATATGGAGCATAAAAAGCACAGAAAAATGCCTCTAGATTAAAAAAATATTACCAATGAGGACATATTTTTAAGACTGCAAATCTCCAAAAAAACCCTTTCCTTTGAGATGCATTTATTTAAGGATCCTCTACCACTTTTTTTTCTAGCATAGCTTATTATTATGGAGGTCGTGCCAAGATCTCATCAAATTGCAAATCTTTCAGCTCCATTTCTTGCAGAAGTCTTTTTCCCTCACTAACACACACTGGTTCAAAGAACTAAAGATCAATTAGAAGATGTGGCATGTCCTATAAAAATAATGCTTTCTGTCTCCCATCGCTGGAACGGCAATGAAATGCACATCTATGCGCAGAGGAAGAGTGAGAGAGACGACTATAAAGCCACGATGGTCCCAAACTAGCAATTAGACTGACTGTACGATGGCCCACTGCTGTCAAACCCACGCGCTGACTCAAAGACCTGAACACAACAGCCCTCTCCCCATTACACAGACCGAGACAATGAATGTGAGGAAGAGGAGGAAGACGGAGAAAATGAGAAAAACCACCAAAACATTGCAGGACATAAGCATTGATGAAATTGTTATCGCTCTTTCATAGTTCAGGAAATCATGACGCATTCCTAAGAATGCCGTAAACCCTAAAACCACTGTAAAAACAATGATTTAAACAGATTTACAGCTAACATAATACACAAGTTATAATAAAAGAATGAATGCAAATGAATTATTAGATAAATGCACAAATGCATGAATAAACGCATGAATGAATAATAAATAAATAAACTTATGTTTAATTTTACATTGTTGCCATGACACATTGCCAAGAATGCTGTGAACCCTGAAAACACTGTAAAATTACAGCTAATATAATACACTAGTTTTAATAGAAGAATTCATGTAAATGAATTAATAGATCAATTAAATTAATAAATGCATGAATGCGTAAATGCACAAATAAATGCATATATAAATAAATCATAAATAATAAACACACAACATATTTGTAATATATGCACAAATAAATAAATGTACACATGTATAAATAAATGCATAAACAAATAAATGGCCAAATTCAGAAATAAATGCATAAATACAAAAATGCACGAATATAGAAATGAATGAATGAAAAACATTTAGGTACAAATAAATGCACAAACCAAAAAATAGATAGATAAAATATAAATAATTAAAGAGATCCATGTATGCTTCTTTCAAGAATCAACTTCTCAGGTATTTCTCCCTAACATAATAAAAAAAGAGAGTCAGTAATGGTCAAAGTAAGAATACAGAGCTTATCAAATGAATGTGAGCACACTGAGGAGATGTATGCGACATTACTGGAGTCTTTTGTTCCAGAGAAACATCAGAGAAGCAGGAGACTCTCCATTTAATCTCAGTGCTGTATGAGAAACTACAGACCTCACTGGTGATTTTTCAATCCGGTGGGGAAGATATAAAGAGAACAAAAGTGCACTGACCCGAAGCGCAATAGATTTGAATCATATTCGATATCCTGCTAATTACAGTTATTCTGTGGAGTCGTCAGAGGATTGTGGGTAATGTGGTTAATTATAAGCCCAGTGTTCATGTTTGACCAGAATGCTATTGTGGAAAAGAAATCCTTGAACGCCAAACAGTCTCATTTATAGCGATGGCCATTTTGCATGTTGCATGACTTTTTCGTGAAAATAATAAATCCGATAGTGATCTAATCAGTGCATGATAATGGTAATGGTAAAACGGTAATGGCAGTGTTTTATCTTTGTGACGTATCGAGTCGTTTGAGATAGCGAGATGCTCTCAAGCAGAAATGCTAAGGCTCTAATATTCCTCCCACGATCCCCTCGATCCCGTGTCCATCCTGAGCTAATGTGTGTGGATCTTGACTTACAGTAATGAGGAAGGGTCAGGGGCTGGAGCGGAGCAGACCTCGTGAGATACGAGCTGACGGACGCGCACACATCTGGCCCGAGGGACTTATGAATAGCGCAAAGCCATTCGATTTAATGTGCTTAACCCCAATGATTTGCGCAAGGGTCACAGATTTTTGTGGATCCTTTAAACACACGTGGCAGTCCTCTGAATGTAACTCATTTCTGCTGTGACACAATTATTCCGTTTGTCTTCGTAATCTTTATCAAGTGAAATAACTGTTATCACCTCAGGACGTGTTTTTTTTTTTTTTTTTCCCAGCTGAGGAGAAACAAAACTCACTGACCAATAAGATAAATATTTTTTTTAATTAAATAATAATAATAATAATAAATATATTATATTTAGAAACATATAAAAATGTATACATAAAAATATATCAAATATACAAATAAAAGTATAACAGCAAATTATATATGTATGTGTGTAATAATATTAAATAATTACTGAATTTCAGAATAAAGTATTATTATAAATTATATTATTTTATTATTATATATTATAATTTTTATTATAAAAGATTATATTAAAAATATTAAAAAACAAAATATATTATTGTAAAATATTTTTAAAATATTTAAAATATAAATGTTAGAAAATGTATGCAAATTTCATACATATTTACAGTTATTTATAATAGCGCTTTTTACCATGCAGATTGTGTCAAAGCAGCTTCACAGTATTAAAAAAGAGAGAGTGTCGAAACAAGCATGTTTGTATAAAACATATTGTACAACAAAAATATAGTACTTAAAGCCTGATAATCATACCCTCCAGGATGATTTGAGATCTTCCAAAAAAGCATCTGGAGCCTCATCAGAAGTAAGAAAATCTGACCGACTGTACAAAGAGTCACATGATCAATAGAGAAAGTTTCAAACTGAAAGCTGATTTTGCACTTTTTATTTTCAGTGTGCTGTCAGACATTTAAACCGTATATCATGAAGATGTCTGGAGGAAGAACTAAAGGCACATCAAGGTGATACAGATGCAGAAGCTTGACTCGAACCTGCTCTTTTCTGGGACAACAGACATGCAGAGCCTTACATAAAAGACAAAAGATGGTTATGAAGCCCCGCAGCCGAGGGGAAGTACATGCTGTTCATCCCCTGAGATTACAGTGTTACTGATGTGGCAAGACTTTGGCCTTAGGAGGAAATAAAGCAGCGGAGAATGAGATCTATTAGAGGAATGATAGATTACAACGAGTTAAAGCATCCTTACAGATAAAACAACACGGCAGGATCTGTCTCCAGGAAAAGTTGTTCGTATTACAGCAGACACAATCTGATCTAATACTGTAATACACACAAACTCACAACTAAACGCATACAGAGTTATAAACACGCGCATAGAAAAGAAAACTCGCATGAGATCTCATTCAGTCCTTATGAGTATTGTTAACTAATTTAAAAAAAAAAGCTGAAATAAAATAAAATACAAATATTCAATGAAGAAATTAAACATACAAGATTAAAAACTTCAGATGAAATGTCAGAATTGAACGTGAAAGTGAGAAATTTTGGAAATTGTGAGATAAAAAGTCAGTAAAAAGCAAAAAAAAATAAAATAAAATAAATGAGATATAAATTCACAAATGTGAGATAAAATGTCAAAATTGCGAGATAAAACAGAATTTGATAAAAATGTCTACATTTTAATGAAAAAGGTCAGAATTACAAAATAAAAACTCTAAATAAAAACTAAGAATTTGAGAAAAAAAAAGTCAGAACTGCATGAAAAGTCAAAATTATGAGTTGTAAAAAAAAAAAAAAATAAATAAAAATAAATAAAAGAAAAATAAAAGTCAGAATTGTGAGATGATATTCATTCAGTCCTTATGAGTATTGTTATTGTTAACTAATTAAAAAAAAAATGTTAATTGAAATAAAGCTGAAATAAAATAAAATACAAATATTAAATGAAAAAATTCAACATACAAGATTAAAAACTTGATGAAATGTCAGAATTGAAAGTGAGAAATTTTGGAAATTGTGAGAAAACTCAAAAAAAAAAAAAGTGAGACAAACTCAATTGTGAGATAAAAGCTCATAATTGTAGATAAAATGTCAGAATTGTTATAAAAAAGAGTGTCAAAATTGCGAGATAAAATTGAATTTGATTTAAAAAAAAATCTAACTTTCATAAAAAAAAAAGGTCAGAATTACAAAATAAAAATTCTAAATAAAAACTAAGAATTTGATAAACTGCATGAAAAGTCAAAATTGTGAGTTGTAGTTTTAGTTTTTATTCTATGCAGAAATAAGATTGAATTATTCTGGTACTGGCTTATGCACAAAGAATGCATGTGATGTTAATCAAAACTAGGTAACTTCAAATGAAGCTGCAAATATTTTGAAAGGATCTTATGAAGCGACCTAAACTAAGACTCATAAATAAGAGGCTGTGCAGAAGTATAAACACACCTGAGGTGCAGCGCTGAAATACATGGCTTGTGTTTGTGCATCTTACCTCGAGCGGTTCTCAAACAGTTTTAATCAAACAATAAAAAAAAAAAAAAATCACATAATACAGTATATATATCTGCATTCGATACAATAACGCTTTGAACTGCGTCTACATTATAAATGATAATACATGACGTCTTGATCTTGAGGCAGCGTGACATGTTGCTGCACGCTGAAAAACACACACAGCGTGACCCAGTTTCACATGACATCAGTTTATGAAATCTTTTCCCAACATTAAACATTAATTTCCACGTTTGTGCTGCAATAAAGGCAAGCACAGACACGTCTGAACCCAAGCACCAACGTCCTCCTAAAGACTCGTTTATTTCCTTGTTCTAACCGACATTTAACTTCGAACAGGTTGCATATTTCCCCCGAAAACAGTCATCATGAAGGTGAAATCTGGATTTTTTTAGGTGTTGAAACTCTTTCTCATACTTCAGTTCAATGAAAGTCACTGTAAGATAACTTAGTCATTTGAATGAGTTTAATTTACGACAATGAAGTACAGTATTATTATTTTTTTGGTATTTTTCAAGTGCCATTTGCAAAAGTAACTTCTCAAACCAGCCCTATTTGAAATTCAATTGCATTTATTCACTGACCTGTGAGCGACAGCGGCAGATGGTATAAAATGGATCAAATTAAACAAGTTCATTACAGTACATGAATTAATGAACTCGAATGACTGCTCACAAATCACTGTGTAATGCAATAAAGACTTCATAGTACAGTATGTCATAAAATGAAAACTTATTATGCTTTTGAAATTGATTAAATGATTTTTGGATATCCCCATGCTATCGTTTAAGTTTTGGCTAATATAATGTATATTATATATATATATATATATATAATACAGTAAAATTATAGTTTTAAACTAAACTTCAAACAAAAACTTAAAACTAAAATTAAAAAAAATATATATTTTCATTGTTTGAAATAAGATAAATGTTAACTGGAATAAAATAAACTATGAAAATGTAAACTTTCTTTATTTCAACTAGTTGTCAAGGCAACATTAATCTTGCTATTTTATTTTTTATTTTGTTTAACTTAAAATAAACTAAAACTGAAATTAAAATGAATAAAACCTATATCAATATAAGAAATAAAAAAACGTCGCAAATAAAATTACGTGAAACTAAAATTAAAATGAAAACAGAAAATATAAAAACTAATTCAAAATATTAATATAAACTATAATAGTTTAAAATTGAAAATTATAAAATTACTGCATGTTATCGTTCATTTTGTTCATTATAAAATGACACTAACATATTATGGTTATAAAGGGTTCTGACTGTGACATGAAACAAAATAAAAAGTGACAGGTTTGCTGTAATGGAGAAAGTAAGTTGTCTATATCTCTCCTTTCCTCCTGTTTCACACATGAGCCAAAAAGTCTGAATTAAGACTATATATATATATATTTATTATCACTTGAGAAACTTTACTCCTACAGTGTGAACATTACATGAACTTTCATTGTATAAACACACCTAAAGGAAGTAATACATGGAAATGGATGATAAATCAACAGTAAAGTATATCGAATGACTCAATGAAGCCATAAATGCCTGATCTTTAGGGTCTGTGAATAATAAAACACTACAGAACAAAATTTTCGAATAGAAAACAAATTGGACTGAAGGTGTGCTCTCTCTTACACACACACACACACACACACACACACACACACACGTTCGTTTTTGTGAAAAGTGGGGACATTCCATAGGCGTAATGGTTTTTATACTGTACTTACTGTATGTGCTATTGCCCTACACCAACCCTACACCTAAACCTACCCCTTACAAGAGACTGTGTGCATTTCAACTTTCCCCAAAAAACCTCACTCTGTGTGATTTATAAGCGTTTTGAAAAGTGGGGACATGGGTCAATGTCCTGAGATGTCACCTTCACCTTGTAATACCTGTCATACCTTTGTCATTATACAAATCTATGTCCTGACTTTTCACAAAAACGCGCACACACACACACACACACACACACACACACACACACACACACACACTGCTGCTTGGTTTCAGAATAAAGATCCTAATGCAACACATGCGGGCACGAGCACATCTGCTGTTAGCTGATCTGTTATTATTGCACAAATCTCATCTGGGTCTCGCTGTGAACCTGTTGATTTTGGCTGATGTGTGGAACATCTCAGGAACAGGGTTTGCATGATTTTTCTATGCTGTCGCTGAGAAATGAGTGTCGTCTGATAGTGTTTAAGGAACAAAGTAAGGCTGATAACCGCAGTCAGCGATAACATAATATAACCTTGTAAAATAGCTCATTTGGCATGAGATGAACTGTTTTGAACTCAAAGTACTACTGAGATCTCTTGCTAATGTGATGTTTTCTCTGTAATGCTTCATTTTGATTTATTTTAGCGTCAATATATGTGATAAAAATGTTTGTTTGTTTTTTGATCAGATTTGGAGAAATGTAGCATTGCATCAGTGTCTCTGCAATGGATGCTCTGCAGTGAATGGGTGCCGTCAGAATGAGAGCTGATAAAAACATCACAATAATCCACACCACTCCAGTCCATCAGTTAACATCTTGAGAAGACAAAAGAAACAAATCCATCAAGACGTTTTTAACATCAAAGTGTTGCTTCTAGCTAAAATACTAGTCCGTAATCCATAATAATGCTTCCTCCAGTGCACTGTAAACGAAACGAGCTATTTACTTTAAAAAAATATTACACTTAATATTTTGAGTAGTTTTTAAGGCTTGATTTTTTTAATGGAATCTACCTGAATAAATCATGGAAAATCTCCTAAATTAATTAATCTATGACAAAGTGAATTTAATATAATTAGTGAAATGTGCTCGTTGATTATCAGAAGTCTGTGATTTTGAGTGAGGCCTGTTTGTATCTGACTTTGAGTTATTTTGTACATTTAAAAGACTGTATACAGCCAAACAACTCAAGTAGGAAAATACTTGAGAAATACTGGAAAGTACTGCACTAGCAAGGCTACTGCTCATTAAACAAGCCTTAATGTCTTATAGGAGCAGTGTCTATAACCAACTCTTCTGCACAACGGAGACTTCAATGTAACAGAAACTCTTTCAAATGCCAAACATAACTGAACATTAAACATTAATAGATTTCCCTTCACTGAAAAACATAAAATAGCATTTAATTTCAAAATTGACTCTCCATATCCAGCCATATGCAAAGCATGCAGGGAACTAACAATCACCTCTAAAATAAAACTGCAAAATTGAGCCAATTCTCTTAAAATAAATAGGTAGCCTTCTTTCCTTATTTTTTAAGTTTAATGATTTCCTCAATTCAAGCCTCAAAACTGCTTAAGTTTCCTTAAAAAAAAAATGAGGAAACCACACCTCTTGGTTTTATTAGTAAAAAGTCCTCAATATTTTCACTGAATCACAGTTTCTTTGACACTATTTTTAATTATCAAAATTACAAGACCCATGACTCATTTTTTACAGTGTGAAAAAGTCCATCTGCTGTTGTCTCTCACATGAAAATCCAGCCACATATTTGCTTTGAACTGTTTTCACTTGTAAACGGTGCTTAATCTGCTCAGATTCCTCTCCTGATTCAGACCAGAGCCCATTTTTCACTGGAGGAAGCTTTATTATGGATTATGGATTTAAGCTAGAAGCAACAATTTAAGAAGTAAAAAATGTCTTAATGATGGATTTGTTTCTTACAAACACGCAGCTTTTGGCTTCTCAATACATTAACTGATGGACTGGAGTGGTGTGGATTATTGTGATGTTTTTATCAGACTCTCATTCTGACGGCACCCATTCACTGCAGAGAGACACTGATGCAGCGACACCAAATCTGATGAAGAAACAAACTCATCTGCATCTCGTGAAGACATTTTTAGCAAACTTTCATTATTTTTGGTGAACTATTGCTTTAAAAGAAGATCAATTTTCCTAAAAAGCACAATTGCATAAGATGAAAATAATGTATATTTTATTGTTTTTTTTTTCTTTTGTTTTAAACATGAATCTAACACGATTTACTTTGTTTAAAGAAACAAACTACAACATTTAAAATGTTTAAACTGATAATTAAATGTACACCAGCAGTGTAAAGTTACTCATAATCATCTGTGTTGTTTATTTCACGTGTGTGTGTTGATGAGAAAGAAACGCGTAACTCGCCTGTAGTTGGAGACGTGCCGCTAACACTGACGTCACACTCCACCTTCACAGTTTCCCAGGGGAAAACACTCACGGTGTCTGAACTGATGGACACATCAAACGTGGGACCTTGTAAGAAATGATAAAACAGGACAAAAATAACATCATTTAAGTCTTATAAGACAGACACTTTAAAGCATGCTGTATATTGAGCATTATGTGTATTATGTACACTACTGTTCAAAAGTTAAGATTTGTTACATGTTTTTGGAAGAAGTCTCTTCTGTTCATCAAGGCTGCATTTATGCGATCAAAAATAGAGTAAAAAATGTGAAATATTATTGCAAATTAAAATAACACTTTTCTATGTGAATATATGTTAAAATGCAATTTATTCAAGTCAATTTAGTAAGTCGCTCGTATCATTTGGGTATATGTATATTTTGTACTATATTCCAAGTGCTTTAAATACATTACGGTTCAAAAGTTTGGAAACGAAAGCTTTTTTTTCAACAGGGATACATTCAATTTATCAAAAGTGACAGCATGTTGAGACTTGTTATAGCACATTGCTGTTTTGTCGATTTTGACTGCTTCCATTGTTCTTGTTTGTAAGTCGCTTCGGATAAAAGCATCTGCTAAATGACTAAATGTAAATGTATTCCTGTGATCAAAGCTGTATTTTCAGCATCATTACTCTTCAGTGTCACGTGATCCTTCAGAAATCATGCTAATATGCTGATTTGCAGCTCAAGAAACATTTCTGATTATTATCAATGTTGAAAACAGTCGTGCTGCACAATATTTTTGTTGAAAATGTGATGCATTTAATTTCATTTCAAGATAAAAAGAACAGCATTTATTTGGTAGCATTATAAAAGTCTTCAATGTCACTTTGATCAATTTAATGCTTCTTTGCTGAATAAACGTAAGCATTTTCATATAGTTTATTAGTTTAATTATAGATGTATGTGTGTGATCACAGTCGTGCATATGCCGGCTTCAAATGTGGCTCATCTTTGAGTCAAAACTGAAAATCTTTATTATACACCCAGCAAACATGCATCATGTGCCATAATGAATCATAGGGCATAAAGCTTAATGATATCTTATTTATCAGATCTCACACGTTTGCAGCAGGCACAGTCCCTGTGTTCAAGCACATATAGTTCATTCACTCGCTCTCCATTATCACTTTGTGTTTCCTATAGTTCAGAACGGCGCGTTCAGCTTGCTGAATGATTCATAAGTGTTGCATTAGCTGTGTGAGAGGCAATCTACAGATACTGCTCACAAACCAGGGACGTCACTACAATTTATACATGCTTGCAATATCTGCATTTTTAAGATCTATCTGTTGATCTAACGTTATTACTAAGATTTAAAACGAATACTTTTGTTTCATCTTTCTGTTTAAAATACAACTGGATTTCATTTAAAAGCTCTTCAGCTTCACAACATAGAAAGAAGAAAATAAAACAGAGTCAGGGCTTGTTATCACCAACTAACTCACCACATGATTTACTTCATTTCCTTTTGATTTCAGGGTCAAATTTGATATAAATAATAATTTTACTAATGACAGTACTCATAATAATAATGACATTATTATTATTATTAATAATTAAAATTTGTAAAAGCACTTTTTTCAAGCCCAAATAAAGCCTATAAGCCAAATAAAAGTAAAAAAAAGAAAAGAAAAGAAAATACAATATAAAACATCAAATAAAGAAAAGAAAAAATGCTTATAAAGCGGTTTGCAGACCTCCCCTCGGGAAATCTGAGCACAATGTAATTCATCTCCTGCCCAAGTATAGGGCTGCTATTATTATTATTATGCTGTTATTAAGCAGATACATGTGTGGTCTGACAGGTGCAAAGAGCGAATAAAGGATTGTTTTGAAGAGACTAATTGGGACATTTTTTTTCAGTCATGTCCGGATGCCGATGAACTCACAGACACTATTACGTCATATATCAAATTTTGTGAAGATTCTGTATCTGAAACTAAAACTGTGAAATTTTTCCTAATAACAAGCCGTGGGTATCTAGACAGTCTTAATGAAAGGAAGGTTGCTTTTTGCTCAGAAATACAGAATTACTGAGTTTTTACAAGGCTATTTACATTTCTGCAGTGCAGTGCCAAAACTATGGAAATACTCAGCGATTCAACCTGTGGCTAAAAAAACAGGTGCAAGTATGCCAAATGATTATCGACCTATTGCAATAACTTCTATATTATGTAAAACTATGGAGCGAGTTTTAGCTAGTTATCTAACTTCAAGTGTGGCCTCTAAGCAAGATCCACTTCAGTTTGCATATAAGAGAAATAGAGGCACAGACGATGCTGTACTGACTCTTCTTAATACAGTTACTAAACATCTCACAAATCCTAAAGGATATGCTAGGAGTCTATTTGTAGATTTTAGTTCAGCTTTTAATTCAACGAAGACACATCTTCTTTTAAAAAGGCTAGTGGATCTTAATATTAATCAAGGGCTCGTCCTCTGGATTAGAAATTTTCTCTCTTGTCGTCTACAAAGAGTCTGTGTTATGAGGGTGATGTCTGATGTACTCACTGTGAGCAATGGTTGCCCACAAGGTTGTGTTCTTCCCCCTGTGCTGTTTTCTATTTTTACTAATGAATTTACAATTAATGAGGAAAATTTCTGATTATTTAAATATGCTGATGATATGGCCCTGGTTGGCCTGTTGGACAAAACAAACCATACATGGCCTACCTGACCCACATTAAGGCTCTTGCCAATTAGAAACTAATGTTGCCAGACTAAAGAATTAATTATGTGTACAAAACGAGATGTGATATGTGAGCCGATTTCACTTGAGATTGAAATTGTGGAACATTTTAAGTATCTCGGATCAATTTTGGATTCTCAGTTGAGTTTTGCTGATAATTCAGAGTGTATTTTTAAAAGATGCTCTCAGCGACTCTTTCTTCTCAGACAGCGTAGTGGTCTCGGTGTTAGTAAGCACAGCTTGGAAATTATGTATAAATCCATTGTTGAAAGTGTTTTAACGTTTCATCTTTCTGACTGGTACGAGCATCTAAACTGCAGACTCAAGAACAAACTTTCCAGAATTGCATCCTTGGCAAATAAAATAATTGGCAGGCCTCAGAGTCAATTAACACAACTTTACATAGAAAGGACAAAGAAGAAGGCGAGAGTTATTCTTGCAGATGGCTCTCATCCTTTTTTCAGCCAGTTTGAGCCTTTGAAGTCAGGTAGACGTTATAGAGTTCCCCCAGCAAATAAAAACGTGTATAAGAGGTCCTTTATCCCCAATGCAATTAGAATCATTAATTCAGCAACTTTTTTAATTAAGCAGTGTGTAAGGCTTGAATTGTATCCATTTTTATTTTATTTATTTTTTTGTGTTGTGTGTGTAACGTGATTAGTGATTTTATTTTATTTGTATGTTGTTATTAATCTTGTTGTGTTGGTGAGCCAAAGACAATTTTCCACTCAGGTGGACAATAAAGTTGTACATTAACATTAAAGAAAATTAAGACATTAATAAAATAAATAAAAAACACCTTAACTGATTTTTTTTTATTTCGTCACAAAATGTGAACTACATTATTGCCCTGCTCTCGATTTTTCAACAACAATAATAATAAAATAAAATAAAAAAATAATAATAACAATATTATTGTTATTGGTATTATTATTTTATTATTAACAATAATTTTATCTAAAAATAATAACAACAATAATGTGATTATTACTATTATTATTTTATTATTAATAATATTTTTATTTTTATTTTTTTGTAAATGCACTTTTCTCAAATCCAAAGTGCTACAAGCAAAATAAACATGAAATATTAACACAAAATAAAATTCAATGATACACCAAATACAATAAAATAAACACAGGTTATATAAACAACAACAAATTCTATTTTCTTAAAGCAGCAGCGGCATTCTTAATGGTAGAAATGGACATGTTTTTGGGAGATTCACCCGAATATATCTTGCATTCTGTACCTTTGTGTATGAAATCGATCTGAACCTTGTTGGACACTCCCTTGGCCATCTCAACCCAGTCTTCCCCGGTTTGCTTCGTCCAGGCCTTCATCTCACACCAGTAAAAGCCGCGATCGGTCACCTGCACCGCCGGGATCCGGAACTGGAACTCCCTCTTCCCGGTCTTCACCAGCATCAGGTCCCGGTCTTCCTCCAGCTGCAGAACCATCTCAGGGCCCAGAGAGGCCAGCTTGCGGCTGGGAGACCCAACAGCCTCCTCGGAAAAGACGAGGATGGAGAAGGCGGTCCCCGGCGGGAGGTTCTGGACGTGAGCCTGGCAGCTCATCTCAAACATGGAGCCGGCAGCCGAAGCTTCACGGAGACGCCGGGCCGCGACACTGAGAACAGGACCTGAGGGAGACACATGAGGAGAACAAAACACATCTCTATTAATAGTGTCTTTAAGATTTGTGAGATTAAATGGAGACTTTAATTAATGCACATGAGGTTTCTCTCCTCAAACTGTGCTCGTATTCACTTATTTTTGCTCTGCAATTAAAAGTCAGAGATCTCAATCAAGGTTATCATTGTTAACTTAAATTGAAACTATAAAAAAAAACAAAAGAATAAAATAATTATAATATTATATTATTTTATTAGTTAGAAATGTTGCCTAGGGCAACTAAATGAAATATGTTCAAGATCTAAAATTAGCTAAAAATTGAAATAAATCAAATTAAACAAGCAGTATTTAAATATTACAAATAACAAAAACAAATACAAATGCTAAAAGCACAAAGCTTAATTACAAAAGAAAGAATAAATAAATAAATAAAATTATTATTTAAATTTTTTTTTCTTTTTCATATTTTTATTTGTATGATTTAATATTTAATATAATATTCATATTAAAATAAACAAATATTAATTAAAATTTTGTATTATGTAATATTAATTAAAATAACACTGATATTAATGCGCTCAGCCGCTATCCTCATTATATTGCTGCAAGCAATATAAACATTAAATATTAACACAAAAGAAAATGAAATGATTCACCCAACAATAAAATAAAAAGTTTAAATAAAATTAAAAAAAAAAAAAAAAAAAAAAAAAAAAAAAAAAAAATCACCATTTAAGATTATGTGACGATGATGATGATTATATGATGATTATTATTATTATTATATTTTTAAAAAAATTAAAGTAAAAGAAAAAAGAAGAAAAAGAGCAGATTAACTATCGAAATGCATAATTACGCTACGATAAGATTTGCTTCATATTTCTCCTTTTTGGAATAAAATTTGGAATAATTATTGAAGCATTTACCCTTTGTCTCTGTGTTTATGTCTCCTAATTAATTTTCAGCTACAATATTAAGATAAATTTAAAATTTAAATAAAACATAGCTGAGAACTCTGAGCTCTGAATGATTGACATCCAAATATTATGCAGAAATATAGTCCTGATGTAACACACTGCATTTGCTTTTTATGCAGCTACAGAGAGCCATGTCTTCTCGCTGAAAGTTATTGGTCTTGAATTGCATAAGACACTGGATTGGCAAGTCTCTTGGAATATAAAAATGTGTCCCAATATAAGAGCCACAATATTAGATAATGACAAAATTATGCCAAATGTTCAGATGTCATTATGGCTGCAATTGCAGCTGTGTAACTTGATGCAGCAACAGTTTTGAACAAGCGTTCAGCATGTCAGAATAAACTGCACCCTGTGGAGAAATGCATCAGTCCAGCAGCTCACAAAACACATCAGAATATAATACAAATGCATTTATAGAAACGGAGAATTCTCCATTACAGAGACGGTGCTGGTTGAAGTCAACCGGTGCAAGTGCTTCCATGCATATGGTTATTCTGTTTAGGTAATTATAGAAATGATGCAGGAAATCAATGAGCTGAGATGTCATGTGTCAGACCAAAATAGAAGCATGAACATTTGAGCTGCAGCACTCACAGGTGTCTGAAACAAACCAGACATCTTTGATATTTCTCATACAGTGCAAACTAAACCGGGGGATGTAGTTTTCTAGTCTTGCTGAAACTTGTTGCATGGTCTTGTAATTTTCTTCTTTGGGTGAACTAACTTTCTAAGATTACGTAGTCATCCAAATGCATACCTCACAATACGACTGGTTTCACTTTTGACCTTTTGATTGTGGAAAAATGGTTGATATAGTAATATGTGACCCTGGACCACAAAACCAGTCATAAGCAGCACAGCTATATTTGTAGCAACAGCCAAAAATACATTGTTTGGGTCAAAATTATCCATTTTTCTTTTATGCCAAAAATCATTAGGATATTAAGTAAAGATCATGTTCCATGAAGATATTTTGTAAATTTCTTACCGTAAATGTATAAAAACTTCATTTTTGATTAGTAATATGGATTGCTAATAACTTCATTTGAACAACTTTAAAGATGATTTTCTCAATGTTTTGATTTTTTTGCACCCTCAGATTCCAGATTTTCAAATAGTTGTATCTCAGACAAATATTGTCCAGTCCTAACAAACCATATGTCAACGGAAAGCGTATTTATTCAGCTTTCAGATGATGTATAAATCTCAATTTCGAAAAATTGACACTTAAGACTGGTTTTGTGGTCCAGGGTCACATATTAAGTCATTATTAGTAATAATAAATGTGTGTAAAAGAACTTTTCACAAAGCCAAAATGCTACAAACAATATTATATACATTTATATAATATTAACACAAAATAAATAAAATAATTTATAATTGTTTATTATTAATAAAAATAAAATTAATAATAAAAATTATAAATAAAACTAAATTAAATAAAAAATTACATAACCATCAAAATACTTTAATTACCTCACAATATGATTTGATTCACTTTTGTCCTTTTGATTTTGAAAAAAAACAAGAACAATAAAAATATGATGTTTTTATTATTAATAGCATTATTATTATTATTATTATTATTATTATTATTAATTATTGTTATTACTGTCATAATCATCAATGTTGTTGTTCATCTTCATGTCATTATTGTTGTTAATAACAACAACAATAATAATACCTTTCGAATAAGTTAAATAAAAATAATAAAATAAAATAAATTATTTCTAAGTGCATACTATATGTACCTCATGATATTATTTGATTTACTTTTGTCCTTTGGACTTTGGAATAAAATATAGTTTATATTGATATAATAATAATTATAATATAATATATAATATAATATAATATTTGTACAAGCAAAATAAACATTAAATACTGACAAACAATATAATTCAATGATACACCAAACACAATAAAATAAAGAGGTTAAATAAACAAACTAACTAAAAATTACAAAACCATCCAAATGGATGCACACTTACGCTTGTTAGCAAAGCTGACTTTCAGCGCTGGGGTCACATGCTCGGCAACCTTTTTCCAGTTCCCATGTCGAGACGCTACCCATGCGGTTACAGCACACGTGTATTCTCCGGCGTCGGCGTCCGTCGTGCGAAGGAGGCGGAGCTTGAACACAGAAGGTTCTGTTCGTGTCACTGTAATAAGCCCCGCCTCCACACGGCTCTTGTACGTCTTGCCTGGCACAAGGCTCCCGTGCTCATCCAGTGAGGCGATGGTGTGAGTAGATAGCGGGACGTCACTGGGCTGAACGTTTCTGTACAACCACGACACTCCCAGCCGCCCGCTACGAAGGTTCGACACGTTCGTGACTTTACATTCCAGCTCCGTCGGGTCACCGGACAACTTTGCATTCACAGATGAGCTCAGAACAACAGCGTAGTCTGGATCTGAGAGAGAAAGAAAAAATAGTCAAAGTTAAACTACATTTTTGTGTTGTACATCTATTTCAGATAAATAAAAAACACAAATAAGGAATGAATCAATAAGTTTTTTTTTTTTTTGCATTTTAGAGTATTAATTCAAGTTTTGTTCTGAAGCAGTATTTAACTGAAGTTTTGTGCCCACACTTCATTCATTCAACAATCAAGCCCATTTTTGACTGGCAAAACAACTCAAACCATGTTTGTTGAGGAAAAAATAAACAAACATCAAAATTCACACTTCCAAAAAAAATTAAGCAAAATTCTGAACAAAATAAAACAAACAATATTAAAACAAACCTAAAAATATGTAACAAAACAAAAAGTTAAAAAGAAAAACAAAGCAAAACAAAGACAAAACACACAAAAAGTCCCTGACAAAACAAAACATATAAAAATCTAAAAAGCAAAATAAACAAAAGCAAAACACACCAAACAAAACAAAAAGCCTTTTAAAAAAAAAATGAAAAGCAAAAAAGGTCACAAATAAACTAAAATAAAAAGCCCTAATTAATCACACAAACCAAAAAAGCTAAAAAAGCAAAACATGCAAAAATCTAAAAAGGAAAACAAACTAAAAACAAAATACTTAAAAATACATAAAAAACAAACAAACGAACGAACGAACAACAACAAATCACACAAAACAAAAGGCTAAAAAATTTAATGAAGCAAAACACACATATAAAAATAAAAATCCAAGAGAGAAAAACCCAAAACAAAACAAAAAGCTAAAAAGCAAAACAAACAGAAAATACAAAACACAAAAAAGCCCTAATAAACCAAAAACACAAACCAAATAAAAACAAACAAACACACACACACACACACACACACACACACACACACACACACACACACACACACACACACACACACACACAAAACAAAACTAAAAATCCCTATCATAACAAATCTCACAAAGCAAAATAAATCAAAACAATAAACAAAACTAAGAGCCTCCAAACAACCAAACAAAAGCTAAAATGCAAAAAAAAAAAAAAAACAACTAAACTTAAGTCCTAACAAAACAAATCACGCACACACAAAACTAAAAATCAAAACACACAAAAGAAAACAAAAAGCCCTAACAAAACAAATCACACAAAACAAAATGCTAAAGCATAAAAAACACACAAAACAAAAGTTAAAAAAAGAAGTACAAAAGAAAACAAAAATCCCTAGGAAAAAAAAAAGCTAAAGAATAAAACAAACAAAAACAAAACTAAAAAGCTCTAACAAAACAAATCACAGAAAAAAAAGCAAAACAAACCAAAAAAAAAACAAAAGACAAAACTATAACCATAACAAAATCAAATCACACAAAACAAAATGCTAAAGCATAAAACAAACAAGAACAAAGCTAAAAAGCTCTAACAAATCAAATCACAGAAAACAAAAAGAAAGTGGAAAGAAGCCAAAGTGACTCAAAGAGCCCATGTTTGTTGAACAAAAGAAAGCTGGATAATTCATTAACTATGATGACAACTGATTCTTCGCCACCAAAAATACATTTTAAAAGTCTTAGAGATGAGAGACAGTATAAGCGTTCCTCCCAGTCCTCCAAACATCGGTTCACGTGCACAATCACACACTCATAAAGGTGCGCGCTGACCCTGTTTCCAGGCTCTCGGCTCACCAGTGTCAAGTGTTTCTGGGCTTCGCGCCCGGTGGGCAGTGAACGACTCCCTGCGTCGCTTCCTATACAGCTGGGACCTTCATGCATGGGTGAGCAGTACTAGAGACACACAAAGACTTACAGTGTGCCAAAGAAAACGCTGTTCTCCCACATATACAACCTCCAAATACTCTCAGAACACAAATAGCTCAGAAAAACACATGAGAGAGGAGCAGAACTAATGAAAATCATCCAGACGCTCACTCACAAACACAACTAACTTGAGCCTCACATGTGGTGGTGGGTTTTTCGTTAAGCTTTTGGACGTCACGCCGACTGAGTCACTGGGACCATCTGCGCTTTGGCTCTCATCCGCATCACTTCCTGTTCGATAAGCTCCTCCCACTTATTAGTGGAATAACACACAGACGTTCTTCATATGCATCAAGGGTTCATTCACTTGACATCTTGTTGACTCTGATAAAGAAGACTCCTCTTGTGTTGAAATTTGGAGACAAAATATTCTAAAAGGTCCTAAAATAGGTGCTTAATGGGATAGTTCACCTAAAAATGGAAACCTGTATGAGTTTCTTTCTTCTGTCAAACACAAAATAAGATGTTTTAGAGATGTTTTGGGAACTGAGTGGTTGATGGTAGCCATTGACTTCCATAGAATAAAAAAAAAAAAAATACAATGGAAGTCAATGGCTGCCGTCAGCTGTATGGTCATCAGCAATCTTCAGAATATAATTTTCTGTGTTCAGAAGAAGAGAGAAACTCATAGAGGTTTGGAACAAGTGGACGGTGAGTAAATGATTGCAATTTACATTTTTGGGTGAACTGTGCCTTTAAAAGGGCGGATAACCAAGTTCAGTTTACGATCAAACTTAAATGACCCTTAAAACCGTCTTAGTGCTGGTTACCAGCGTAAGGCAAGTTTTGGGCATCAAAATGCTGATGGAAACCAAACACATTGCTCAAAATAACAAAGTTAGCTCTACAGAGAAGTTCATGAGAAATGTTTAAGTTCATAATTGCAGACTTTGTTGTTTTGGCAAATCTGAGCACGGTTTGAGACATTATTTAGGTCTTTTTTAAAATAATGGGGGCCTTTTTTTCCTGAAAAATAGATAAATTAAGCAATGGTCTCTATTTGATTGCTGCTTAGGAGAAACAACTGAGACATTAATAGTTAATAAGGCAAACTTAACCCATTTAACCTGATTGTAGGAGGAAAAACTGGCATCGTCCATCTAAAAGTAGTCATGGACATCAGTACATTAAAAAGAAAAAAGAAAAAGAAAAAGGTTCAAACTAACGTTGCCATTATTTAAAAAAAAAAATCAGTAATTGAGATAAAGCTGAAATAAACTACAATTAAAATATTAGATGAAAAACTTAAACTTCTAAAACAAAATAGAACTGTTGCTTTGGCAACTAACTGTACTAAAATTACAAAAACTGAAATAAAAAGAACTATAAAAAATGTAAAAGCTAAACAGAAATATTAAATAATATTGTTTATATAAATAATAATGACAACAATAATAATAAATATTATTAATAACATTAATTATTATGTTTAAATCATATTGAAATTACAAAAGAAAAAAATAACTGGAATAATGTAAACTATAAAACACTTACACTTTTATTATTTCAACTAGTTGTTTGATTTTGAATTTACTTGATGTACTAAAATAAAAATAAAACCGAAATAATAATTAATTAAAGCTATATAGACAATAATAATAAAAAATCCAACCCTACCCAAAAAGAGACAAAAACACAACACAATTACTAAAATTAATGTTACAATGAAAACTGAAAATATAAATAAACACTTATATAATACCACTATAAATAATTATAATGTAACATAATATAATTATAGTATAGAATATAGATAATACTAAAATAACATTGGTTGAAACTGACTTTTTTTTTTGCGACTACTTTTCCCTGTTAGCTAATTACTTTTAAAAGTTAGTTACTTGGTTTGTTCCTCCTGCAGAAGACCTTCATTATTCTGAGCACAGTTTGGTTATGTGACTTTTTGGGATGGCGTGAGGAAAAGCAGACAGTTAGCAAGCCAGAGAGAGCTCTAGTTAAGGAAAGATAAATAGAGACAGGACGAGAGCAGGTCGACAGTGTGTTTCTTTACCCGGACAAACAGAGCCTATGAGATGAATGTCCCACAGCAGCTCTAAAGCCGGTCTCTATGGACGGGAACCGAGTGTCCTGGGAACGGAATAAGGGCCCGAGAGAGTGACTGTCAATCAGCTTAAACAAGAGCCTCTCCACGGCACACATTCACTCCACATGATCAGACTTTATCTCTTTGTGCTCCGTCTTCTTCCCTCTGTTTCATTCTCTCATGCTTTCTTTAGTTTGCTGCACAGCTGTGCAGAGAATGAGCCGCAGTGCTTGTATGTTATCAGGCTGGAGCAGCAGATCGGTCCTCCTCTGTTTGGTTTATTTGTTAATTAAATACAGAGAGGCTGATGCAGCGAAAGGTGAGTTTAGATTACAGGTCACCTGATCCCGCTCTTTTTACATCAGCACAACACAACGGAAATCAACACTAAGATGCTGAATGACACCAGATAATCTCTCATATATTGAGAATAGAATAGAACTTAATACAGTAAATGAGAATATAACTATAAATCTCAACAGGTTAGAATAATCAGAATAAAGTAGAACTGACTAAAATAACAAACAAAAGAATTTTATAAAAATCAGAATAAGAATGAAGTTTAGAAATCAGAATTTAATACAAAATGTAACAAAAATATTCAATAAAATTTGATAACACTTTAATTATATTAGAATAATGGTTATTAAAATTTTATCAAAATACAAATTTAGAAATCAGAATAAAATATATATGAATTTAATAAATTAAAAGATTCAATAATAAAAACAATGTTGTTGTTGTTATTATTATCAGCAGAATTGTATAAACTGGCAAAATAAACACTTAAAATATAATAATAATTTTATAAAATACAAAAGAACAATTAATCATAAAATACATTATAAATGAGAATAAAATAGGAAATCATTTAATAAACTAAAAATGCCCAATAAAAATAACCAATTTTATTAATTAAAAATAATAATTACTTTTAAGTAATTAATCTTATGAATAAGAATAAAATTTAACTAAAGAAAACACTAAAATTAGAATAATAATTAAACAAATAGAGCTATTAATCAAAATATACATTTAGAAATAAGAATATGAAAATAAATAATTTAGAATTCAGAATAAATAAAATTATATAAAATAAAAAAGAAATATTTTATGAATAAGAATAAAAATATAACTAAAGAAAACACTACCAATAGGATAAAAAAATATATATATATATATTTTTAAATATAATTTGAATAATTATTATATATATATATATATATATATATATATATATATATATATATATATATATATATATATATATATATATATATATATATATATATATATATATATATATAAATATTTATATATTTTTAAATATAATTTGAATAATTATTTTATATATATATATATATATATATATATATATATATATATATATATATATATATATATATATATATATATATATATATAAAATAATTATTCAAATTATATTTAAAAATCTGAATAAAATAGATAACAGAGAATTATTTAATAAAGCAAAAGATTCACTAATGATAATAATTTTTATTAATCAGGGTAGAATAGAACTGACCAAAGAAATCCCTTCTTTATAAATGAGAACAGAATAGAGAAACTCTTCTTTAAGGAGATAAAAATATTTTGT
>CM071938.1:2402500-2412500 GCA_036784905.1 Acrossocheilus fasciatus | reverse complement strand
GGATGAGGGAAGCAGAACGCATTTATATGCAGCCGTAAAGAGCTTCAGATGGCATTTTCTCGAAATGTCACACTTTGCCACAAAACGTGAGACGCTGCGGGGTGTTTATGTAAAGAGTCATGATATTATGAATGATACTTCAGAAACAAGTATGAAAATTAAGCAACGTACTTACTTTGTTTAATAACGTGAACGCGTACGGGGTCCGAAATCTTCTCTGCGGCCCGGTACCATCTTCCACCGTCGTGCTGAACCCACGCACTCGCTTTACACGCGTAGAGTCCCGCGTCAGACAGCTCCACGCCGTGAACCTTGAGCTGGAAATCCCACTTTCCCAGCCGCCTCACATCCACCGCATCAGACGCGTTGGTCAGCACGCCGTCACGACTCAGACGGGCCAGAACCCGCGTGCCGTTCATCAGCCACGCCACCTCCAGATCCACCGAGGCTTCGGCAGAAACCGAGCAGGTGAGGAGCAGCGTCTCTCCGGTGGACAATGTGCTGTCGTCCTGAACCTGGACGCTGAGGGAGCTCGCTGATGATTTCAAGAGAAAGAAAAGCAGAAAATACGCAAGTATTAGAGACGGAACTGAAATAAGTGATGCAAACTAAATAAACACATACGGTAAGAGTAACAGCGACTCGGATTTGCAACCTCATGTTGTTCCAAACCACTAAAACTACTAAAAATTGAATTGAAAATCTGAAATCAAATATAATACAAATAGTGGATTAAATACAGCTTTGGCAACTTATTGAAATAAAATGTTAAGTGTATAAAATGTAAGCTAATTTAAAATATTTATAAATACTACGATAGTATAAAAATAGTAAAAGCACATAACAAAATTATAAATATACTTGTATTATGTGTGAATTTCTCCTTTTGTTTTCCACAGGAAAAAAAAAAACTGCTTATCCGGGTTTGCCATAACATAAGTAATTGATGCTTGATTTGTCATTTACGGTTGAACGATTCCTTTAATTTCTCAAAGCAAACTCTGAATCGTTTCTCCTGGGGATCGGTGATATTCAGCACATCACGTTTAGATGACACACACTGCTTCTGTGCTTTATCTTCTCTTAACATCTTCTAGTTACAATCTCAAACAACATAAAGAGTCTGAGAGTTTGTGTTTGTGTAATGTCTGCTGGATGGTTCTCCAGACACCCGCAGTCTTCTCAATTTTAATTAAAACTCTGCAGTAACATTGACAGTATATATGGTAACCAGGCTGGAATTTCACTGGCAACGAGAGTTCAAACAGCCTGGTTTGTGAGAAAGGTCTGAAGACGTTAAACAAGATAAAACCGGTCAAAAGAGCAGATCTACTCTTCTCGAGGGAGGCGCTACATTACTTCAACAATCAAATCTCTTTCTTTCTCCAAATGCAACTTATTTGTTCATTTGATCAGAATTGTTGTTTTAAGATCCTCCGAGCGAATTGCATAATATTATTGAAGTAATTTTATCCAATCAAATCAGATTATTTCATGGCGTCATGATCATGACAGTTTCCCAGGAGGGCACAACACAACTAAACTGATAAAACTGACAATATTAAGCAAATACACAACAGTATAAAGCCATAATGGAAGAGAATTAAAGGAATAGCTCACTCAAAAATGTGCATGTCAGAATTTTCAATAGATTCACTTTTCCTTTAATTGACGTTTGCTTTTCAAGACTTTAGAAAGAAACTTAATGTATAAAATGCATTCTTTTTTACATAATTTAAATTACATTTAATGCATAATTTTATTTACATAATAAAAAATATACAATTTAAAATTCATAATTTAATTTCACTAAATGCATTAAAAAAAAAAAATTATATATATATATATATATATAATTTCATTTCATTTTATGAAAAATAAAAAAAACTAATATAATTTATTATTTAATTTACATAATTTAAAAAAATACTATAAAATTTGAATTATTATAATTTAAATTCATTGAATGGTTATTTTCATTTATATTATTTATAAAAATAAAAAACTAATATAATTTATAATTCATCATTTATTTTCACCGAATGCATAATTTACACAATTTTAAAAACAATAATTTACACATTAAAAAAACTAATATAATCTAGAATTTAATTTGATTTAATGCATTATTTAAAAAACTAAAACTAACAAAACTAATGATTTAATTTCAATGAATACATTATTTAATTTACATAATTTAAAAGCAAAATCTAATATAACTCATCATTTCATTCAAAAATGAATATTTTTATTGAAATTTAATTAATTTAATTTAATCCATAATTTAATTTGCATAATATAGACAAACATGTTCATTTATAATGTAATTGAATGCATAATAAAATTTACATAATTAAACTAATAAAATTTATAATTTAATTGAATGCATAATTTAATTTACATAATTAAAAACTAACAAAGTGACAAAATCACAAACTACGGTGAAAACTGAAAATACAAAAAAGTAGTAGCCAATTCAAAATCTGAATGAATACTATAAATAGTATAAAAATAATACTAAAATATAAAAATCGGTGTGACGGTTTTTCTAAAATTCTCCTTAAAATGTCTTAAAATATGAACAATGCCAATTAACATAAGTGAATCTTACATAATTTCTACTAATATATTTTAATTGTATTAATTCCACTGTGTTGTGGCTTCATTCTGTTGTGCTATGGGCTATTTTTATCGTATTGTTCTAGACAGTTACTAACCTGTAGGGGTGACAGTCACTTCTCCCATCTCCATGGTCTTCTCCTGAATGCGGTTCCAGGCTCCCTGCTCTCTCGTCCACAATCTGGCCGTGCACACATACATGCCCTGATCAGCCGGCATCGCTCCGGAGAGCACGAGACTGTGCGAGACGCCGTTTCCCATTTCTAGCCGCATCCCGCCATCTGTGTAGCGCAGCGTGTAGTCCTCGCCAACCGTCACGCCCAAATCTGGACCAAAGGTCAGCAGGTCCTCTAGCAGAGATGAGCCCTTCTTGACCGACCAGGTAAGAGACAGGTAAATCCCCTCCATGAAGTTGCGGGAGACGTTGCACAGGAGTCTGATGGATCCACCCTCGCGAACCACAGGGTTTGGGGCATCGGGAGCCACAATCAGACTGTTGGGAACAACTGAAATTGAAGAAAAAAGAAGAGTTTCAGAGAAGAGGTACAAGCACAAACACACCGATAAACCGATATATCGGCCAGGTTGATTTATCTGTTGACTGGAAATTTGTGTAGCATCCAAAACCTCCCAAAAGCCAATAAATAAACTGTCCTTCTTTATTGCAGTATGTTTTACAATAAAATACTATTTCAGTTTTCTACTTCAAAATTTCAGAGTGAAAACTGGAATAATTTTTTTAATATACTAAGCATTTTCAATTTTTTTTGCACAATGTGAAATAGTAAACATGTCATTTTTAAAAATATGTACACTGCTGTTTAAAAGTTTGGGGTCAGTAAATCTTTTATATATTTTTGAAAGAAGTCTCTTCTGCTCACCAAGCACAGAAAAATACAGAAAAAAGACAGACATGTTATTACAATTAAAAATAGCTGTTTTCTATGTGAATATATTGTAAAATGTCATTTCTGTGATCAAAGCTGTATTTTCAGCATCATAGATATTGCACATTATTTTACTACTGCACTTTATTACTTTCCTCTCCTTAATTTTACATAAAACTAAGTTTGAAAAAAAAAGCTGGTAAAGTTTTACATGCAAAAAAATGCAGGTCAATTCTAATTCAAATACAACCAGTAATTATTACTGAATGACGTGGACACGAAGAATAAGACAATGGCATGTGTTTGCTTTAACACACCTTACTTTCAATGAATTACAGTAATAATATGGCAGGAAATGCCATTGTACATCATCATCCAACCATTGAACTTAGATTATATATAGACGAACATGAAAGTGAAGCAAACACAGAGCATTACTGAAAAGAATCAACGTTAGTCTGACACAATAAAAGCAGACTTTGTGTCTGCCGGGTCTGATCATGAGCGTCATGCACCAGTGACAGAACCAGATCGACTAGTTTGACCATCAGAGGTGAACTCATGTGGAAACAGATGCAATCAAAGTAGTAGACTCTCTAAATACATTCAAAAGTCTTTACTTGCTCTGTCACAATCGACTATGAACCGCCGGCCCAAAGGAAAGAGACTGAAAACTGAGAAGCACAAAAACACTTAGTGGAATCTGTCACTCTAACTGTATATATCTAGTTTACTTGTTTAGTAAATGGGCTAAACTCACTAGTCTCATGTTAACACGTCTAGGGCCAGTTTTACTGCCAGTGCAAACCGTCGTTTGGCGTTAAAATTGTACTGTCAGGTTTTACTAAAGACGTGCAGTGACAAATGTGACCCTGGAGCACAAAACCAGTCTTGAGTCGCTGGGGTATATTTGTAGCAATAGCCAACAATACATTGTATGGGTCAAAATTATAGATTTTTCTTTTATGCCAAAAATCATTAGGATATTAAGTAAAAATCATGTTCCATGAAGATATTTAGTACATTTCTTACCATTAATGTATCAAAACTTCATTTTTTATTAGTAATATGCATTGCTAAGAACTTCATTTGAACAACTTTAAAGGCGATTTTCTCAATATTTAGATTTTTTTGCACCCTCAGATTCCAGATTTTCAAATAGTTGAGATTCTCGGCCAAATATTGTCCGATCCTAACAAACCATACATCAATGGAAAGATTATATATTCAGCTTTCTGATGATGTATAAATCTCAATTTTGCAAAATTGACACTTAAGACTGGTTTTGTGGTCGAGGGTCACAAATTAGCGCTGAAAAGGCGTGGACACAGTTATTTTTGCGCCTGAGCTTATTGAATATGCATTTGTAGGAGCTTCCCTTTCAGACACAAAATTTATGGGAGGAGAGTATTCAAATGAATCACGCAATGCGATTTACTAACGTTTGCGCTCGTCAAATTACTGGCATTTGCGCCCTTATTTAACGCCTCCAAAAAAGCATGTCTTAAAGGGGTCCTATTATGCACTTTTACAAAGTGTTTTGGGGGTGTACTAGAACATGCTCTCATGCTTGGTGGTACGAAAATCGCATTATTTTTCAAATAATTTACATTATTGCAATACTTTTCTCCTCAGCCTGGCACAAACGGCTCGATTAGTTCCAGGTATCATGAAGGCCCGCCTTCCAAAAAACAAAATGTGTTGTGATTGGAGCATCTTTTAGGGTGTAGATTGAGCTCGTGCGCAGGAACGCTGCTCATCTACAGCGGAAATGTGAAGACAAACCTTACAAACCTCAGAAATGCTGTAATGAGCTATGTTACATGTAGTCAACATCACTAGACAGACTTTCTGCAGAGCGGTATACGATCTTTAAATATTTTTAATACCGATTACCCTCAGAGGGAAGGACTACTGAACAGCAGAACTTCTGTTCCAACGAGATTTTATGTTTTATTTCTCAGTTGTTGCTTAAATGGATTCTTCAATTTTGTTTTAGAGCTTGGAATAATTACGTTTTTCTAATGCATTTTAAATAAGTTTTCAACATTGATAATAATCAGAAATGTTTCTTGAGCAGCAAATCAGCATATTAGAATGATTTCTGAAGATCATGTGACACTGAAGACTGCAGTAATGATGCTGAAAATTCAGTTTGAACAGGAATAAATTACATTTTAACATATATTCACTTAGAAAACAGCTATTTGAAATTGTAATAATATTTCATAATTTTTTAATGTATTTTTGATGAATGCAGCTCGGTGAGCAGAAGAGACGTCTTTCTACTGGGGTCTTATTTAGAAGAAACATCTGAAAAGCAGCAAAAATCTCCATTTGCATTCAATCTTATTGCTGTCAGGAGAAACAATCGAGATGTTTTACATGTCCTGTGGGTTCTTACACAAATCTGCAGCGATTACTCTGATTTTCAGCATGTTCAGTCAGTGCTCATAAACTAAAGATAATGATAATATCATTAACCCGGTGAATTTTGCATAATGAGTGCTGCTGGCGTTCAGAGTTTAGGCTTGTTCACAGACAAAAACACTGAACAGTTTAGTGCTTTTAAATAAGTCACAAATAAGCTGTAATTAATGCATTGCACTGCACTAATAATGCTTTTTAAAATGCAAGTTTGTATTTAACACACTTTTCCTGAGTTTCATTGTTGAAGGATTGTTTTTACACCACAGAAAACTATTTTCTTACTCAGTATTTTGTCTTGTTTACCAGTACAAATAACTAAACATTTTTAGCTCAAGATACATTTTCTTGAGATGCAACATAACTTGTTTACTGAAAAATGTAGTCAAGTGAGTTTATGCTTAGAACAAGAAACCAGAGGGGTCAGAAAAATAATCTGGTTTTCCTTTTAATTAAGTTTATTTTTCTTGCCCACTGACATACATTTTTTACTTGTTTTATAAATCAACTCATTTAATTTTGATTATTTTTCCCCAAAAACAAGGTTTAATATTTAAGTAATTTTGCTTCTTAAATAAATAAAATTTGACTTAAGAATTTATATGTATATGAAAAATATTTTAGAAATATTTGCAATAAGTAAATAAATAAATAAAACCAATATAGACATCCCTAAATCCAAAAACTAAAAGTAATAAAAACACAGCAAAATTACTAAAACTTTAACTGAAATTTAAATAAATAACAAAATATAAAAATAATTCAAAATATTAATAAAAACTACAATAGCATGTTAATAATACTGAGGGTACGTTCACATGACAATGATGTACTGAAAACAGAAACGTTTTTCTTTGCGTTTTTTTGAAGTTTCCACTATTTTCACAAATTTGCATTTTACTAGTTCACACGTAGACGATAATGATATTATTTTCAAAAACTTGCACTTTGAAACCTATTTTCACAGTCATGTAAATGAACAGCTGAAGCGAATAAAATCCATTTTGAGTTGAAAAACACGAAAACACCCTGAAATATACACTGTTTGCGGTCTAGACTTTCTGTCTCAAATGTGGATTCAGTAACTTGGGAAACAATACTGCAATATCTCATATTAAACCTCATTTTATGCACATTCATTATGCACATGCATTGCAATGTTTCACACCAGGTGACGTTCTACCATGTAAAACAGCACATACTGACCTTGCAGCTGGACGTCTGCGTTATAGTTTCCACTGATGACCGAGTCTGTGCTCGGAGTACTGCAGCGGTAGGTGGCGCTGTCACTAACTCGAGCCTCCTGGATTCTCAGCTCAACGGCGTTATCCGCTAGTCGTGACAGACTGATGTCGCCGCTCCGAATGCGGTCCTGAAGAGTGCGGTCTGTGAAACGATCATCAAACGTCGAGATCACTTTGAAGGTTTCTGTTCCTCGTGTTACTGTCCATTCAAAGTCCTGCTCACTCGGGCCCTCGTACTCCGATACATCGCAGCGAATGGACAGCGGCTGGCCCTCGACCCGGAGCAGGGGGCCCCTGGACACCGTCACCGACCTGCAGTGGCATAGAGCTGTGAAACACAAACACAACACTGCTTTATTCATTGCTCTTTATTTTGTAGTTACTTTCAAAGGCAGACCATTTAATGTTTGGATTTCCAAATGAAAAAGAACAATTAACTTCTATATTTTGGTTTATTATGATTTTATACACACAATAAAAACCTGCTATGGTTACCTTAAAAAGCAGATGTAATCCATAAAAACGTTTTTGGTATAAATTAATGTATTTAGGTGATTTAGCTATATTCAATAATAATTGTGACATGAATAAAACCAGTTAATTTAGATCCAGTTAATTTAGAGGTGCCCACACTTTTTAATTAAAAAAAAAAGACAAAAAAAAAGACTTCACTGAAGGCTGTGGTGGGCCAAAAGCACATTTTAAATTAATGTATTGAATTAATTAATATTAAATTAAATTAAAGTTAAGTTAACTTAATTTACGTGAATTTAAATTATTATTAAATGAATGTACCAAACGTAAACAATTTTAAAACAACCAAACAAATTTATTTATTTATTTTTTTTTTTACTTTTAAAATTTATTATTAATCAAATTCACTAATATTTCTTAAAAAATAAAAAAAAAAAGTTAAAATGGAAAAATAATTTTTTTTTTTAAAGTACATCTACGTATATATACTTTAAAAATTTAATTAAATTGTTATATATATATATATATATATGTGTGTATGTGTGTGTGTGTGTGTGTGTTTGTATGTGTGTGTGTGTGTGTGTATATATATATAGATATATATATATATATATATATATATATATATATATATGAAGAGTTTAGATGCAAAAGCCTCTAAGTGCCATTTGAAATTTCATCTAAAATGAGCTTTTTTTCAGGCTCCCATGTGTATGTTCAGTAATTTTACTCTAATGGCAGTGTTGAGGTCCTTTTCTATGCAATTAAAGTCAAAAAGCTGAACATAAATACAGGAGTCTGATAAAAATGCTCATTTTAGAAAAATATTTCAGATGGCACTTAGAGGCTTTTGCATCTGTGTATATATATATATATATATATATATATATATATATATACAGTATATAAAAAATGTAATAAAATTTTTAAAGTAGATTCACTTGCATTGTTTTTAAGATTACAAAATGCAGAAATAAAACCAAAAAAGTTAAACCAAAATTAAACATTATATACAATAAAATTACATAAATTACAATAAAATATAAAAACAGGTATATAATATAAACTAAAAGTCAAGTTTGGGCGTCTCTGATTCACAAGTTATCAGTGCATCTGAAACTGACTGGATGGTGAAAAGTGAGGAAGCATCAATAACTATGTGACATATGATGTGACATAACTTTACCAGAACATCTGAATATTTAACCTGATTCCTGGTGTCGTAAGCACACAAGTGCTGGCTATAGTTTGGCATATGGCACTTTACAATGGGATTATGAGAATTATCTTCAAAGCATGCAGCACCTTCATAAAAAAAAAAAGACCACAAATGCAAATGAAGCACCATGCTAATGATAACTCTGTCACTCTCACCCCACTAGACTTGCAAATGACACTAAATGAAAAAAGACTATCCTAAAATATTCCTTTCTTACGGGAAAGCTCCTGTAACACAGACTGACACGCTTTCAGCTGTAGGCGCCTACTGAGCAACTTCAAAACTGGGGAAGACACAGGAGAAATGTGTGCTTTAAAGCATTGTTATTTTCACCATATACTCATTTATTCTCTTTTGCACTATATTTAAAGTAAATCAAGTCCATTGGGAATCTTGTCAGCGTTGGAAAATCACAAATTCTTAATTTTTTTTAGCTTTGAAGTCGATCCGGGAGTGTTTAACAGACCGATCTGTGATAAATGAATACAGAATAGCAAGAAAAGGGAGGAGAGGTGATATATTCTGGTCTGGTTTGAAGTTTGTTTATGTGCACAGGTGCACATGAGAATATGCATATTCAAAACATGCATGCATAAAACCCAAACATGTCAGCATCTCACACTGTACAAAATCATGAATTGAAAATGCTACCATAACAACATTTTAATGTATAGGCACTATACATTTTGACTATGTAAATCTGAAACTTTTGATCAAGACATTTCTATAAAAATGTAGAGGTTTATTTAGGTCTCATGTAATATGCAAAGCAGATACTTTATGCCACGTTGCTGTAAAAATAATTGCTGCTGTTCAAAATGTTCAAAAATCAAAAACCAACTATATAGCTCAAGATTAAAAGCTCATGGTGTTTCTTTACAGGTTCTTCAGATCCGTTTTTTTGGTTTCTGGCACCAGTACATTGAAGGTATTCTACAGAACTAGTGAATAAAATGTTATTTGAGGAACTTACGAAGGCTGTGATACCCTTTTTGATTCAAATTACAACAATTATTTTAAGTTTGCATGTCATTCATATCATAGTGCAGGGTTATTAGTTGACGAACACAAAAATGAAAACTAAACCCATTAATAAAACATTTCTGTTACTGGAAATAAATAAACTTTTA
>CM071938.1:2147500-2397500 GCA_036784905.1 Acrossocheilus fasciatus | reverse complement strand
CATTGAGCGGCAAATGGACAGGGCCATGTACTGTAAAATCTTGCACGAGAAGCTCAGCCAGAACACTGAAGATGGGTCATGGATGGGGACAGTGACCCGAAACATACCGCCAAGGCAACAAAGGAGTGGCTCAAGAAGAAGCACATTAAGATCTTGGAGTGGCCCAGATAGATGGATAGATAGATGGATACATAGATTTGAACTACATTTAAAATGCATATATGATAGATAGATATAGTAACTACATTTAAAAACCTTATACATATAGATAGACAGATAGATAGATTTTAACTTGATTTAAAATGACATTAAAATCAACAAACAAATAAATAAATAACAGAGAGATAGATTTTAACTTGAAAATTGCAATAAATAAATAAAATAAATAAATAAAAATATCATCTTAATCAGCTAAAACCACCGAAGCAACACTAGACTAGTGTTTTTCAAGCAAGCAATGCAAAATATTGTATGTACGTTTACCCAAAATTTTTTAATTGAAAAAAAGTCATTTATATATATATAGGCTATTTCTACTGAAATTCGATTAGATTGATTAGACAGATAGACAGATAGATAATTATTATTTATAATTCTGCATTATTGCAATTTAGATATATAATGAGTTTCAGCTCCATTCTAGAATCATAACTGTAATCTGTTTAGTAGCAAAATGACTTTTAAACTGAGTTAACATTCTCTCAGCAGCAGATCAGAGGCGTATAAGCCTCTTATGCCATCTAGTGTTGAGAAACAGTTGCATAAACACTTCTTATTTGAAGTGAACCCGCAGAGACACTGACATCACTCTTTATGACTCACTTCTTGGTGGGCTTGAACCAACAACCTTCTGGTTGTCAGTCTTAAACCACTGAACTGCTTTATATCAGCTTAAATGGCTAATGTGATTATTACGCTGCAATCTTGAGTCTATATACTCAGTTAATTGAGTTTGTGGTGCATCTTTATTAGCAAAAGTCAGTGTTGATGTGCCACTATCATGGTATCTGTGTGGGTTCAGTTCGAAATAAAAAGAGAGAAGTGAGAAAACACTTTTAATCGATGCCGAATTTCCTTCTGCTTATGCCAAATAGAATAAACTGCAGTGTTTTGGTAAAGAACAGAGTACAAAATGGTTTTATTTCTGATTGTAAAGGAAGATTATTAAAGATTAAAGGCCTTTGCAACACACTTTCTCACATTGTTTAGTACCTCAAGCAGTGTTTAAATAATTTTCTTGTTTACTGATTATTTGCTACACATAATGAAGCATGCAACCCATATGTATTATAATCTTTGATGTATGTACAAAGTTATTTTCGTTATATTCATTAGTTGGCCCCAACTGCTTTGCATTTGATGTATCTGATGTATCTAAGCAAGTGATAAACACTTATTTTAGCCACTTCCTGTTAGGACAGCCAAAAACAGGAAACACCTACATATAGAAACGTATAATGTTAGTGATGGAAGCCTTTCAGACGAACTTACTGGCCTCAAATGAGATTAAAGCGTCTCTTTTTTCCATGATGACAAATTTCTGACCCAAACCAAGATTAGCACACACTTCTCAACTGATCACAACTGTGGAAAAAGATCATATGATTAATTGGAAAAAGTGTCACATTACCACATTTTCTGGTTTTACTAAACTAAATACTGTGAAAAAGGACAGAGTAAATTCTTATTTAATAAACCAATTTTAATGCATTCAGTCTTCCAACTATTTAAACATGGTTTTGGGCTGTAAAGTCAAACATAAGTAAAATGCCAACAAGTCTAAATGCATTTCTGCAAAGATGAAAAGTTTTCAAGATTTATCTTTTTTGAAGATAAATCTTTGCATAAATGTATTTAGACTTGTTGGAATTTTACTTAGGTTCGACGTTGCAGCCAAAACCATGTTTTGCACATTTAACACAATACAGCAGGATGTTGAAATAGAAACATAAAGTAAATATTCTATATATATATATATATATATATATATATATATATATATATATATATATATATATACACACACACACACACACACACACACACACATACATAATATATACACACACACACACACACACACACACACACACACACACACATACACATATATATATATATATATGCAAAATTTATTCGTGCAAAATAACATATATTTTTATTGAGTTTATATTTTTAAACGAACAAATGCCTTAGAAAAAAATCTCAGTTTACCACATGACTAAACCCCATTATTGCTCACCCCTATTGCTCATTTCCATTATTAATTTTTACCACCAAGAACAAGCTATGGAGCAATATTCACAGCATGAATGGGATTAATAATCTTTCAAAATATTTAGGGAAGCAAGCTGAGGTTTTGTTTTAGTTGTGTGTCTTGTGCAGCCTTCGGAGGCTATATCATATCATCTCAACTCAACTCAACTCAACTCCCACGCACAGGAAAACAGCAAACAATACAAGAAAAAGCTGACATGTCAGTGGGTGAAATGAGATGCAGTTAACCACATCCCTGAGGCCTTCACACTTGCTAGTTAGATGTAGATTTTAGTGAGAAAAACGCACCGCACCACACAGCGCAAAAAATGAAACACATTTTGCATTACAGGAGCATGCTTTGCATTTGCATGATTCTGTGCAATTGAGAGTATTGTCAAAGTGAAAGAACACATTCACACCTATTGTCTCTTTTATAGTCTAAAATATGTACTGAGAAGACCTTAATGGGGAAGTAATAATAAAAAAAGAATGAACTGAAAACTTTGAACTGAAAAATAATTTAAACAATTGATAGGTGCACAAACATTCAAATAGGCCTATATAAATGTCTTTATTTTTCACTTTTATGGTCTCTTAAAACACAGACAAAAGGAATAATTACTCTATAAAATACTGTTTCATTCAGTTCACAGACACTTTTGTTTTCTACTTAAAGATGCAATAAGTTAATTGTACCTCTAAAAAGTGACAACCCAAATATGTTTACATCAATGTGTTAATGCAGACTAGGAAAAAAAGTTGGTTAATTTAACATAAGCGAAATTCTAAAATCTAATGTTAAAATCACATGACTGTCGCGTTAATAAATAAAAACACATTGGGCCTCATGCATGAAACTTGCGTAAATATACGAGTAAATTCGGAGTAATTTGCGCGTAAAACGTACCTTCCTGAAAACTCTCCTCCGAATTCACAGACGCTTCTTAAACTTCAGATTTGATAGTTAAACGTGTATGTTAATGAATTCCAATCAATCCTAGATAGGGTGCTCGTGCACGCTCATTCACAATTAGCATAATCCCCGCCTATGAATTACAGCTACAAATTGTGTATCCAGGAAAGCAGTGGAATATTCTGGTTTACTTTCTCAGGTTTGACTCCAGTATATTGCATAAATGCAAAAAAGACAAATAGGCCATATGCCTAACAATAAATATTCAATAAAGTGTGTCCACCAAAGCGTTTTTAGCCAGCTGAAAAATGTCAGGCGCTCTTCTTAAAACAGCCAGCTGGTGGCGCTTGAAAACGCTTTGGTGTAGAGGTCTGCGCGGGACTGTTTTTTAGTTTTTTAAGTCCCGCTCCCATGAGTTTAGGCTATATTCTGCACCCATCCGCTCCCGCGATATATTCACGCTTTGTTTACCCGCTTAGAACAATTTCCTTCCCGACCCGACTTTCCCGCTAAATTTAGATCTCGTTTCCAGAATCTCACATTAATTTCCGCTACTAAAAGAAAGATAGATAGGCTAACAAATAAATGTGTAGTCTGCACAAAGTTGTATTTGTTATTTTATTCGTCTAGTCAAGAGTCTTGAATTTATTAACAGCAAAATGTTAAACAAATTAGTTTGATTAAAATATTTAATTGCAATTAATCGCATGCTTGTCATGAGTTAACTCGTGATTAATCGCAACTTAATCGCACATTTTTATTTGTTCTAAAAAATGCACCTTAAATTAATACTTTTCAAGTTTGTAATACTCTAATCAACAAATATGGATGCTTTATGCAAATGTATATTTATTATCATTGAAACCATAGTCAGCAGAGCATGAAGACTAGACATGTTTCAAAGGTCATAGATGTTTTTCAAAGAACTTGTTCATGTCTATTAGACACATGAAGAAATAAATGCCAGGTTCCCATTACTTCTCTTTCTTTGCACTGAGCAGTTTACTGACACAAACCTGTTTACATTTTTGCAGGACAGGGCAGCTCACTTCTTCTGAACATGCAAAATGTACATTTATTATTTATTATTATATTTGTCTGCCTCTCTGTGCCCACATACTCTATTTTGATGCAGCTAAATTCTCAATAAAACTGTTTTCATTTATATATTTTACTGTTTCTGTTATCAGACAATGGAATGAATATGAAATACATTTACATTTAATCATTTAGCAGATGCTTTTATCCAAAGCGACGTACAATATAACAATAGAAGCAATCAGACCGTCGAGAGTGCAGCGGTATACAAGTGACAAGTCTCAGTTAGCCCAGCACAGTACAGGTAGCTAGGGGTTTTATTTTTTATTTTTTATTTATTTTTTTTAAAAAATAGATAGAATAGGTAAGTGTTAGTATTAGTTGGTCAGGTGCTGGTGAAAAAGAAGCGGGAGGTCATTCCACCAGCTGGGCACAGTCCAGGAAAAGGTCCGTGAGAGAGATTTGGTACCTCTTTGTGATGGCACCACAAGGCGTCATTCACAGAACGAAATAGTGACTGAACCGCGACCCATTAAGACTAGGCTACATAACCAGCTCTCCCTTCCAAGATGTTAATCTGCACAAAAATCCTGATAATCGAGCCGTCGTCTGATGAAATCATATACACATAAGATAATGACAATAGCTGTGCTGTGATTTCGGCTATAGCCCACTTGCATGTAAAATTAGAGAAGCATCATAATATCTGTAATATCTTAAGACAACACAATAGGAAAAAGTGTCACAGAGAAAAAAAATGTACTATAAGCTATTTTATTCATCTTGTCAAAATACTAAATTTGTTTAACATCTTGCTGTTAACACAGTAGGAAAAGTGTCACAGAGAAAAATAAATAAATACTACATCTGCCATTTAAAATTATAGGCTAAGCAAAATATAAACAAAACCGAGTTGAACGTTCTTCAGAGACAGCTCATCCACACTTTGCTCCATCCTTATTCTGCTCTGTCACTCATCTACAACCTGCCTGTTCTGTCTGAGGGCCGTATATTTACCACCAGTAGGCTCCAGCCTGCTCTAAGCATCATTATGCACATGCTGAACACAGACCCCACAAATTAAACGAAGCACTGGTTCATGCCTGCAGCGCATGCATGACAGTCTTGAGTGCAGGCTATACCAGTGGTCAATGAGAATAAAGCGCAGATATGCTTTTCTGAAAGGAAGTCAGATTGTGAGATAAAAAGTCGCAATTTCCTTTTGTATTCAGTGGCAGAAACGGGCTTCCATAAGAAAAAGATCAAAGTAGTAATTGCTTTAGGGATTGATATTGTTACCAGCATAAACATTGTTGTAAATTAATTCTTATTGTCTATTGATTGTATAAAGTATGTTGATTCTTGTTTTATTACGGATACTTTAACGTTCCCTTTTTGGTTCAATATTCAGTTTTTATTTCAAGCATCCACTTATTAATATAGTAATATTCTCACTTCTGATTGCTTTCCTTTATTTATGAATATGATGTAAACAGACAGAGTAACACAGGCGGTCCATGTGCTTTCGGTGCAGAAGCAGCACAGAGTCATTGAGCTTACACAAGACACGTTTGCAGTCCGCTCCTGATCCGGTGGCTGTTAACCACGACATTTATGTCTATGAAAGATTGTGTACTGTGATAAAACTACACTACAATGTGATCACTACAATGCTGAAAAAGCACTTTCAGTAGGCTAACAACGTTTGGATTTGAAATCAAAATAAATGTTGCGATAAATGTTGTGGTTAACAGCCGCGGATCAGGAACGGACTGCAAACGCGCCCTGTGTGAAAGCACAATGAGTCTGTGCTGCTTCTGCACCGAATGCTTCACGCACGTGGACCGCATACGCACTGCAGACGGAGCATGTGTGAAACAGGCGTAAGGGTGAAAGTATGCAGTTTCCTGGGAAATCCACCCCGATAACTTTAAATTATAAATAATTATTAGAGGCTTACAGTGATTTAGACTAAGGTAAAACACCGTTTGGAAGATGTACTCACTCATTATGAACGTTTTCTTGATTTCAAACCAAAAAAAAAAAAAAAAAGAAGGTATCTTTTGGTTGTCAATATTTAGCGTTGTAAATCATTACATCAATCGCCCTCAGAAGACTTTGAGTATAGCACATAAGTCTTAAGGATTATTGTTTATGGAGTTTAAATATAAATCACCATCTCTTTTCCCTGTATGGACAAGAACCACTTTGACTTTCTGCCTAAGACCTCCTTTGGTGTTTAAAGAAAATAAAGAAAACTATACAAGTTTGGAAGAACATGAGGGTGAGTACATGACCAAATTTCATTTTTACCATGCTATTTCTTAAAATTACACTCTTAGCATCACAGTATGGATCATGAAAATGATTCCATTAAGGCCTCAAGTTACTGTCTTTCAGTGAACATACAAGCATCTCATTCCATTGGTCGGTACGGCTCTTCATGTCTCTTGCGTTGTTGTTTATTCCTCGGCCGAGGTAAGGGAGGAGGATATTCCTCGTCGTCCTCAGGTGGTGGAGGAGGTCGACCGCGGGTCTGGGCTTTGGGCTGAGTCTCGGTTTGAGTTGGGGTTTGTGGAGATGGGTTTTCTTGTGGGACGGGGGGCGCCGGTTGCCCCCTAGCAGTGTGTTTGGATCTGGATGTACCGGTATAACCTTCATCTGGAAAAACTCTCAGCCTGAGCTCATCTTCTTCTGGAAGATATCAAAGACGTTCATAAAATTTTAATTTTAACGCCAATGTCTTAGTTGTAGATGATGGATAACAAATACTGCAATTAAATTTATATGAATTTATTTTCGTTATGTTTATACTCAAATTGAAATAATTCTAAATAAAATAGTTTGAGAAAGAATCTCTGAACAAATTATTTGATTTTGATGAAAAAAGAAAAAACAATTTCACAAAATAACCGGATTTACTTTAGATAGCAACTTCTTGATTGTATAATCAAGTTATTGCCACACTTGCTGCTGTGAGGATGGCGAAGTAGGAAGACGAAGACAAAGGTAATTCCAATAACATAAAGCCCTTTGCACACAGGGTAACATCTACATTAACCGACAAACACAAAGAGCTGAAGGAGACTAAATAAGACAACTAATGAGGGTAAAACAGGTGCAGGTGTGTACTGATAATGAACTTTACAAGGTAATGAGCAGAACCAAAAAAGGGCAAACAGGAACATGAAAGGAAAACAGAAAAGAACCAAACTAAAGTACATAATCTATGTAACCAGCAGTGCACTTAGTGATCTTTTAGGTTTGTGTGCTATTTTCTCAAATAAAGACCTAGTAATGCAAATTCTACATAAAGTATTCAACCAATATAAACATCAGCCTTGGTGATGATATACTGGATTACCACTAGTTATAATCTATTCTACTTATTTTCGAAGGTGATTTTTTTTAGAACCTGCAAAGTGCTGATTGTGTGGATTCTTAGAAAACCTTTAGTGCTGATTGTTCTTTTTAATGCTTCAGAAAACCACATGAAAACATCTGTATACTTAGCAGAGCTTGATAGATCTTTTTTCTAGATCTGTCTGTTGCCACATAAACATAGAGATTTGGCAAATGCATTATCCAACTGTGGCTCAACGTAGACAAAAAAAAAAAAAAAAAAAAAAAAAAATATATATATATATATATATGCATTATATATATATATATATATATATATATATATATATATATATATATATATATATATATATATATATATATATATAATGCATTAAATGTGTTTAAGTTTCATTTTATGATCACAGCCTGCCTCTTACCTGAATCTAATGCATATGGCACTACCAGAAACTGCTGTAAAAGGCTGCGTTCTTGTTTGAAACTGGTAATTTGCAACAAATAGCCAGTTTTTGAGAAGATCTTTGTAAGTTCATTCAGTAATCAATTTTTTTTCTTTTTTTTAATTTATGACCGTATTTGAGATTTGGCATTTAAATATGCTGAGGATTCCAGCTCACCAAGAACAGCGACAGTTTGATCAGTTTGCCTTCTGTTAAAAATACAAATGCTCAATGCATAACTTCAGAGGTGATGAAAATGTTTCTTACCTTGTTCTTTCGTTCGCTGGTTACATTTTCGACACGCACAGATGACCAGAACACATATCAGCAGCAGCAGAAGGGCTCCTCCACCTGCTAAAATGCTCACCATGATCCAGAAATCAAAGCCAAAGAGTTTATCAAAACTAGGGCCTTTATCTTTTTGACCTGTAAGACAAGAGCAAATGTCATGAAATCAGTAGCAAACAAGTGAATCATTAAAAACATGTATGTTAAGTTGCATGATGCATAATACTGGCCAACATTATATTATGAGACTATCCTTAAAATGCACAATATAAGTCAAGCCTTTGGAGACATGCTTCTGTTGGAATTACTTCTGTTGGCGTATATAATTGTGTAAACTTATTTTTATTGTCTACTGCTGAATGACTGAATGCAGCATCCATGTTCCTCCTTCATTTATGTCTGAAAACATCCAAAGATGCCTCTCACGGAGTTGGTTGAGGGCTGGAGTCTACAGTATGGCTCAGAGTACCATACAAACCATTTAAATGTATTCTGGGTTGTATTTTTATTTACTTTGCAAAGTTGTGTCGCGTGCAAAGATGAGGGAATGTCAGGCATGTTGGCAAACTCAAACACATTGAATTTAATTGGACTTTTAACATCAACAACAAGGAAGCATTTTCTCCTTTCTTCTGAAAGTTAATAAGCCTATTTATTTCGCTATCTTAACGTTTTTAATCACTAGATAACTCCCAGACAAGCATTTGTGTTATTTCATAGTTTTTGATGGCTTTGATGTGGAGTAAAGCAAAAAAAAAAACACTGAAAAAATGTCTCAACTGAAAGTAAAGTGCTGTTGTATTAAGTGACAATCTGTATGTTTGACTTATCGCAACATGTTTAACCCAGAGAAGTTATTCAAATGTGAAATTTTAAGTTGTGAAGGCTAACTTCAATCATTTTTTCACAGTGAATAAGTGTGTCCAAACGTTTTGACGGGTAGAATGCATTTCCATGTTTTGAAATGTCTTCAGTTAGTACTCAGTTTAACACAATTCTGTATAATCAATGTGTTGTTGGAAAATACTATTGTTTTTTTTTTGTCATTGTTTCCGATTGTATACGTCAACAGCAAAACAGGAAACAGCCAGACCAAAAACCGGTGCGTATTTCATTAAACAAAAGTGAAATCATTTAAAGTCATACAGTCCTTAGACCATTAATTCTAATTTAGAAAGACCTCTTCATTTTTAATGTCAGTATTTAAGGGCAGGTCTGTCCAAAACCCTGAAAAAATCATGAATTAAATGTTGTCTTTAGGACAAAATAAAACAAGAGCATTAGAAAAATAAATATTGAATTAAAATAATCATAATGCAAAGCATCTGAAATAACATGATAATAAATAAAAATGACTTACATGGTACATGGCTGTCACTTTGCTCATTGCTGACAGAATTGCTTACTCTGCATGAGTACGGTTTATTCTCCTGTACTTGAGTAGATGTCAAGAATAGTTGAGTTGTTTTGTCACTCTGGATGATTTTGTCTTCTTTATGCCAGGTTACAGTCAGATCTGTATAGTCTTTAATATCACAGGTGAGAGTAGCGGTCCCATTTTTGCAACTGATCTTCACAGTAGGTTTAGGAGCCTTTGCTGTAACAGAAAAGTAGTTATACTACTGGAACTACAATAGAAATATTCAATCTTAATTTGTTAATATTCATATTGTGTTGGAAGGCTACAAATACGTTTTCTTACCATAAACTTTAATTTCCTTTTCTCCACTGGTCTCTGTACCATCGCGAGTATAAAAACTGAATTTATATTTGCCGGTGTTCTTCATGCTAACATTTTTGAATGTTAATGATCCATCTTCTTCCATCTCTGCAGCTAGAGAGTTTATCTTGATCTTCCCATTTTTCCTGTGAATTAAGTCACCGCTAGAGACATGGACCCATTTGATCTCACTAGATGTGTCAATGTTTTTCTTTGGCAGCTGGATGGTGCAGGACGTTCCCTCTAGTATGTCTTTTCCACATGTCTTTATCGAGACTGTAATAGGACGACATTAGCATTTAATAAAACTTAACAGGGTTCATTCACTCATATGTGGTTTACTATGAGGAATAAATATAAACATTATAGAGAATAAATATTTCTCAAGGACCTTGACTCAAGGTGGTTTCTTTTTGTGTCAAGTCAAATTGTGTTTAGACACTAACTTTAGTAAAAACTATTCTATTCTGCTATTGCTGATTATATAAAAAAAATAAATTATACAGCTCATGTAACACACACTGACTTCTATAACAACAGGGTTTATCATCACACTGAATGGGGTAAGTTGGTAAGTTGCCACAAAAGGAAGCATGCATCAGAAGACCTGTTACAGGCTTTTCATCAAAATCTAAACAGTAAAACTATTATGAGAAAGTAAAAATAAAGTTAACTTAAAAATATCAAACTATGTTATGGCCAACAGGAATTAAAATACATTTTGCAACAGATATACCCTGATCTGACATTTATATATATATATATATATATATATATATATATATATATATATATATATATATATATATACACATATATATATAAATTAAGGTCTGTCTTGAAAATAGAGTATGTTCAAATATGCCTTTGTTATATATTGACTCGTGTGTTTATGTATGTCAGTGTGGTTCTGTAAAGCTATTTATCCAACAGTTATTCCAAAAATATTAATGATGATACTGAAAAAATAAATAAATAAAGATTTTAAAGCGGGGTTTTGCAGCAATGCAATAGAGCATTTTGGCTCTCAGTCAAAATTTCTCAAATGAACCCCTTTTTTCCTTAGTTTGAAAACATTTTAATAATCTAAAGAATAATTTTTCACCACAAAAGAACTTTAAGTGGAATGTTAAATGTTCTTCATAGAAACATTGAGAAAAAAAAACAAAACTTTAAAAGCACCTATTTTGAAGAACTCATAACAGAACCAGTATCAGCACGGTCTCCCCTATAATTTGATGACTTGTCTAATACTTTTAATGTGTTGTCTTAAAGGTGGATGCAAACGAACTCTCATTGCAGCGGTTTGCATGTAAACGTCACTAGATTTACAGCTGAAGTCATAGTTTCAACCTAGTTTACATACACCTTACAGAATCTGCAGAATATGAATTATTTGACCAAAATAAGAGGGATCATACCAAATGCATGTTATTGTTTATTTCATACTGACCTGAATATGATATTTCACATAAAAGATGTTTACATATAGTCCACAAGAGAAAATAATAGTTGAATTTATAAAAATGTCCCCGTTAAAAAGTTTACATTCACTTGATTCTTAATACTGTGTTGTTCCCTGAATGATCCACCGCTGTGTTTTTTGTTTAGTGATAGTTTGTCCCGAACAGTTAAACTGCCTGCTGTCCGAAAAATCCTTCAGCTCCCACAAATGCTTTGGTTTTCCAGCATTTTTGTGTATTTGAACCCTTTCCAACAATGACTGTATGATTTTGAGATCCATCTTTTCACACTGAGGACAACTGAGGGACTCATACGCAGCTATTACAGAAGGTTCAGAATGAAAAACCATGCATTAAGAGCGGGGTGGGGGTGAAAACTTTTGAACAGAATGAAGATGTGTTAATTTTTCTTATTTTGCCTAAAAATCTTCTTTTTTTTCTTCTTCTTTTTTTTTTCATTTAGTACTGCCCTTCAGAAGCTCCAGAAGATAGTTACGTTTCCCAGAATACAAAATAAGTTTAATTTACCCTGATCTTCAAATTCAAAAAGCTTTTCAGTGAGCATTTGAACTGTTTGAACTGAATTGTTGGAAAGGGTTCAAATAAACAAAAAAAGTATTTGTGGGACCTGAAGGATTTTTCTGACGAACAGCATGCAGTTTAACTGTTCGGGACAAACAAGGGACTCATGAACAACTATCACTAAACAAAAAACACAGCAGTGGATCATTCAGCTAACAACACGTTATATGTAAACTTTTATAAGTAATTTTTATAAATTCATTTTTCATCTTAAATATCTTATTCAGGTCAGTACTGAATAAACAATAACATGAATTTGTATGATCCCTCTTATTTTGGTAAAATAATTAACATTTTGCAGAAGTATGTAAACTTTTGACTTCAACGGTACATTTAAAAATGTCAAAAAATGGCTGTGGAAGTACAGTTGTAGTGTCCACTGTAAAAGCGCATGTGTTGCCTTTAAGAGATATTTCTACCCGATCATACTCTTGAATGACAAGCGAATTTAGATGCTCATGCATAAAGTACTTTTTACGCTGACTGACAAAACGTGATTTTCAGACATTAATTGTACATAAAAAGAACACAATATGCACGAGGCCACAGCTTACTATCCTTAATATGTTAATCACATCATAACTTTTGATCTCAACCACAAAATATATATTATAACCAACAGTAAAATCCCTAAAAATTAAGTGAAAATCAACGTATCTATACAAAATGAAATCACAACCTACCAGAGAGTGCAGCAAAGCCACAGAGGAATAAAAATAAGAGACTGTATTTGCAGCTCATTGCTCTTCTGAAAACGGCAAATGCTCCAGAACCTTTTCACAATCAACTGGAGGAAACAGAAAGAATTTCCTGTTCGTGATAAGAGTTGGCGGTTACGCAGACAGAACCATGAATTGCAGATGTCAGTTGTGTAGAGGGAGGCATTTTGACCCTGTGCATCACAGGTGTGGAAGGATGCTATCTGTCAAGCAGGTGCTTCTGTATAACAAAAATAGAATGGATCTGATATTTTGTGACGTTGGCTAGCTATTTTTACCTTAATTCTATGGACTTGAAAGCTGGCAAGCACTGATTTAAATATATATATATATATTGATTTAAGGAGACAGAAAAAGCATATAGAAAGCTTGCTCTGAGTGTGATGCATATATAATCGTACTGGATCAATCTAGGACAGTGTTTGTCTACTGGTGTGTCATGACCTAAAAGTGGGTTTTGTTCGAACTGTTGGAGGAAACATAAATCATTTTGGTGCGAAACCATCTGTCATTTTGCAAAATGGCAAATTACAAAGTACAGTATTTAGCCCAATGCGTTTATTTCATATGGTGGTCTGATACATCACACTTTCTGTGTGAGTCTACGTCTATTTATTTATTTTTATATTTCTGGACATTCTGTGAGACAAAATAAGTTAATAAAACAGTAAATAGATTTATATTGCTCATTTTATATCGCTTAAATCAATAGCTTTATATAAGTAAAATGAAAAATGTGTCATTTATACAGTGATGTTGTGGTTTCTAAACATAAACAATTGCATGACAATTTAAATTTCATACCATACTGCCATCTTCTGGAAAACTTCCCTTTTAAAATAACTTCATTCCATTGACATCAACAGCAAAGAGCAGGAACAAAGATTCACCTTTATGATTATGGGTGAGTGGATATTGATTATTATATTCATTAGTAGCCTATTAATACTATTAAAAAAATATATTTTACTATACTGGTTGTTTTTACTTGGCATCACTTGCAAAAAACATTAGAAAATTGCACTGTAAAAAAAAAAAAACGTTGAGCGAACTTTTAAAAAAAATTTTTTTTACCAGCTTCAGCAGATTTTTGAGTTTGCTCAACTTATTTTTGTGGGAGATTCTCGAATTGTTGTTGTATAAACTTAAAACGACAAGTTGAGAAAACTCAAAAATCTGCTGAAGCTGGTTGCCTTAAAATTTTAAGTTGGCTCAACTTTTTTTTTTTTTTACAGTGTGGTATCCGATTGTAATCTGGCACTTTACTGAAATTCATGCACATAGTAGCCCAAGGTACTTCCAAAAAATACCGCAGTACTATCATGGTACGAGTCCAAAAAAAAAAAAAAAAAAATTTCCGGAATAACTTTTTGCAAGTTGTGTTTGATTTCAATTTGTTTTTAGATTTTAAGATGAGTACAGTAAAAATCATTATGTTAAATGCCGTAGTAAACCACATAAAAAAGAACATTAAGCGGAGCTTGGTTAGATCTGTTTACTGCATCTGTCTGGTGCTGTCTAAACAAAGAGATTTGGCAAATGTATTAGGCCTATCTAACATAGTCAAAAAAATAAATAAACAAATAAATAATAATAATAATATAAAAAAATAAAAACAAAATGAAAATTCACAGAAAAGTATATTCTGTTTTGTATTAACAATATGAACAAACTCATTGTAAACATCACTAGATTTAGATTTACAGTGTTCTCTAAAAGTGCATTTGTTGCATTTAAGAGATATCTCTACATGAGCTAACTCTTCAAATGTTATCTTTATAGTATTTCTTTGGTGGTGAAAAATAATATTTTACTTGCATCATAACTTTCGACCAGCATTAAAATCACTAAAACGTTTGTATATCTACACAAAATGAAATCATAACCTAGAGAGTGCAGCAAAGCCACAGAGGAATAAAAATACGAGACCATACTGGCACTGCTCTTCCGAAAATGGCAAATGTTCCAGAACCTTCTGTGATTATTCACGTGATTGATTTAGGTAGAAAGGGAAAGCTGCTCTTAATGTGATATATATCATTTTATACTGGATCAGTCTAGAGCAGTGTTTCTCAATTGGTGGGTCACAACCTAAAAATAAGTTGCAGATCTGTTTGAGTTGTACGAGGAAACATAAACAGTTGTGTGTCTAACTCCACAGTATATTTAGGTGCAAATTCATCTGTCATTTTGCAAAATGGACAATTACAACATAATTTAGGCCTATTTAGACCAGTGAGTTTATGTCATATGTTGGGCTGGTAAATCATACTTTCCATGTTAGTCTGAATCATGCTTTTGCATATTGTTCCACATTTTGCATGAAAAACAATAAATAAATAAATAAAACTGCTAATTGTGTGGTTTCTTATCAAACAATTTCATTGCAATTTAAATTTTAAATCTTTTTTATGAAATGCCTTTAAAATTATAGGGTATATGAACCTGGACCACAAAACATAAGGGTAAGTTTTTTGAAATTGAGATTTATACTGCATCATCAATAATATTTCCATTGATGTATGGTTTGTTAGGATCGGACAATATTTGTCTGAGATACAACTATTTGAAAACCTGGAATCTGAGGGGGCCATAAAAATTAAAAATATTGAGAAAATCGCCTTTGAAGTTGTTCAAATGAAGTACTAATCAAACTTATCAAAAATGAAGTTTTGATATATTTATGGAAGGACGTTTACAACATATCTTCATAGAACATGATCTTTACTTAATATCCTAATGATTTTTGGCATAAAAGAAAAATCGATCATTTATGACCCTTTTGACATTTTTGACCCTTATGACTGGTTTTGTGGATCATTCTCACAGAAATTAAGGTAAGAAAGGTTCAAAAACGGTTCAAAGTTTGCCACAGGACATAAACGAGGTTCTAAGCAGAGCTTCTTCTGGATTTGCTGTAAAGTTCATGTCATGTTCAATCCTGCCACAAGAGAGCGCAAACAGACCTCAACTACAGACTCGAGACAATAGCGCATTGTTATGTGTTCAGCAAACTCCCAGATGCCTCAGGAGATTATTGTAGAGAACCAAGGTGAAGAAAGCAGTAAGATGATGTTCTTCAGACGATGCCATTTTATATGGATCTTAATAATCTGCAAATCTGTTTCAGGTTGGTAAATTAAGCTGTTTGTATAAATGCACATGCATAGTTCTGTGATGCTATCATAAACTTATTTTGATAAATACTTGGTGCTGAATTACTATTTAGGCACTATGCCTAAGCATTGTTTTTTGTTTTGTTTTTTTGTCCTTTTTAGTTGTTGTAAAGAAAACTCAAACCACTATGTAATTGCTCTTTTAATTTGGTGCTTTGGTGATTTGAATGTAACTGATTATAGGCTATTAAATCATAAAATTGAGTAGAAAGTATAAAATAAAACTGCTCAAACAATGCAAATATTTTGAACTTGGATTCCAAGTTCTTAAACTTTGTGTGTGTGTGTGGAAATAATGGAGGCTAATAATGTAGGATACAATGTAATAAGTTTTCTGCTGCAATTATAATTTCTATAATGTCTTATTAACAGGAGATGATGTGACTAAAGCGGTGAATAGTGAAACTACGTTCGCTCCAGTGACTGGATCAGTTGCTCCTAGCACCACCAGCATTACTTGGAAACACAGAGACAATAATGGAGTTGTTGTGAAGGTCATTGAATGGGATCGGGAGGGTGACATCACTGACATTCCCAACGCCAACTTCAAATCCCACGCAACTCTGGACAAAAGCACTGGAAATCTTTACCTAAAATATCTGCAGCTCAAACACAGCGGAGTTTACACCATCGACATCAACAGCAAAGAGCAAAGAAAACAATTCCCCCTGACTGTTATAGGTGAGTTAATGTATTGTAGCACATTTCATATTCATTACAGTACTTACAAATCTGTTTCAGAAATAATGGACACATAATTTAACCGTTTTTTATTATTTTATTTCACTTTAATAATATTGATTAGTTTGTTCGTTTTCATTACCGATATATTTATTAGAAATGATAGTGATAGACAAACTGTGTTGAAAATATATATATATATATATATATATATATATATATATATATATATATATATTATTAATAATTGCTTAAAATAATATTATTATTACTTAATATTGAATATACACTTGGAATATTTTCTAAAAATGTTTATTGATCCTAATTCATAGAGCCTGTCAGCAAACCTCAAATTGTAAAAGCATGCCTTCTGGAAGATGTTAGTGTATGTTTCTTGAGCTGTGAGGGTGAAGCCTCTTCTGAAAGTAGAGTCATTTGGAAACACTGGGATGGAGAGAAGCTTCATGAACAGTATCCTAATGTGAGGACATTAACAGTGGCCAACAGCAGTAACCCAGACAGCCAATACACCTGCACATTGAAAAATGCAGTGAGTGAGGAGACCAGTGATCCAATGTATTTGAAAGATCTGTTTCATGGTAAGACATAGCATTTCTTTCTCGGATAGGAAATGTTTGACTGTGTGTGTGTGTGTGTGCACTTGGATGGGTTAAATGCAGAGCACAAATTCCAGCCATCACTCACTTTAAATAGTTTTGTCCCCTTTATCTATCCAGATTCAAACGCAGAAATTGTCATTGCAGTCATCATTTCTTTGATTGTTTTGATCTCTGTGATCGCTGTGACGGTTGCTGTCATCCTTTTCCTAAAAAGACGTCAAATAAGTGGTAAGACTATCATTAAATCTTTTCAAACCTTTCTTTTATCTCTGCTTATCGTTTGCTCACAACATTTTAACCCCTTTCCAAAACTTGAGGTGACTTATCATTTGCAACCTTTCTACTCCCATAATGTCATATATTTCAGTGTGAAATCAGATATTCAGCAACAACAAAAAATATAGAGTTGTAAATAAATTACCAGAATACAGCCAGACTTTAATTTTGAGTTTGCTAAAACAATGCCTAAACTGTTATTATGCTATTGGTTAACATTATCCAGTAGCATGCTACCTGACTGATGTCTGCAGAAAACGTGCCCTCATTGAATGTGTATTAATGAAGTAAATTGGGTTGATTATGTTTACTGCAAATGACTGACTCTGTCACTGTTGTTCTATAAGGTCATAATACTACTCACCATGGGAAACAAAGGATTTTCAGGGTAAGTTTATTTTTTTAATTACTTGTGGAAAATCATTACTGCAGTATCACAGACAAATTAAACCGATTTTCAGCTGATAAACATCTGTTTAAATGAGCACTGTACTGACCAATCAGCATCCAGGACCGGAACTACGGTACATGTTTTTTACAATGTACATTAAAAAAACAAAACAAAAAAAAACTAGAATATTAAAATGACATTTGTGAAGCAGACATGAAACTGATGAGACTGATGCTGTTACCTGCCACATCACGGACCCATTTTTTTCCCTTCAGATGCAAAGCAACAGGAGGTTCTTCTTGCCCTAGTTGTCTGATCATCGACACTAAATGCCAGCTTTACTAAAGCAACTGGAGCTCCTAACCATCTGTGCCTTCATAACGTTGACTGTTGCTTTTGGACCTCTCCGTCTCCTGGACCTCGTTGATGGTGTTGGAACTTCATCCTTTGGTTCTGAATACTATGCTACATATGCAAATAGCCTACTTAGTTTTCAAGGAGGGACAATGATAATCTCTTACTGGCACCAAGCAGATAGTTTTGCAGCCGTGGATGTTTGTGTAGAAATAAATACCTACTAAAAATGTGTATTATATTAAGAAAAACATAAAACATATATATACATAATAGTATACATCAAAACCAAGGTGAAGAGAATTGTGTCTTCAGAGAAATATTAACAGCAACACTTGCATATGAAAAATCTCAGATTTAAGCTAATTTTACATCTCTGTTCTACATAACTGATTACTAACCAAGTTTTTTAAATTTGAATAAAATGAAAACTTTCAAATCACATGAGCCAATATTTTATTCACGATAGAACATAGAGAACATAACAAATGTTTAAACTGAAAAATATTACACTTTTATCCACTAAATGAGCTAATTTCAAATTTGATGCCTGCTAAAGGTCTCAAAAAAGTTGTCACAGGGGCAACAAAGGGCTGAAAAAGTAATACATTTTTAAAAGATTCAGCTGGGAGAACATCTAGCAACTAATTAAGTTAATTGACATCAGGTCTGTATCATGATTAGCTATAAAAGGGATGTCTTAGAGAGGCAGAGTCTCTCAGAAGTAAAGATGGGCAGAGGCTCTCCAACTTTAAAAACAACGTTCCTCAACGTCAAATTTCAAAGGCTTTGCGTATCTCATTATCTACAGTGCATAACATCATCAAAAGGTTCAGAGAAACTGAAGAAATCTCTGTGCGTAAGGGACAAGGCCTTTGTTGGAGGCCTTCGGGCCATCAGACGACACTGCATCACTCATCAGCATGATTCTGTCATTGACATTACTAAATGGGCCCAGGAATACTTCCAGAAACCACTGTCAGTAAACACAATCCGCCGTGCCATCTGCAGATGCCAACTAAAGAGGAGGGAGACCTTCCAGTGTGTTATCAGCATTCTAAAGCCAGCATCTCTGATGGTATGGGGGTGCATAAGTGCGTACGATAGGGGCAGCTTGCATGTTTTGGAAGGCACTAATATGTCAAAAACAACCACAAACTCTTCAGCAGCTGGAAACCTATATCAGACAAGAATGGGACAAAATTCCAAAACCAAAACTCCAGAAACCTCGATGCCCAGAGATCTTCAAACTGTTTTGAAAAGAAGAGGAGATGCTACACCATGGTAAACATGCCCCAGTCCCAACTATTTTGAGACCTGTAGCAGGCATCAAATTTGAAATGAGCTCATTTTGTGCATAAAATTGTAAAATTTCTCAGTTTAAACATTTGTTATGTTCTCTATGTTCTATTGTGAATAAAATATTGCCTCATGTGATCTGAAAGTTTTTTAGTTTTCATTTTATTCAAATGTAAAAAAACGTCCCAACATTTCTGGAATTTGGGTTGTAGTTTGTATTGTGTAATAGGTTGCAGTAATAAATGTATATGCTATATAAATTTATATAGCAATGGGCTGTTGAAGAAAAAAAAAACAGCATATGCTGGTTAGGTAGGATTTGAAGCATGGATGCTGGTTTAAGCTGGTCCTGAGGAGGAGGGACCAGCTTAAACCAGCTCAAACCAGCATCCATACTTCAAAACCTATCTAACCAGCATATGCTGTTTTTTTTTTGTTTTTTTCATTGCTATTGTTAGAACACTCCATTTGCTCAAAGATGCTAAAAAAGTTGAAGATCCAGCACACCGGTAGTCACTTTGTAGAGCGCTAATGTAATGAGCAGTTCATTAAAGCAGTTTATTAATGCAGTTTATGTACTGCTGGTAAAAGACCAACCAAATGTTTTCCTTTCAGTTTCTGTTTTCCTCACAATCCACGTGTTTTGGACTGCGATAAGACGTGTTTGTGTCTAATCAAAATAAAGCAAAATAAGAAGAACAGTGAATAAAAGTGTACTTATAACAAAAATGTCACTTCTCTATTTGACGTTGGTCACCATTTTTGTGTTCATCACCACCGAAGCTGCCTCAGGTACGTTGTTATTGTTTTGTCGAAGATGAGATGGTATCTGTTCTTGGCGACTCTAAAGCAGCTTTATAAATATAATAGTCTAATTAACTATCAAGCATGTCTGATCTGGTTTCAACAAATGTACCTGTAACTGTCCCGGTTTTGGTATTGTGTGTGGGTAGCCCTCATTTTTTTCTTTATCTTTTTATAGCTGTATATTTTTATTAATGCATGGGTGTGTAATGTCTTTGATATAGGCTACATACATGCACATACTTCCCTTTGGCTGTTTGAAATGCTTTGTGATATTGTATTGTTCTTTTCTTTTAATAAATATTTGATCACAAAAAAAAAAGTCTAATTAACAACTATTAAATGATTCCAGTGTATTTGATGTAATTAGATCCACAACTGTTTTCATTATACCCTGGTATTTGATTTATATTACCATATCCGTGTATCATAAAGGCTAATGGCTAATGGTTGCTATGGCATTATGTCCAAATTCCATGATACTGACATTATCGTTATTGATGTGTTCACTTCCAGTATAGAAATTCACCAACTGGAATAAATTTGATTGTTGAGTGTTGACTAACTTCCATGTTTCATTCATTAGGTGAAGAAGCAGTAGGTGATGCGGTGTCTTTTCGTCCAGCCAAAATAGATCCTCCTGTCAGCAGCATTAAATGGAAACACAAAAACAGCAGTGGAGTTCTTGTCAAGGCGATTGAATGGGATTCTGAGGATGGTGTTATCATCCCGATTCAGAGATTCAAAGGCTTCACAACTCTTGATGAGAAAACTGGACAAATCACTATAACTAATTTAACTGTCGAACATAGTGGTGTCACGGTTTGGTGCGGGGGAGATGACGACAAAGGAGGATAGTGCTCAACAGTCTTTAATAATCCAAACACAAGGGAAGGCATCACAAACATACATCGACGAGATCGGACCGTGAAAGACAGAACTGAATGAACTTATAAAGGGAACGTAATTAAGGCTAATGAGGGGGACACACCTGAACATAATAACACAATCAGACAAGGGTGGAAATTAGGTCACACAGAGCACATGGGGAATGAAAACACGACAGAACAGTCCAGGGGTGTGACAAGTGGACTTTATTCCATCGACATGAACAGTAAAGAGCAGGAATAAAGATTCAACTTGGAAGTCATGGGTGAGTAGATATTTGTCATTACATTTATTCAGTTCCCTCATATTAATACTGTAAAATCACCATTCAGTTAATTTAGTTGTTTATAGCTAATTTCAGATACAAGAATAATACCTTGGTAATTTGAACTATGCACTTCCATGAATAACACAGTACTACTATGGTACATGTCCTAAAACCACTGTAGCATTACAGTACAGATTTTTAGGTAAGCGATAGTTTGTGTCAAAGTAAAACAATGTTAGTATCTGATACCATCATTGTACCATTGCCACAACACTTTTTCCGAGGCTGTAGCTGTTTTTCATTTCATTTTATTTTCTCTGTGGATTTTCATACTGGTTTCATTGTTTCTTTCACAGAGCGGGTCCCTAAACCTTTGATAAAAACAGAGAAAAGCAGTAACCCTGATGTTGTGTATTTAATATGCGAGTACAGCGAAACGATCATCTGGAAGAATTCTGCTGGAGAAACACTGAAGGGCTCAAAGCACCATCTGAAAGGAGAGTTCATCACAGTTGAAAAACAAGGAAATCCAGAAAATGTCTACACCTGCACACTAGAGAACGCCAGTGAACCGGTCTATGAGAGAGATGTGTTTAATGGTAAGACAGTGAAGAAACTCTATGTAACATAAATATGTATGTAGCTAGATAAATATATGTGTTTTTCTAAATTATGGCATAAATCAGTAATGCAATATGTTATTTACTAACTTAATTTTGATCATTTTAATGTGTGTTACAGGACTGGATTTGTTTTATATGTATAACATGTTTTTTCCCCTTCTTCATTAGATTTAAATACAAGTCTTGTCATTGCAATTACCATTTCTTTGATCACTGTGGTTATTATCATAATCCTTTTTCTCATTAAAACTCCTTTTCACGGTAAGACTGTTGTTGTGTTTAATCTCCTGAAGCATTTGAAACATGTTTCCATTCTGTGCTTATCATTTACTCAAAACTCAAAACAAAAATTCTAATTATTTATGAATAACATACTCCCATGAATAACTGACACTACATCTGTTAATAAAGGAAACAGGCTTGATTATGATTTCATGTTGACTGCAAATGTCTGAGTGTGTCACTGTTATTCTTGTTCTATAAGATTATTGTGCTGCTTGCTGTAGAAGTCGCATGATTTACGAGAGTAAGTTTATTTAATTTCTTTGTGGAAAATCTAGATTGCATGTTTTATAGTGTACATGAAAATATGTTTTCCCCTCAGGAATAACTCATGCGTGAATGACAGATGCTGCATCAGCCACACCGTTCTGCTCATCATGAATCCTCTAAAGCCCAACTGGAGCTCTTATGACTCTATTTCTCGTTGGCCTCTCTGTCTGAACAATTCAGATTCATAAGGTGATTTATGTGTGTTTAGGGAAGTATGAACACTCATGCCTTGTCATTTGTAATTAGATATTTCTGCTGTGTTTGGATCTGTTTTGGTAGAATCTGGAGCTTGAAGATTCCTCAGCTTGAACTCTCTCTCATCTGAAAGATATCAAAGACAAGCTATTCATAAAATTGCCATTATTGCCAATATTTCAATAATTTAAGAACACATTCAAATGGTCATGGGTCTTTGATGTTTAATAATATATATATATATATATATATATATATATATATATATATATATATATATATATATTGTGACGAGCGTCCCAACACATCATCAGCGTTGCCCTGGAGACAGACACGGAACACCTGCACCTGCTCGTCAAGGCGGAATCGGCCACACCTGCACCTCGTCAGCCCGCAGCCAGATAAGCCGCGTGAGGCTGTACGAGGGGGCGCATTACGCCGAGGCTGAAGACTAATGTGTGTTGTCTCTTTCTCCTTTCCTCAGAAGCCAGCGAGTGACCGAGCCGCTCTGACGAGAGCCCCACGCCTGATTCACCGCACCACGAGGAAGCGCACTAAAAGAGCACCACTTCACGCCAGCCTGACACCTTTGCACCTTCAACTTCACTTATTGTTAATAAAATCCACCCTCCGGGGTACTCATTTGAGCTCTCCTTGTCGCGTGATTCTTCCACCCCGTCACAGTGGTGGAGAATGCGGGCATAATTGGAAGTTTCACCGACAAGTGACCTACACGTCTAACCTCACTTTTTTTTCTGTTTTCTGCACTTTCAGATCGGTGAGTACTCCTCCCCCAACGATGGAAGAGCTACTCCAACAACTAAACGAGGACCAGGAAATCGCCGCTTTCCGCACGGCCGCCCGCCAGCGCGTTCCGTTACCAGACCCCCGTGTACAGGCTGCCCAGCTATTGCCTAAGATGACGGCCCACGACGACGTGGAGGCCTACCTCCAGATGTTTGAGAACACCGCAACGATGGAGGGATGGGATCCGGAGGAGTGGGCCTGCGCACTGGCGCCTCTACTAACTGGGGAACCCCAGCGAATGTTCTTCAGCCTCCCCACGGCCGTGGCTGAAAATTACGAAGCCGTCAAGAGGGAAATCCTAGCCCGGGTGGGGCTGTCCCCAGTGTGCGCGGCCCAAGCGCTTCACGACTGGGCATACCAGCCGCAACGTCCAGCGAGATTACAAGTAGCCGAACTGACTCGACTGGCCCAACACTGGCTGTTGGCTGGGACACCCACAGCTGCTCACGTAACGGAACGCGTCGTCATCGATCGCCTCCTCAGAGCACTACCACGTCCACTTTGGCAAGCCGTAGGCATGAGGAACCCCATCACGACGGCGGAACTGGTGGAGGCGATCGAGCTGGTGGAGGCTATCGAGGCGGCCCACCGGCGCGAAGCAGGGGAGAGAGTACCGCTGTTTCCCCGGAGGGTGGCTCCGGAGCAACGCATGCCGGAGGGTGCCTCACGACCAGTAGAGAGGGCGGCGGCCCCCGAGGTCCAGGATGTATCGATGCCCACTGCTCCCTCTTCCTCCAAAGCCCGAACTTGGTGGGCAGGCTGTGTACTCCACAGGGAACTTCCTCGAGGAGCCCCGTCGGCCGAAGTCCGGATCAACGGCCGCCCACATCAGGCCGTCCTCGACTCAGGCAGCGCGGTCAGCCTCGTCCAAACCAGGATCCCGTTGGCGGCGCAACATCAAGAAGTCCAGTAGCCGCCCCGTTCTCTTGGCCTCCGACACCGGGAGAGATGGTGAGTCCCCCTCCCATGATTCTAATCTCTTTTATGATGTGTTTCAACAGGTGTCGGGAGGGGGCTCGTTTGGTCGGGCCCAGCGGGAGGACGACCGCTTAAAGTACTGCTGGAATCAGGTCCGGGTCCTCGAAGGGAAGGAGGTTCGGCCAAAGCCCCTCCCTCTCCCCCACTTTATTGTAGAGAACGGCCTACTCTACTGTGTTGCCCAGCGAAGGGGGGAGGAAAAGAAGCTATTGGTGGTCCCACGCCCCAAAACGGAGACGATTTTACACCTGGCACACACCCACCCCTTGGCGGGACACCTCGGGGCGGGGAGTAACATCAGCAGGATCCGGGACAGGTTTCACTGGCCCGGTCTAGAGGCGGACGTACGACGGTTCTGTCAAGCCTGCCCGGAGTGCCAGAGAACTTCGCCGAACCGACCTTCCCCCTCACCGCTCATTCAACTTCCCGTTATTGAGGTACCCTTCGAGCGAATCGGGATGGATCTGGTAGGCCCGTTGCCCAAATCGGCCCGGGGACACGAACACATCCTCGTCGTGGTAGACTACGCCACCCGGTACCCCGAGGCCATCCCACTCCGAAAAGCCACCGCAAAAACCATTGCACAAGAGCTCTTCATGCTCTTCAGCCGGGTCGGCATCCCGACGGAGATTCTGACCGATCAGGGAACACCGTTCATGTCCCGGCTAATGGCTGACCTGTGCCGCCTGCTCCGGGTAAAGCAGTTGAGGACCACCGTGTACCATCCCCAAACGGACGGACTCGTCGAGCGGTTCAACCAAACCCTCAAGCAGATGCTCCGGCGAGTGGCAGCAGAAGACAAGAGGGACTGGGATCAGATGCTGCCCTACGTCCTGTTTGGGATACGGGAGGTCCCCCAGGCATCCACCGGCTTTATTCCGTTTGAGCTCCTTTTCGGAAGGCAACCTCGTGGGCTGCTCGACGTTGCAAAGGAGGCATGGGAACGACAACAGCCCACCCCACACCGGTCCCTGGTCGAGCATGTCCACGAGATGAAGCGCCGTATCGACCGTGTCATGCCATTAGTCCGGGAACACCTGGTCAAAGCACAACAGGCCCAAGCTCGCCACTACAACCGAGCAGCTCAGCCCCGGGAGTTCCAGGCGGGCGATCAGGTCATGGTACTGGTCCCCACCTCAGCTTGCAAGTTTCTGGCCGCCTGGCAGGGCCCCTACACCATAACAGAGAAGATAGGTCCAGTAACTTACGTCAGCCGGGGAAGCGAAGCCCGCATCAAATATACCATGTGAACCTCCTGAAAAAATGGGTGGGGACCCAGGAACAAGCAGCTGTCCTTGCCACCGTAATGCCTATCGTAGTGGACACTAACCCGGACCTGTCGGCGACCCAGAAGGCTGAGCTGCAACACCTGATCGGTCAGTTCTCAGATGTGTTCTCCTCTGTCCCCGGGAAAACCCAAGTGGTCCAACACGACATCAGGATGCCACCAGGCATAATTATCAAGCAACGGCCCTACCGGATCCCAGAGGCTCGTCGGCAGGCTATCGAGGAGGAAGTCCAAGCCATGCTAAAGTTGGGGGTGATTGAACCATCGCGCAGCCCGTGGTCCAGCCCGATAGTCCTGGTCCCAAAACCGGATGGCACCCTCCGCTTCTGTAATGACTTTCGGCGCCTCAACGAAGTCTCGGAGTTTGACGGCTACCCAATGCCCCGGGTGGATGAACTATTGGATCGTCTGGGAAGGGCCCGATTCATTTCCACCCTGGACTTAACTAAGGGATATTGGCAAGTCCCCCTCACAGAAGATGCCAAACCGAAGACGTCCTTCTCGACCCCCTCCGGCCACTGGCAGTATCAGGCCCTTCCCTTCGGCCTTCACGGGGCCCCAGCCACCTTCGAACAACTGATGGATGTTATTCTCCGGCCGCACCAACAGTATGCCGCAGCATACCTCGATGATGTAGTCATCCACTCGGAGCGTTGGGAGGACCATCTAGACCGTCTGCGGAGGGTGCTCACGGACCTGCGCAAAGCTGGACTCACGGCCAACCCCCAGAAATGTCACCTAGCGCTCGCCGAAGCCAAATACCTAGGATTCTGGGTGGGCCGAGGTCTTATCAAGCCCCAGGAGAAAAAGGTAGCAGCGGTGTGGGAGGCGCCACAGCCCCGGACGAAAACCCAAGTGCGAGCGTTCCTGGGGTTGGCCGGATACTACCGCTGTTTCATCCCCAACTTTTCCTCCATAGCTGCCCCCTTGACAGACCTGACCAGAAAGGGGCAGCCCGAGCGCATACACTGGACACCCGAAACCAAAGAAGCATTCCGGCACATCAAGCAAGCGCTCATGGAGGAACCGGTGCTCAGAGCCCCCGACTTTGGCTGCCACTTTCTGTTGCAAACGGACGCATCCGAGGCGGGGTTGGGAGCCGTCCTGTCCCAGGTACAGGAAGGTAAGGAACACCCTGTCTTATACATCAGCAGGAAGCTGACGAAGGCCGAGAAGAACTATGCGACTGCCGAGATAGAGGCTCTAGCCATCAAGTGGGCAGTCCTGGAGCTGAGGTACTACCTGCTGGGCCGGAAATTCACCCTGCTCACCGACCACGCGCCCCTTCAATGGATGGCCAGGGCGAAAGACACCAACGCCAGGGTGACGCGGTGGTTTCTCGCGCTCCAGGACTTCTGTTTCACCATCCGTCACCGGGCTGGAGCCTCCAACTCCAACGCCGATGGACTTCCTCGGCTGTGGTCAGCCTATGCAGGTCTGTCAAGGGTCACTCCCCACCCACCCCCAGTCTCCCCCTTATTGTTGCCTTTTTTTGCCACCAGGACAACACTTAGGGGGGGGGGGGGGGGGGGGGGAGTGTGACGAGCGTCCCGACACATCATCAGCGTTGCCCTGGAGACAGACACGGAACACCTGCACGTCAAGGCGGAATCGGCCACACCTGCACCTCGTCATCCCGCGGCCAGATAAGCCACGTGAGGCTGTACGAGGGGGCGCATTACGCCGAGACTGAAGACTAATGTGTGTTGTCTCTTTCCCCTTTCCTCAGAAGCCAGCGAGTGACCGAGCCGCTCTGACGAGAGTCTCACGCCTGATTCACTGCACCACGAGGAAACGCACTAAAAGAGCACCACTTCACGCCAGCCTGACACCTTTGCACCTTCAACTTCACTTATTGTTAATAAAATCCACCCTCCGGGGTACTCATTTGAGCTCTCCTTGTCGCGTGATTCTTCCACCCCGTCACAATATATATATATATATATATATATATATTTTTTTTTTTTTTTTTTAACAAGTGTTTTAGTTTGATAAGTGTTTTAGGTTACTTTGACCATTCATCTCATATTGAAACTATATCTATGTATCTAAAAGTATAAATTATATCACAATTTCCATTTTATTTCAATTAATTATGCTGGCCTATTTTCAATCTTCATGTCATTTAATTATTTATTAGCTTTCCATCAACTCAAGAATCCTCAGTTGGGAAACCCTTATAATTTCTATGCAGTGGTCGACAGAAATATTTTTTATTTTATTTTATTTTTTTATGGCTATAGTGCCAATATCTTGGTGTAATGCTATATGCAGTATCTCCAATATATAATATTACACTATTTAATTTAAAGAGAGTTAAATAACACAAGCGTCAGTGAATTTTTACATATTTACTAAATTATAAATAATTTTCAAATGAATCAATATGAAAAAATATAATTAAACCTACTTTTGAAAGTCTTGGTGTTGATTTTTCTGTTAAATTCTTTAGAAAAACACATTACGTCTGTGAACAGGATGTTAAGTGGAGCTTGATTAGATCTGTTTACTAAAATCTAATAGACTACAGGAACCTGTGGTTAAAGGCCTTGGATTTCCTGTTAAACTGTTAAATTAATTAATTTTTTATATGCTTTTTACTTATCTATTAACTTTTACTTTTTTATTTTCTCAATTTTTCTATTGACACTTTATTTATTATTTAAAAAACTGTCACAACACATATATTGTTGCTCTTTTGTTGTTTTGATTGCTTCTATTACTTCATTTGTAAGTCATTAAGTGAATAAATGTAAATGTAAAGGTAATGGCAACAAATAACTAATTTTTCAGAAGATTCCTTTATTCCAGGCTCATTCCAGTGATTTAAAATTGTATTTATATGACCATATATTTTAATACTACTCCTATAATTTAGCATTGGATGAAAGCATCTGCTAAATGAATAAATATTCAAAAAGTTTTTGCTTTTAAATATGATAATGACTGTGGAGGATTGTGGTGTGAACTTTTAAAAGCTCAACAAGAACCGCTTCATAATATGATCAGTTTCCCTTTTGTTGAAAAATTAATTTCAGAGGTGATGAAGACGTCTCTCACCTTGCTTGTGCTTCTTGTGTTGGCTACAGCTTTGACATGCGCAGATGATGAGAACACATAGCAGCAGCAGCAGAAGGGCTCCTGAACCTGCTAAAATGCTCACCATGATCCAGAAATCATAACTAAAGAGTGTACGAGGACCTGGATCACCTTCACCTGTAGGACCTGTAAGACAAGAGCAGACGTCACGAAATCAGTAACAAACAAGTTGATCATTAATCTATTTTAAGCTGATTCAAAACTCCTAAAAACTGAAACAAACTCATTGAAGAACGAGAAGCATGTGAAAAAAAAAATGACTTGCATGATACTGTAACGCTGTCACTTTGCTCATTGCTGACAGGATTGCTTACTACGCTGCATGAGTACGGTATAATCTCCTGTACTTGAGCAGATGTCAAGAGCAGTTTTGGGTTTATTTCATTCTGGATGATTTTGTCTTCTTTATACCAGGATACAGTCAGATCTGTACGGTCTCCAGTGTCACAGGTGAGAGTAGCGTTCCCATCTTTGCAGCTGAACATCACAGTAGGTTTAGGAGCCTTTGCTGTGACAGAAACATGGTGGTTATTTCCTACTGGAACTACAATAGACATTTACACTCTTATTTTGTAATTATAGTGGAGGGGTATGAATATTTGTTCACTTACCATAAACTTTAATTTCCTTTTCTCCAGCATCAATCTGTCTACCTTCAGCATTAAAAACAGTGTATGTATATTTGCCGGTGTTCTTCAGACTAACACTTTCAAATGTTAATGATCCATCTTCTTCCATCTTTGCACCCAGAGTGTTTTTCTTGATCTTCCCATTATTCCAGTGAATTAATTCACCGCTAGAGTCATGGACCCATTTGATCTCGTTAGATCTGTCAATGTTTTTTGTTGGCAGCTTTATGGTGCAGGACGTTCCCTCTAGTAGCTCTGTTTTACATATCTCTGAAACTATAAGAAAATAAACATATATTAGCATTTAATGAAACTCAATCTAGTGATCATATTTCAGATTTCCCAGGGTTAGTTTCTTAAAAAAAAAAAGAAAAAAGAAAAATATGATTATACATGAATCTTAGACAAAACTGCTGAACTCAGTGAAATATTCTATTCTGCCATTATTGACCATAAAAAAAAAAAAAAAAAAAAGATAAGGTTGATTTAACACACCCTGACTCCTATAACAACAGGGCCTGTCAGCACACTGTATGGGGTAAGTTGTCACAAATAGGAACCAGGCCTTTTATCAGAATATAAATAGTAGAACTATTATGAAACAGGGAAAAGATAACCAACAAACAATAAATAAAATAACATAAACCATTGTTATGACCAATAGGAATTTTTTTTTTTAAATCTGTAATATTACAACATATTTTTCCTGACCTGACCTTTCTAAATTCTAATTTAAGACAGTTTTGAAGGAGATGTTTAAAACCAAGAAACCAGTGCTTGATTGAATAAGCAAATAAGAGTCAAAACCTAAAGAGATACATATTCTCTGTCAGACAGCTAAAGACTAAATGTTTCAAAATGTTTTTGTGTCAATGCCCTAGAAAAATAAATAAACCATTGTTTCTTAGTGTGAAGAAGATTTTAATAATCTAAAGACTATGTATTTGTAGAATGAAAAGGTTATTTGGATGTTAAATGTTCCTCTGGTCTGACTTTCTGTAAGTGTCTTCTAGTAAAGGCAGATGCGCACAAACTCTAAGTGCAGCAGTTTGCATGAAGGATTTGCAAAAGGGTCTGTTTTACTTCAGTTCATTAAACTATCTACACAAAATGAAACTATAACTTACCAGCGAGTGCAGCAGAGAAGCCACAGAGGAATACAATCACAAGACTGTATTGGCAGCTCATTGCTCCTCCGAAAACAGCAGATGTTACAGAACCTTTTCACAGTAATCTCAAGGAGACAGAAATAATTTCCGTGCACAGAAACAGAAAAGAGAAGAGAAAGTTTGCGAACTGAGTTGAGTTGGACTCGTCAACTAAAGATGTCAGTTACGCACACCAAAGGCTGCAAACTCTTACGCATGCAGTGAGACTCATAACTGACACTGTTTTCACGCCACACATCAGTTTTGCTCGCAGTGGAAAGAGCCATCAGTGCAAATGTAATAATATGATATCGGCGAGTCAGATTTGGCAACTCTGTGTTAGCGTTTGCGCTCTAATTAAATTGACTAATTAAATTGAGATAAAGTTATGAACGCCTAAATTTTAGCTATCAGTTTTTTACAGCTACAGCAGCTTCGAAAAAGGCATATTTTACTTTTTTTTTCTGTGGTATTAAATTTCTCATATGTCACTGTTATTAGTAATATAACTTCTAATGCCAACTGCCAAATATGACACTTACAAAGTAATATATACGAATATAGAAAATTTGGGATTTTTTCTTTTGTCAATTCAATAAAACTATTTCCACACGGGCACATATTGCATGTTTGAAAACAGGTATATTATGAATTATAGGCCTGCAGTGACTGCAGGCCTTCAATGAAAATTCAGTGCAGCTTTATTTCAGGCAATGATTTTCAAAAACAACCTGTTTAACGCGAAATACGTGTCTTCTCATGTTTTTCACTATACGAGCCACAAGAGAAATATTAAGGAAATAATTTAAGACAGTTACCGTTATCAGCATATGTTAGAGTAGATTCGTCTCTCTTTGTCTCAGAGAGAATATGCGCCGTTAATGCAGCGTTAGCTGTCAGATTTTTTTTTAACTTTCACTTTCTCTATTGAATTGACAGACGTTCACCGTCTTGCGCAAAGTTTGCTTACTTGAGTTGCTTGTTCCCTCCCCCATATCAATTGTTTATAGGCCACATATTAGGCACATTTTTATTTTTATTTAAAATTTTAAAAACGTATTTTTTTTTTTTTATAGGTTTTTAAGGTTTTTATTTATTTATTTATTTATTTATTTATTTATTTATTTTTTAACGTTAATGAGAGTGGCACCGAGAGTTAAAAAACAGTAAATAATCCCTGTGCCGGGTCTAAGCAAGTTTAGCCAATCACAGACATATCTGTTAATTTCTCAAACTCCTCTGATTGTGATCCTCTCATTGTAACAAACAGTGTATACGATATAAATGAGATTCATCGCGCAGTGTAGAGAGCTTCTTGCGTTATAACGGAGCTTTGCGAGATCGCGGTTTTAATTAATGATAAAGGGAACGCTATTTATGGTAACTTCACGACTTAAAAATGAGAAAGTAGTCGTGTGTCAAACCCCACAGTATTTTTGGTGCAAATTCATGTCATTTTACATAATTGCAAATTACACAGTGTGTTTATTTCATTCACTGTAAAAAATATTTTTGAAGTAAATGAAACAAGAAAGAATATTTTTTAGCGTAGCCTATGGTTTAAAAGAAAATGTTGGGGTTTTTTTTCTATATCAAAATGTGAAGTTTAAATCAGTGTGTTGCTGTCCACTGACTTCCATTCAAAAAGAACAGAGCGCCCCCTGGCGAACGACTCTCATGTTTTATTAATTAGGCGAAGATGTGAAGAAAGCAGTGGGTGATGAAGTATCTTTTCGTCCTGACAACGTTGTTCCTCCTGTCCAAAGCATTAAATATGGAAACAGAAAAAGCAGTGGAGTTGTTGTTTGAGCGACTGCATGGGAGGATGATGATTTTGCCGTCCTGGATCAAAGATTCAATCAATCTCTTGACGAGAAATCTGGACAAATCACTATAACGAATTTAAATGTCAAACCTATAGTGGGCTTTATACCATTGACATCAACAGTAAAGAGCAGGAACAAAAATTCAACTTGGAAGTTGAGTGGATATTGGTTATTGCAATACTTTAAAAGCCTATTTATTAACACAGATGGAATGTGAATGTAATATACTATGATACACCTCCAAATAAGCATTATCTGATACAATCATTATACAATGTACTGTCACAACACTGTTTAAAGCTACTGTTGTGTAGTTGTTTTACAGTTCATTTCGGTTTGTCTGTGAACTGGAACTTAATACATTTTGCAGATGTTGTTATTGTTATTTTTCTCCCTTTTTCACTTTGATACTATATCGTGTTTAATATTTAAAAACGTGTGTCCTTCAATAATCTGTGTTTTTCATTTGCTCAAAACCAACATTTATGAACAGAATGAATGTCCTGAATATATGAATCTACTGTTACATATGTATATACTTGAGAATCTCTTACTGGCACCATGTAGGTGTGGAGGTGACTGTCAGAGCTGGGTAGTAACTGATTACATTTAATCTGGATTACGTAGCCTAATCAGATTCCAAAAAATAAGTACTTGTATTTAGATTAAGTTACGTTTTAAAATGCTCATAATCAGACTACGGTTACTTTTTTATTGATTAGATGATTTGATGTTATTCACACAGCAGCAATACATTATTCACAATTTAGTGGTTCTGCCTAATTGTTCTTTTTCATCTTTTATTTGACCTTTCTAAAACAGCCTGCCGCTTATATACAGTACTAGTCAGATACATGTTACTACACAGAAAACTGAGAGGCCACACAGCATTTGACCACTGGATTTACAGAAATCTTTCAGAAGTGTTATCTTAAATTTTTTTGCATTTCACTGATGAACACTAAATTATCACTTATAGTGGGTTATTTAACCATTGCTATGCCTTTAAAACACATTAAAATGCACATGTTCACATTATTTCTTAATAATGCCAGCCGAACCTCTTTCACCTAATATATTTGCTTGAAGTACCACCAGAGATTTTAGGGCATTAATTTATTAATTAAGTAACACATGTGCATGTTCATGGTTCTCTGACGTTGGTTAATGGTTACATCACATGCAATCAAATAAAATCATTCATGTTTTGATTGTTTGAATTTATTTTTTATTCCAATTTTACATTTTTATGATCTCATTAGCTTTTTATTAAACTCACAAATCTCCTGCAATTCCTTCACAAAACCCAGTTCGGGAAATGTTGGCATAATGTAATAATGTTTAATGCACTTCATGTTGTTAATAATAACACAAGGAATATATTTTCTTTCTCTTTGTATTTTTATATCAATATGGTACAGAATTATCATATTTAAATCAATGTGTTAAATCAGCTAGGTCAAAAGTAATTTTAAAGTAATTAAAAATTAGTCTGATTACATCACCTAAAATATGTAACATAATGGATTACGTTACTAACTACATTTTTTGTCATGTAATTTGGGATCAATAACAGACTATAATCTGCAGGTAATCTACCCACTAGTGACTATGTATAAATAAACGATTAAAAACTATTTTATTAAGAAGAAGAAAAAAAATGCATAAAATACATATAAATAACAATACAAGTTCTGCTTCGTTTTACTTTTGACCAAGATTTGGATAAAGAGTAAAAATGCATTTATTTCTGTTAAAAAAAATGTTTTATGCTAACAATGATGATATTTTTTATTTTTTTGCAGGAATGCATGAACTACTAAACTAGTATATACTGAACATTATGTCAATCATTTTGAATAACACTGTCAAAAGTAAAATGTGTTAAGACTTTTATTTAAAGCAAACATTCAAATTCAAAAGAATATTTAGGATGTCTTCAGGGAAGTATGAACATAGAAAACATAGTCAGACATCAAGCATTTGCCATTTGTGTACACAAGAGAGCAGCAGGAGCAACCAATAGCATTTAATGCCACATGTTTGTGGTTTCGTTTTTTTTGAACTTCCTATATATTCTCTGTTCTTACACCCCGTCAGTCTTACATGTGTAAAAGACATTCAGAGCAAAGAAGAAAAGTGTATTAACGTGTCTTTCGTATAACAAAAATGTCTCAGCGATGCTTGACATTACTTGCTGTCTGCGTTGTGTTCATCACCACAGAAGCTGTTTCAGGTACATTACCTTTTTAAGGTTTTATCGAAGATTGAACAACATCTGTTTTTGTCAAGCCTAAAGCAGTTTAATTTTAAATTATACTGAAGTATAACCTAATTCTATACAAATTATAAATTACTGTAGTGAATAACAGATACTTGCTTGTTGGACGTTAACTAACTCTCATGTTTCATATGTTATAGGCAAAGATGTGAAGAAAGCAGTGGGTGAGACAGTTTCCTTTTGTCCAGACAAATTAGATCCTCCTGTCACCAGCATCACATGGAAACATGTTAGTGTTGCTACTGTGAAGGCGATTGAATGGGATTCTGAGGATGGTGTTGTCATCCCGAATCAGAGATTCAAAGACATCACAACTCTTGATGAGAAAACTGGACAAATCACTATAACTAATTTAAAAGTCCAGCATAGTGGAAATTATACCATTGACATCAACACTAAAGAGCAGGGACAACGATTCAGCTTGGAAGTCTTGGGTGAGTGGATATTGATTATTATATTCATTAATATTAATACTGTAAAACCATTATATGTTATGATCTTTTTAACATATAATACAGCTAGTAATTCTGTCAGCTTTATTTATTTATTTTTTTTACCTTTTGTAAAAGTATTACTTTTATATTGTTAATAAGTTTTTGTTAATTGTAATTAAAAAATAAATAAATAATAATAATAATAATAATATTATGCTAACAGAAGTTAGCAAGGTATTATCATGTGTTTTGAACACCACAGTGTTCAGTGGACATATTTTGGAGCACCATGTAAAAATATCATGAGATGTAATAATTATTCAGTACCATAGTATATATTGTACAGAATGATTATGTCACTGTATTGTGGCAGTATATTACAGTGATGGTATCAGATTGTGAGAGCTGAAGTAAGTGTTTCGAAGAGTGTCATGGTGCATGTCCAAAAAACATGATACAATGGTGCTTTCTTAGTGTAAGTTATGATTTGTATTAAAATACAATGATATTACAGTCTTATTGAAGTTTCTCATTGTTTCCTTCACAGAGCGGGTCCCCAAACCTAAGATAACTTTAGAGGAGAGCGGTAACCCTGATGTTGTGTATTTAAGATGTGAGTACAGAGAAACGATCATCTGGAAGAATTCTGCTGGAGAAACACTGAAGGGCAATAAGAACCATAAACCAGGAGAGTTCATCACAGTCGAAAACACAAGAAATCCAGAAAACTACTACACCTGCACAATCAAGAACGCCGTGAGTGAGGAGACCAGTGATCCGGTCTCTGAGAGAGATCTGTTTAAGACAGGTAAGACAGCAAATTACTTAAATATTAAATTCCAAAGAAGAAAATAAGATCAAATCACTTTTTAATATTTAGGTGCTGACATGAGTTGCTTTTCTGTTTAGAAATTATTTTGTATTTTTGTAATTATGATATTATTGTTGATTATACATATAGCACACCCCGAGTATCACAATAATACTCTCTGATACCATTATTGTACCATGGTAGCGTCATATCTTTTTTTTCATGGCTGTTGTAGTTGTGTTTGATTTCATTTTGCTTTCTCAGTGGAGTGAAAGATCATATGTTTTTCATAGTTTCTTTCACAGAAGAGGTCCCCAAACCTGAGATAACTCTAGAGGAGAGCGGTAACCCTGATACTTTGAATTTAGTATGTGAGTACGATGAAAAAATAATCTGGAAGAATTCTGCTGGAGAAACACTGGAGGGCAATAAGAACCATAAGCCAGGAGAGTTCATCACAGTCAAAAACACAAGAAATCCAGAAAACTACTACACCTGCACACTCAAGAACGCCGTGAGTGAGGAGACCAGTGATCGGGTCTATGAGAGAGATCTGTTTCAGACAGGTATGACAGTGATTTACTTTAACATCATTTACTAAAGAGGAAAATCGCCGAGTCAGAATGTGTTTTTATTTGTATTTATATTCACACTTAAAAATATCTGAATGTCATTGCATTAGAATTAAAATATGTGCAAGTGTCATTTATTAAAAGACAGAACGACAGCACAGACAGTGTTTAACAGTCAAATATTTCACAAAAATAGGTTTGTTAGGTGTAGCAAGAGTTTAGTTTGAAATTTGCAATCTTAATTGGCTCTCTTCCACACAAGGACTTTTTCATGATTTCTTTTGGGAGAGACACTAGTCCAGCTTGAATTGGTTTGGCATTGACATTGAACCATTGCTATGAACGCACACAAGATAGCAGCAATAAATGCTGAATGCTCATTGAAAGGCCAACCCAATGTCACATGTTTGTGGTTTCTGTTTCTGAACTTCCTCTGTATTTGCTGTTTCGAGTGTATTTCAGGGTTCACACGCTTCTGGAAAGAACTTGAATTTCAGACATATGGATTCAAGGCCTGGAAAGTGCTTGAAAACAAACATAGGTCCTTGAAAGTGCTTGAATTAAATTTGAAATATATTTTGTTTATGGAGCTATTTCAAAAATAGTCCTATATGTGCTGTCAAAGACAGAACGAAAGGGCACTAATGATTGGTGTGGAGATGGGGTAGCAAGAGAAAAAAAAAAAAAAAAAAAAAAACTTAGCATGTGTGTTGATGCGCAGCCTAGAGCCCTGCACGGGACAGTTTTCTTAAGCCCGCTCCCGCAAACATTCTAATATTGTATATAATTCTCGCGCTATAAATATGCGGGGTATTAAAATCAAATTTGAATGAGGGTTCGCAGTTCACTTTCGATTTCGTGATCACGCGCACTCTGTGTAAAGTGAGCACATCTTACAGTTTGTGCATAATTAGGCACGTTGATATTCTGATCATATTTTTTTTTTCCAAGCAGATTTTACCAATACCAAACCACATCAATCTTAATAACTACTATTCATTTTGTGTTTAATCATTTATAAGTGATATATAATTGTCCATGAAGGCTGGAAGTGAAAAACTTCTTATATTCAGGTGTGCAGCATTATTAAGCAGGTTTTCTTTTATAGATGAAATGAGCCAAAAATAGATTTAACTCAGTCAATGCGAATCAATGCAAAGAACTAGGTGTAAAACCATCAGGAACCTTCCTGGAGTCTTCAGAATTACGTGTCAGGTTCTCAGAGACTTTGCTTGGGTAAATAAATAAATAAATAAATAAATAAATAGACCCTCACTTAATAAGAATAACTGAAGTGTTGTGAAATACATGAAGAATATTTTTTTTTTATAGGCTTTACAGACAGATAAGTTGAGAGCGACTCTTGAAGGACCAGCACCACATCCTCTTGTACCACTGTTTGAAGAATTTATCTTCCAGAATCTGGCAGTAAGTTTTAGGAGCTAATTGTTAGTCAATCTCTGCAAGACAGACTTTTTGGGACTAAAAATAAACTCCCAAAACTTACCGCGACATGGAGCGAAGGAGAAAATGCAGAACTTGAAAAATAAGAAAAACAGCTCAGTGAAAAGCATTTACAGTTTAAAAGCAAATAGAAAGTCTTATTTATTTTTTTATTTATTTTCTTAATATTTTTTTATTGTGCAGATTTGCACATGCACACAAGGTTTAAAATGTTCATGAAATATTTTCAAAAAATATTGAAGTTTTGAGCAGCTGCATTCCTCTCGGTCAAAGCTGAAAAAATGGGATTTACAATAAGTGATTTACAAAATAATTTTGACTTGAGTTTATTTATTAATGAGTAACATCTCTATTGAGAGAATTTCGTTCTGTCACGGAACGGTCGAGAGATGAGGCGAGGACTCAAGTGCAGAAGAACGTGGGTGTCACGACAAATATTCGGAAACAGTCTGCGAGTAACTCAGTTTATTGAGGTGGTGAAAATGATGATAATTACAGTCCAAAAGAGAAACAGGTTAGTAACGCAGGAACTTTGATGGTCAGATGAGTCCGTGATGAGAAGTGCTGATATGACGTGACGAATCCAGAACATCCACAGAACACGAACAGGAACAGAGACGGCGAAGACTGGAATGAGGACGAGACCAACACAACCGGGACTCACAAACAACGATCTGACAAAGGAGATGAGAATTGGGTGAGTATTTATAGGTGGTGTGATGAGCAGCAGCTGGTGATGGTGATTGAATCAGCTGGAGCGTAATCAGCGCCGATGAGTCGGCACGCCCACACACACATAAACAACGCGCACGAGACAAGGAGGAAGCATAGGATTTCCGAACCGTGACAGTACCCCTCCCCCTAGAAACGCCTCCTGGCGTTCCCAGGCTCCCTTACCTGTCGATTGTAATCATCGATAAGGGTGTGGTCCAGGATGTCTCTAGCCGGAACCCAACTTCTCTCCTCCGGACCGTAACCTTCCCAGTCCACCAAGTACTGAAATCCGCGTCCCCTACGTCTTGAGTCCAGAATACGATTGACCGAATAAGTCGGTTCCCCATCTACGAGTCGCGGCGGGGGGGGAACCGGGGCCGGCGGATTAATGTGTGAGTGAAAAACGGGCTTTATTTTAGATACATGAAAGACGGGATGAATTCTCCTGTACACTGGAGGGAGGTTGAGGCGGACTGCCACCGGACTAATGATCTTGGTGACAGTGAACGGGCCAATGAATTTGGGTGCAAGTTTATTAGACACGGAGCGGAGAGGAATGTTCTTGGTAGAAAGCCACACTTTTTGACCAGCGACGTATACGGGAGGCCTAGACCGGTGGCGGTCGGCTCTGGCCTTGGTGCGTGACCCCACTTGGAGTAGAGTCTCACGGGCTCTAGTCCAAGTGCGGTGACACCTCTGGACGAAGGCGTGGGCGGAGGGGACCGCGACCTCGGACTCCATACTAGGAAAAATTGGTGGCTGGTAACCTACGCTACACTCAAACGGAGATAGGCCCATGGATGACACTGGCAACGTATTGTGGGCGTACTCCACCATAGACAGTTGTTGGCTCCAAGAGGAAGGATTCTTGGATACCACACACCGCAGCGTTCTTTCTAAATCTTGGTTGGCTCGCTCGGTTTGACCATTGCTCTGGGGGTGGAACCCAGAGGACAGACTGACAGTCGCCCCCAGTAATTTACAAAACTCTCGCCAAAATTTGGACACAAATTGGGGTCCTCTGTCGGAAACCACGTCCATCGGGAGGCCATGTAACCGAAAGACGTGGTTAACGACAATCAACGCTGTCTCCTTGGCTGAGGGTAATTTGGGCAAGGGAATGAAATGGGCCGCCTTCGAGAACCGGTCCACCACGGTCAAAACTACCGTGTGACCCTGGGAGGGTGGGAGGGCGGTGACAAAATCTAGCGCAATGTGGGACCAGGGTCTCGAAGGAACCGGCAGCGGTTGGAGTAACCCATCTGGGGGTCGATTGGAAGACTTACCAGTGGCACAAACCGAGCAAGCCAAGACAAAACTGTGAACGTCACGGGCCATGAGAGGCCACCAGAATCGTTGCTTGACTAAAAATTTAGTACGACTGACTCCTGGATGACAAGCCACATTGGAACAATGTCCCCACTGAATAACGCTGGACCGTAACCCCTCAGGCACAAATAAACGGTTCGGTGGGCAACGGACCGGAGGCGTTACCCCTTCCAAGGCCGCTTTGACCTTCGATTCGACCTCCCATGTGAGCGTAGAGACAAATAGGGTCTCAGGTAAAATACGCTCGGGAGTAGACGGGCGTTCGGAACGGTCAAAAATACGCGACAAAGAATCGGGTTTGATGTTCTTGGAACCCGGGCGGTACGAGAGAGTAAAATCAAAACGACCGAAAAAAAGAGCCCACCGAGCCTGCCTGGAGTTTAATCTTTTAGCCGTTCTAATATATTCCAAGTTCTTATGATCAGTCCAGACGATAAAAGGTACCCCCGACCCTTCTAACCAGTGGCGCCATTCCTCCAATGCTAACTTAACTGCCAACAACTCTCTGTTACCAATGTCATAATTACGTTCTGCAGGGGATAGACGATGAGACAAAAACGCGCAAGGGTGCATCTTGTCGTCTGAGAGAGAACGCTGGGATAGCACTGCACCTACCCCCACCTCTGACGCATCGACCTCCACCATGAACTGACGTGAAGGATCAGGGGTAACAAGGATGGGGGCTGAAACGAAGCAACCTTTCAGTTTGGCAAACGCAGCTTCGGCTGCGTCTGACCACCTGAACGTCGTTCTGGGGAGGTCAAGGCGGTCAGAGGCGCGGCTAGTTGGCTGAAGTTGCGAATGAAACGCCGGTAGAAATTGGCGAATCCCAGAAACCTCTGTAGGGCCTTACGGGAATCTGGGCTTGGCCATTCCACCACAGCCTTAATCTTCTCAGGATCCATACGCACTCCCTCAACCGACACGATGTAACCTAAAAAAGGAACAGACTGTGCATGAAAATCGCATTTCTCCGCCTTGAAAAAAAGCCCATTCTCTAGCAACCTCTGGAGCACTTGTCGGACATGCTGCACGTGCTCCTGGAGAGATGCAGAAAAAATCAATATGTCATCCAGGTAGACATATATGAACTGATCGACCATGTCTCGCAGCACGTCGTTGACAAGTGCTTGGAAGACCGCTGGAGAGTTGGAAAGCCCGAAGGGCATAACCAAGTATTCAAAGTGCCCCCTGGGAGTGTTAAAGGCGGTCTTCCATTCATCCCCCTCCCTGATGCGAACCAAATGATAAGCATTCCGTAAATCCAACTTTGTGAAGACAGAGGCTCCCTGCAACCTCTCGAAGGCTGAAGACATCAACGGCAAAGGATAAGTATTCTTTACCGTGATGTTGTTCAACCCCCGGTAGTCAATACAAGGTCGTAGAGACCCGTCCTTCTTCCCCACAAAAAAGAACCCCGCCCCAGCTGGAGAAGAGGAAGGACGGATGAAGCCGGTTGCTAGAGAATCAGAAATATATTTCTCCATAGCCTCCCTCTCTGGAACCGAGAGTGAATATAACTTGCCTTTAGGCGGAGATTTACCTGGCAGTAACTCTATCGCACAGTCATAGGGACGATGCGGAGGAAGAGAAGCAGCCCGAGACTTACTGAACACCTCCTTCAGGTCCAGGTACTCCGCGGGCACGTTAGACAAATCCACTGCCTCCTCCTGAAACACAGGAACAGAAACAGACGGACAGGCAGACATTAGACAAGACTTATGACAATAATTGCTCCATGCTGACACAGACTTGGACTTCCAGTCCACTCTGGGGTTGTGGCGAGCGAGCCAGGGGTGACCAAGGACGATGGGTGCAAGGGGGGTGTCCAGTATGTAAAAGGATATGGTCTCTACGTGATTGCCTGATGTGATGAGAGTGACGTCCTCTGTGATGAATGAAATGGTGGGAAGTTCCTGGCCGTTGAGAGCGTGTACTGAGATCTTGTGTGTGAGGGGTCTGAGGGGAACTTGGAGTTTGATTGCAAATGCGTGGTCCATGAAATTACCCTCTGCCCCAGAATCCAGAAGTGCTCGACAGTCGTGAAGGTGAGTTGACCATCTCAGTCTTACCGGAAGGAGAGTAGATGTGGATGAGGTCTTCTCGGCTGAGATCCCACCCGATAGTAGCCTCATATTTACTATCGGGCTGGGCCCTTTTAACGGGCAGCTGTAAGCAAAATGTCCCGCTCCTCCACAGTACATACAGAGGCCCTGGGACCTCCGCCTCTCCTTCTCCTCCCGGGAAAGCCGAGCTCGCCCCACCTGCATAGGCTCGTGATCGTAGACAGGGCTGACCGCGTCCCCGCCTGCAAACCGCTGGCTCTCAGTCCCTCCGGTGGCATGACTGGGCTGTTTGCAGCGATCCATGCGCGACAAACGCGCGTCCACCCTCAATGCTAGGGCGATCAGGTCATTGAGCGAGGTGGGAAGGTCCATGGCGTAGATCTCCTTCTGGACGCGATTAGCCAGCCCATGCAGGAACATGTCCCACTGCGCCTCCTCGTTCCATTGGCTCTCCGCCGCCAGGGTCCGAAACTCGATAGAAAAATCGGATACGGATCTCTCCCCCTGTCGCAGATCGGCCAACATCCTAGCTGCCTCTCTACCAGCGACGGCCCGATCGAAGACTCGCCTCATTTCGGCGGAGAGATCCTGGAACGAAGCACAGCAGGGATCTTGATTCTCCCACACCGCTGTTCCCCAGAGTGCCGCTCTCCCGGTCAGTAACGTCAACACAAAAGCGACCTTGGCTCGCTCGTTATTGAATGTTCTGGGTTGGAGAGAAAAATGCATAGAACATCGTGTAAGAAATGCTCGACAGTAGTTGGTTTCACCTGTGTATGACTCAGGGACTGGTAGGCGGGGTTCCGACTGGGAGGGGTTCTCCGGTGGTGGTAGGGGAACCGGCGGTGTGGGGGGCGCAGTGGAAACTCGCAGATGGTGAAGCTGTTGGGTGAGCTCGGACACCTGCGCCACTAGAGCCTGAACAGCACGTGCTGTATTGCTGAGGTTCCTCTCCTGGGAATCCATGCGAACTCTGCTGTTGTTAAAAAAATCCTCCAGTGATCCGGTAGAGCTACTCGCTGCTTCCATCAGGTGGTCAGATCGTTTTGTCACGACAAATATTCGGAAACAGTCTGCGAGTAACTCAGTTTATTGAGGTGGTGAAAATGATGATAATTACAGTCCAAAAGAGAAACAGGTTAGTAACGCAGGAACTTTGATGGTCAGATGAGTCCGTGATGAGAAGTGCTGATATGACGTGACGAATCCAGAACATCCACAGAACACGAACAGGAACAGAGACGGCGAAGACTGGAATGAGGACGAGACCAACACAACCGGGACTCACAAACAACGATCTGACAAAGGAGATGAGAATTGGGTGAGTATTTATAGGTGGTGTGATGAGCAGCAGCTGGTGATGGTGATTGAATCAGCTGGAGCGTAATCAGCGCCGATGAGTCGGCACGCCCACACACACATAAACAACGCGCACGAGACAAGGAGGAAGCATAGGATTTCCGAACCGTGACAGTGGGTCTTTTAATAATAAAGTGCAACAAAAAATGAACAAAAACCACAAACAGGAAAACAGGCAGGCAGGCAGAGAGCCACAGCACACGTAAACAAACCCACACGCGACACCAAACATCCGACATTAATCTTCTTTGTCGTATGAATATTGTGTGTGCACAGCACAGAGACCGTGACAGAATAACTGACCTACTAAAGTAAAGTATAGCAGCGTGTTTCCCCTCATTTTGTTTTCCGTTTTCATCAGTTTTTATTTTTTTGTTTTGTCATGAATGACCCTGCCTGCCTCCTCCTCATGCTGGAGCAGAGGAGCCTTTCCCTCGAGGACCATACAAGACTGTTCGTGGAAATCTCCAACTTTACTCCCTACCCGGACTACTGCCTCTGCACATTCTACCAAACGAGCCTGAACGACGAGTGCAGAGCGCGATTGTCCAGAGATGGTCCTCGGGGAGATTTTGCCACCTTTGTGGAGTGGGTGCTGGTGTCCTGTGGATCCCCACTAACCGTGGACTTCGAGGACGATGACACCAGCCCCACTCCTGACCCAGAGCCCAGCCCACCATCACCCCGAGCCGCGGAGCATCAGCCCGAGACCTCTGCGGACGGAGAGCCAGAGCCCATAGCAACCCACAAGCCATCGCAAGAAGGAGCGACTGAGCTGGAGATTGCCCCGGAGCCAGAGCCTCATCGACCGTCCGATCAGGTGCGAGAGCCGGCTACATCGCACGTGACAGTGGAAGTTACAGTGGAGCGTGAGGGTGCTGAAGAAAGCCCCGCCCACTGCACCGCCGCTGAGGGTGAGCAGTTGCAGAACTCTGAGAACTTAATAGATTGGGAAACTTATGCAGACATGCCTTTTCTGCTTCCGCCTTCATCTGAAGTCTCTAGCTACCCTGAATTGCCTACCTACCCGGATTTCCCACCCACCCTCCCTCTCTTGCCTCCTCCGATCATCCCGGCCACTTCAGCCCCGCCACCACTGCATCCTGGCAGCCCCTCTGCTCACCCTCAGCCCACCATCTGTGCAGTGGGATCGCCGCGGGTCTACCCGTCTCCATCGGCGTTGTGACTGGGGGATCCCTTGTCTCCACCTCCAGCCTCTGAGTCCTGGACTCCACCTCGGCCCTCCAACCCAGCGGCTCCACCTCGGCTCCTAGCTCCCTCATCTCCACCGTCGGCCATCAGCCCACCAGCTCCACCAGGCTCCTTCGTCCCTCCGGCTCCGCCTTGGTCGGTCGTTGTCCCGGCATCACCTCAGGACTCCACTCCTCCGGCCGTGACTCGTTGCTCCGCCCCACCGGCTCCGTTGGGCTCCTCCCTCCCTCCAGCTCCACCTGGGTCCTCAGTTGCTCTGGCTCCACCGCGGACCTCCGGCTCTCCGTCTCCGCCTCGGTCGCCAGAGCCCTTGGCTCCACCCTGGCCCTCCGGATCCTCGGCTTCGCCCGGACTCATCTGCTCCAGCACGGGCTCCTCCACTACCTGCTCTGCCGCCGTTGGTCGGCCCCTTGGTGTCGGCAGCCATTCCTCTTACATGGCTCCTCCCTCCGTCGGCTCCACCATGGGCTGTCATCATGGCTGTGGCCTGGGTCCTGCCAGGCTCCTCCTGCTCCAAGTCCCTCCTGGCTCCTCCCTCCATCTCCACCCTGGACTCTGTTAGTCGTTCTCCACCCGAACCTCCTCCAGTGTTGTCTGCCTGCCTTCCTGCCAGCCCGTCGCCGTCCCCTGTCACCATCCCACATCCACTCCTTTATCCTCCTCCGAAGTCCCCCTCCCTTTTGTTCCACGGCGTGAGGTCACGCCTTCCGGGAGGAGGGAGAACTGTCACAACCTGTTGGACTCATGTTTTGTCATCTGCCTGTGTTCCCTTCCTGTTTGCCCATATTTGGTTATGTTCTTGTTCTCATTAGTTAATTGTCTAATTATTAGTTAATCACCTTCATTGTGTTCACCTGTCTGCTCCTCGTTATCTGCCCTATATTAGTTGCTGTCCTTTAAGTTCTAGTTGGTCGGTTATTGCTTATGTTATCCTGTGTGTTGGACTCCTCCTTCTTGGCATTATATTAAATGGATTATTCTCTTCAATCTTCTTCGTCGTGTGAATATTGTGTGTGCACAGAGACCGTGACTCACGGTGGATCGCCCAAACAATTTTACTGTTTATTGCACTGTTATTCTCCTCATGATTTCCCTACCATGACTAATGAAGTGGAAGTCTTGCACATTCAGTCTATGAAAAAAAAGCTTACTTCCACATTGAAAAAAGGTGAATAAATTTGGTGCTGTTGCCACATTAGCGAATTTCTACCCATCCATCTCTCGCTGTAGCCAATAATATCCGCTTGCGCTTGGAGCCGCTGAGTCACGTGATGGCATAACAAAACACTAAAGCAGGGTAGGAACAGTAATGTTTGCATAAGAGACGTGAAAAGAGCAGTGTATATAAACACACAGAAATGTCTATTCTTTGTTGAATGTATTAAGTGTAGAGGAGAGAAAATTAACCTAAAGTATTGATCTAATCAGGCTAGTATCGATCCGATACCAATACCAACGTTGGTATTAATGCTAGGATCGATCCGCCCACCCCTACGTACTGCTGCTTCTCACTCAGAACTGTGTCTATGCTTATAGGGCAGCGTCACAAATGGGCAGGACTTTTTCCCCTCGGTGACGTGAAAAGAGGGAGAATCTGAAACTGCTCATTCTGAGAGACTGTTTATGATTTTTTAGATTATAAAAAAAAAAAAATGAGTGGGTTAATTTTTACCATTATAGGCTGATTGTTTTCGCACACTGCGGCCACACTACTGTGTTCAAACACCTTATAAAAGTGATTTTTGCATAATAGGTCCCCCTTAATGCACATCAAGTTGTTAATAACACAAGGAATATATTTTCTTTCTCTTTGTATTTTTATATCAATATGGTACAGAATTATCATATTTAAATCAATGCGTTAAATCAGCTAGGTCAAAAGTACTTTTAAAGTAATTAAAAGTAGTCTGATTACTGAAAACATGTAATATAATGGATTACATTACTAGCTACATTTTTTATCATGTAATTTGGGATCAGTAACAGACTACAATCTGCAGGTAATCTACCCACTAGTGACTATGTATAAATAAACTATATAAAAAAAATATTTTATTAAGAAAAAAATACATATAAATAACATATTTTCAAAGTTCTTCTTTTTACTTTTGACCAAGAATTGGATAAGAGTATAAATTCATTTCTTTAAAAAAAAAAAAAAAAAAAAAAAGTTTTATGCTAACAATGATAGTTTTTTTTTTTTTTTGCAGGAATGCATGAACTACTAAAATAGTATGCACTGAACATAATGTCAATCATTTTGAATTGCACTGTCAAAAGTCAAATTTGTTAAGACTTTTAAAGCAAACATTCAAATTCAGAAGGAGATTTAGAGCATCTTCAGGTGTTATTGAAGGAGACTCAGACAGAGGATTAGAAAATACACAGGTATCTTTATTAACAGCAACTGAGGCAGATAGTAATGGCAGGTGAGTATCAAGGGCAATGGAACAGTTCTTGGATAGATGGAGGAGTATAACCTTGTTTCGCAGGAGATCGTGGAATGGAGACTGGAGATAGCACACACCTCTGATGATGAGCGGAGACAAGATCCGCAATGATATGGCACCTGGAACAGACGTTGGAGCGGGGAGCAAAGACACACAGGAGGAGACACAAAGGGTAAGTATACAAGGTAGGTCTGTCTAGATCGCGCTTGAATAGTATAGTGTGAGTCCACTTCATATGAACAAGATCAGACAATGAACTGGTGTAAGGTGTGTGCTTTTGTATCCTGGCTGATGAGGGTGTTGATGATGAGCAGGTACGTACAATTAATACTCAGGTGATGGAGTGCGTTGTGATTGGGAGGTGAATGAGCCTGGCTGATCTGTGACATCAGGGAAGTATGAACATAGCGAACTGACATCAAACAGTTGCTTCATACATTTAGTTTAACAGCATTAAAGGCTACAAATTTCCTCATTCAGCTGACTGTGCATATATGCATCTTCTCTACTGACTTCTATTCAGACACAACAGAGCGCCCCCTGGTGAGTGAGATCTGCCCTGCCATCATGTTTCGTGGTCATTTTTCATGCATTATCAAATGCACAGTGGTCATGGTTTGTAGTCTTCCTGAACACACACACACACACACACACACACACACACACACACACACACTCACACTCAGGTCAGACATCAAGCATTTGCTATTTATGTACACAAGACAGCAGCAGGAGCAACCAATAGCATTTAATGCCACATGTTTGTGGTTTCTGTTTTTTTGAACTTCCTATATATTCTCTGTTCTTACACCCCGTCAGTCTTACATGTGTAAAAGACATTCAGAGCAAAGAAGAAAAGTGTATTAACGTGTCTTTCGTATAACAAAAATGTCTCAGCGATGCTTGACATTACTTGCTGTCTGCGTTGTGTTCATCACCACAGAAGCTGTTTCAGGTACATGACCTTTTTAAGGTTTTATCGAAGATTGAACAACATCTGTTTTTGTCAAGCCTAAAGCAGTTTAATTTTAAATTATACTGAAGTATAACCTAATTCTATACAAATTATAAATGACTGTAATGAATAACAGATACTTGCTTGTTGGACGTTAACTAACTCTCTCATGTTTCATACATTATAGGTGAAGATGTGAAGAAAGCAGTGGGTGAAACAGTTTCCTTTGGTCTAGACAAATTAGATCCTCCTGTCACCAGCATCACATGGAAACATGTTAGTCTTTCTACTGTGAAGGTGATTGAATGGGATTCTGAGGATGGTTTTATCATCCCGAATCAGAGATTCCAAGGCATCACAACTCTTGATGAGAAAACTGGACAAATCACTATAACTAATTTAAAAGTCCAGCATAGTGGAAATTATACCATTGACATCAACACTAAAGAGCAGGGACAACGATTCAGCTTGGAAGTTATGGGTGAGTGGATATTGATTATTATATTCATTAATATTAATACTGTAAAAGCATTATATTTTATGATCTTTTTTAAAAATATAATACAACTAGTAATTCTATCAGCTTTATTTATTAATTGTTTTTTTTTTTGCTTTTTTTTTACCGATCTTGATTAGTGTAAAGTATTATTACTTTTATATTGTTAATATGTTTTTGTTAATTGTTAAAAAAAAAAAAAAAAAAAAAAAATATATATATATATATATATATATATATATAGCAAGGTATTATCATGTGTTTTGAACACCACAGTGTTCAGTGGACATATTTTGGAGCACCATGTAAAAATATCATGAGATGTAATAATCATTCAGTACCATAGTATATATTGTACAGAATGATTATGTCACTGTATTGTGGCAGTATATTACAGTGATGGTATCAGATTGTGAGAGCTGAAGTAAGTGTTTCGAAGAGTGTCATGGTGCATGTCCAAAAACATGATACAATGGTGCTTTCTTAGTGTAAGTTATGATTTGTATTAAAATACAATGATATTACAGTCTTATTGAAGTTTCTCATTGTTTCCTTCACAGAGCGGGTCCCCAAACCTGAGATAACTTTAGAGGAGAGCGGTAACCCTGATGTTGTGTATTTATTATGTGAGTACAGAGAAACGATCATCTGGAAGAATTCTGCTGGAGAAACACTGGAGGGCAATAAGAACCATAAGCTAGGAGAGTTCATCACAGTCGAAAACACAAGAAATCCAGAAAACTACTACACCTGCACAATCAAGAACGCCGTGAGTGAGGAGACCAGTGATCCGGTCTCTGAGAGAGATCTGTTTCAGACAGGTATGACAGTGATTTACTTTAACATCATTTACTAAAGAGGAAAATCGCCGAGTCAGAATGTGTTTTTATTTGTATTTATATTTACACTTAAAAATATCTGAATGTCATTGCATTAGAATTAAAATATGTGCAAGTGTCATTTATTAAAAGACAGAACGACAGCACAGACAGTGTTTAACAGTCAAATATTTCACAAAAATAGGTTTGTTAGGTGTAGCAAGAGTTTAGTTTGAAATTTGCAATCTTAATTGGCTCTCTTCCACACAAGGACTTTTTCATGATTTCTTTTGGGAGAGACACTAGTCCAGCTTGAATTGGTTTGGCATTGACATTGAACCATTGCTATGAACGCACACAAGATAGCAGCAATAAATGCTGAATGCTCATTGAAAGGCCAACCCAATGTCACATGTTTGTGGTTTCTGTTTCTGAACTTCCTCTGTATTTGCTGTTTCGAGTGTATTTCAGGGTTCACACGCTTCTGGAAAGAACTTGAATTTCAGACATATGGATTCAAGGCCTGGAAAGTGCTTGAAAGCAAACATAGGTCCTTGAAAGTGCTTGAATTAAATTTGAAATATATTTTGTTTATGGAGCTATTTCAAAAATAGTCCTATATGTGCTGTCAAAGACAACGAAAGGGCACTAATGATTGGTGTGGAGATGGGGTAGCAAGAGAAAAAAAAAAAAAAAAAAAACTTAGCATGTGTGTTGATGCGCAGCCTAGAGCCCTGCACGGGACAGTTTTCTTAAGCCCGCTCCCGCAAACATTCTAATATTGTATATAATTCTCGCGCTATAAATATGCGGGGTATTAAAATCAAATTTGAATGAGGGTTCGCAGTTCACTTTCGATTTCGTGATCACGCGCACTCTGTGTAAAGTGAGCACATCTTACAGTTTGTGCATAATTAGGCACGTTGATATTCTGATCATATTTTTTTTTTCCAAGCACATTTTACCAATACCAAACCACATCAATCTTAATAACTACTATTCATTTTGTGTTTAATCATTTATAAGTGATATATAATTGTCCATGAAGGCTGGAAGTGAAAAACTTCTTATATTCAGGTGTGCAGCATTATTAAGCAGGTTTTCTTTTATAGATGAAATGAGCCAAAAATAGATTTAACTCAGTCAATGCGAATCAATGCGAAGAACTAGGTGTAAAACCATCAGGAACCTTCCTGGAGTCTTCAGAATTACGTGTCAGGTTCTCAGAGACTTTGCTTGGGTAAATAAATAAATAGACCCTCACTTAATAAGAATAACTGAAGTGTTGTGAAATACATGAAGAATATTTTTTTTATAGGCTTTACAGACAGATAAGTTAAGAGCGACTCTTGAAGACCAGCACCACATCCTCTTGTACCACTGTTTGAAGAATTTATCTTCCAGAATCTGGCAGTAAGTTTTAGGAGCTAATTTTTAGTCAATCTCTGCAAGACAGACTTTTCAGGACTAAAAATAAACTCCCAAAACTTACTGCGACATGGAGCGAAGGAGAAAATGCAGAACTTGAAAAATAAGAAAAACAGCTCAGTGAAAAGCATTTACAGTTTAAAAGCAAATAGAAAGTCTTATTTTTTTATTTATTTTCTTAATATTTTTTTATTGTGCAGATTTGCACATGCACACAAGGTTTAAAATGTTCATGAAATATTTTAAAAAAATATTTGAGCACCTGCATTCCTCTCGGTCAAAGATGAAAAAATGGGATTTACAATAATAAGTGATACACAAAATAATTTTGACTTGAATTTATTTATTAATGAGTAACGTCTCTATTGAGAGAATGTGTAAAATTTTAATGTTAACAGGTTTTACCATGTTATTACAACATTTAACCATTTTTTATTCATTTGCTAAATTCTTTCAAATTTAAATCTTGCACAAGAACTACAGCAAAAAACAGTTTGATGCATATTTCCTCAATATTTTAGAAATTGTATTTGAATATTACAAGTATTTGAAAATATATATTATTATTATTATTATTATTTTAAATTAGCCTAGAGTACTATGATATTGTTTAAATTATAACTTATTGATTACAATTATATATATATATATATATATATATATATATATATATATATGTATTACCCTACAATACTATGATATTGTTTAAAACTAAACTGGTTCATGTTTTTTACAAACACACTCGAGATGCAAACAGCAAATACAGAGGAAGTTCAGAAACAGAAACCACAAACGTGGCATTGGTTTGTTCTTTCAATGAGTATTCAGCATTTATTGCTGCTATCTTGTGTACATTCATAGCAATGGTTCAATGTCAAGGTCTGGCACACACATGCAAGACCTAAAACCTAAATCAAATCACTTAAACGTGTGCAGTTGTGAAATTGTTTTATTAGCTTAACTTTTTTTTGTTTCATTAGATTTACATGGATTTGTCATTTGGATTGCCATTGTTTCAGTCAGCATGGTTTTTATCATCCTTTTCCTGTTTGTACCGCCTTGTCACGGTAAGACCACAGTTGTATTTTATCTTTTAAAACATTTAAAAAGTATTTATTTTATATGTGCTTACCATTTGGTTAAAACTCAAAGCAAACATTTTTAAAACTTGATGTGAGTTGCCATTTGCAAACTTTCATATTGTGACACATTTCTTGAGTGAAACAATGAATTTTATTGAATTGTTAAACAAAAAATAACAAAAAAATTACCGGACCTAAATGTGATTTGATGCTTAAATAATTTAAAATGCTTAAATTATGCTATTGGTTACCATTATCCAGTAGTGACATCTGCAGAAAAGTAAAGAGCATTTTGATTATGAAGATAAACAGTTTTTAGAATAACACGCATTCATGAAATGTTCACAATAAAACTTGGAATCTGCATTAATAAAGTAAAGAGGGTCAATTATGATATCATGTTTACTGTAAATGACTGTCACTGTTGTTCTCTTAGATTATTGTGCTGCTTGGAGACACAGGACTTCCAGAGTAAGTTTATTTTCTTAATTCCTCGTGAAAAGTATTCATGTGGAATATCACAGACAAATCAAATGGATTTTAGTCTTTGATCAACTTCAGCTATGTTTTAAAATGTACATTAAATTATTAGTATTTTTCCTGTTTTTCCCTCCCTCAGAAATAACAGTCGACTCTAAATCCCAGCTTTACTGAAGCAACTGGAGCTCTTAACTATCTGTGCTTTCTGACCTCTCTGTCTGCTGGGCCAGTGTCGGAACTTCATCCTCCAGTTCTGAATCTACTGTTATGCATGCACATATTTTATTTTCAAAGAGGGACAAGATAGGTCCTCAAGTCAGGTTTTGATTTTAAATATATATATATTTTTTTGAACATGTATTTAAAGGGGTGGTTGATTGTGCTTTATGCGGTGGAGTCTAATGTGTTCATGCTTCGTTTTTTTTTTTTTTTTTTTTCAAAAAACGCATTATTTTTCATATCATTTACCTTTATTCCCACTGCTTGGTCCCTTGCCTCGATTATTTCCTGTTTTCATGAAGCCCCTCCCTCAGAAATACTTGATGGGCTCTGATTGGTTAGCTGGCTCAGTGTGTTGTGATTCACTAAACCGCCGAGCGTGAAACTGTCCCTTTGAGAAACATCAGTGCTCTTCTAAATTTGACACACTGACACAATGAAGAAACACAAAAACAACAAACTCGCTTGAACTTACAGTATAATAATAAAATATATGTCACCCTGGACCATAAAACCATATAAGGGTAAATTGTTCGAAATTGAGATTTATAGATCACCTGAAAGCTGAATAAATAAGTAAATAATCTCTCCATTGATGTATGGTTTGTTAGGATCGGACAATATTTGGCTGAGATACAACTATTTGAAAATCTGGAATCTGAGGGTGCAAAAAAATCAAAATATTGAGAAAATTGCCTTTAAAGTTGTTAAAATGAAGTTCTTAGCAATGCATATTACATATAAAAATTGAAGTTTTGATATTTACAGTAGGAAATTTAAAAATATCTTCATGGAACATGATCTTTACTTAATATCCTAATGATTTTTGGCATAAAATAAAAATCAGTAATTTTGATCCATACAGTGTATTTTTGGCTATTGGTACAAATATACCCCAGCGACTTAAGACTGCTTTTGTGGTCCAGGGTCACATATTCTGTCTCACAAACTACACAATTTAGAAACAAACAAAAAAACAACACAAACTGATAACACTCCTGGAGACGGTCTTTCTCGTGCTGTTCTCTAATCTCTTTCCACTCTAAGACATTTACAGATGTTTCATGATTAATGATTATGGGAAACCAGTTAAAAATATTAGGTTAAAAAAAAGTTAACCTCAATCAACAGCATTTATTATATCACAAAATTTCACAATGTCACATTAATTAAAACCACAAATAATTTTGTTAGGTTTTATGCACCTTGGTAAAACCTCTCGTTATAATCATTGAAGCTGTGCAAACTGTAAAATTAATCTCTTGCATGCTGCATTGTTGTTTATTATGAAAATGCAGAATTCAGAGCGCGAAATTCAAAACTCCGGCACGACGACTAATCTAAACGCTGATTGGCCACTACATTCATAAACTCAACATGAACAGGTGTGATGTTTTAAGGCTTAGCAACATAAGCAGATTATGTAACTTTAATCGTCGACAGCCATAATAAATTTGGTGGTACACAGCCTGAAAACCCATATTTCAGAATTTAACTTATGTCAGAAAGCAAATTCAGAATTAGCCTATGTCATTCAAAATTAGTGCTGTATCGCCTGGAAATTTATTTTTCCCTCAGGGGAAAAAATGACGGCTACAGCCACAAAATACAGCAAGAAAGCCTATAATGAACAAAATTAGGCTATACGACTTGATAAATGTCAGGCAAAAACAGCATTACACATCAGAGTCAACAAAAATGACCTCAATTTTAAACCTCAGAGACATTTACGTTATTTACTGTTACGCCCCCCCCCCCCCCCCAAAAAAAACAAAAACAGATAGTTTAAAGGTCATTTAAACTGTAAAAACAAAGTTTCCGATGCTTAAACACATATTAACAAAGACATGTTTAGAAAATCTGCATGTACCTGCATATTTTCGCTCCGCATCCACATCCTTGATCTGCTGAAACGATTGAGGTGAACCGTCTCCCGCTTCGACGGCGCTGCCGCTCCACTGCGCTTGGAGGAAACTGTATCCTTGCGCCGGGGCGGGAATTCCTCTAATTTGAACATTTTAAATCTTTTACATTTTAAATGTCCGCTTATTTTCAACAAATATCTATGATATTATGATATTAAATTATGTGGATAAATTCGAAACGAAACGCTGAATTCATCAGGACTACTTTTTCAAGCGGAAGGTGTTGTCAGAGACGAATGTTGAGCGTGTATGTGAGACCCATTTAAATTCTGGAATTTGTGATCGTCCCTGCTAAAATGTGTAGGCTACAGTTAAAGAAAACAAATACATTTTGATAAATGCATAAGCAGGCTAACATTGTAATATTGATCGTTCAAAAAAAAAAAATTAAACATCACAATAGAAAATAATGCATTTTCATTTAAAAAGTAGTTATATTGATCAGATCCATAAAATCTATATTCTTTGTTTAAAAGTTACTATTATCCAAAAAAAAAATATATATATATATATATAAAGGTATAAGGATGTATTTTAAGTGTGAAATAATTTTGCCCACATAGATCCCATGAAGGTCCCATATGTTCAAACCTATATGAGACCCACATAAATTGCCCATTTTCAGCCCATGCCCACATGAAACCCATGCTGCCCAGGTATAACCCATATGGGGCCCACATATCAATGTTGGCTGGGACGTGTAACGAGATAAATGTTATATAAATATCAGTTCCTAGGTTCTTTAAGTAAATCCTGCATTAATGAGATCGCGCTTCCTATTGGTTAAAAATATAGTTTCATGTGAAATGTTAGAGACTGGTTGAAAAGTATTGAACATTGTAGACATTGATTGATTTGTGAAGTGTGTTTTATTTTAAAATATATGTGTTATTTTGGTACTTTTATTTCCGTTTTGATGAAAAGACAGCGGACATGGAGACACGGGATGCTATTCGCTCTGTTGTGGAGAATATTCCCGGCATTTGCCAACTGAAGCCCGAACAAAGAAGAGTGTTTGGTTCACATTTTGATGTTGTGGCCCTACTCCCGACAGGTTTTGGGAAAAGTTTAATTTATCAACTGTTACCGATCATCAGCGAGAAACTGGGGAGGCCAAAGTCCAGCAAGGCGATAATTGTGGATGCATAGACTTACTTCACATAATCTGCAAATGGCCAGAGCATGGCCCCGCCCCCTTCCTTACATGTTCCCGAGGGCGGGGTTTATCTGGGTCCGTGACGTATCAGACCCGGGAAGTAGTTCGTTGGAGTCCCTTACCAGCCATTTTTGTAGGCATTAAACTTCCAGAATTTTAAAAGACGATATCTCTGTTTGCATTGAACTTTCAGTGCTGCAACTTTGCAGATATTGTTGCAGATATTCACACTAACTAACGTTAAAAAAAAGTGAAATTGCAATCAACCACCCCTTTAATAGAATCCACGATGCTGTGTATATCTGAACAAGATGTCCAGGACCTCCAGCGGAAAAATAGTCCCACAACATTAAAGATACCGCAGTATATTTGATTGTGTACCATATATGGGGTGCTCTATTAACAGTCTTCTATCAGGAAATAATCCAGTGAAGAGCAGAAGCAGGAGACAAAGTGATGATAAAAAGTAGCAGAGTTTATTGAATAGTCTTAGTTGCGTATGTTTCAATGCTCAGACTTCGTCTGACCAGCACGAATCCAACAAGTAACGTTACTCCAAACCTCTTCACAACAACATCCCATAAACCTTAAATCTCCATAAACATTCCCTCTTATCTCTTATTAATGAACACAAACAGCCTTTGAAACAACACAGTCATAAGACTAAACAATCAAAAAATAATATAAAAAACAATAATGTATGAATGACCAATCAATAAACGAATCAATGGAATGAGTACATAAATGACTATAATGAGTATTATAAGTGACTATACGATTAAATGTAATAAAACAATTCAATGATGAATGATTATAAATGAAAGACATGAAAACACATCAGAAATATATGGTTGCTCTCTTGAAGCAAAACTCAGATGTTTAAACCATAGACTGTAAAAAAAATGGACGTAGTGTCCGTGACGTCACTCGTAGGTTTCTGAAGAGCATTTTTGAAGCCTAAAGTGGGCGGAACCGACCGCCGCCATCTTGGAAACGCGTCACCGCGCGTCACTCCCGGATAATCGAAAATGGGCAAAAAGGCGGGACGTGGGTGAAGCTGAGCTGAAACCACGCCCCTCTATAGTGACAGCAGTGCTGCCGTGCACCATAACTTCGTTTTTGGTCGAAAATGAGTTATTGATCATTTTGGGACATGTGTTTAAGTATCATGGAGAAAAGCCCCGGAGAAACCAAGGCTGAACACAGTATAACATCAGTTACAGCTCTTTGATTTTGTTTTGAACGCTCAAATGAAGTTACGATGCTCTGCATTTGTTTGCATTCGTTCCTCAATACTGTGCCGGCCTGGAGTTATACGGTATTCTGCCTTTGTTTTACTTTCCAATAAAGTCTGCCACGTTTAAATTACGGATAACTTGTGTACTTTTATACATCTGTCGGCACTTCATTAGACAAACAAATGAGAGAGATCGCGATCTAACAAACTGCTCCATATAACAAAGCACTGTAAGCAATAACGATTCGATAACTTGGCAACAATAATTAATCGTAAATAATCTTTAAAGTGTTTATATATATATATATATATATATATATATATATATATATATATATATATATATATATATATATATATATAATGCAGATTATTCACTCCGTGTCAGTCTGGGGCTGCACACTTCTGTACATGATCCTCAAAAGTTTCGCACTAGCGAGTTTCACACACTGGAGCAGAGCGGCAGTCCACCTGTCACTCAAGTGGCCACGCCCTTAATTATGCAGAACTTTAAGGCTTAATATAATTTAAACGGATGACTTATAAAAAAATTCACCCCCCTCACAGTTGTCATGAAGGGCAAAATTAGCTATATAGATCAAAATCATTTTTTGCACCAGGCTGTAAACATGTTTTTTTCTGCTGTAAAGTTGGGCATTTTAACATGGGGAGTCTATGGGATTGACTCCCTTTTGCAACCAGCCTCCAGCGGCCAGACGATGAATTGCAGTTTTAGTCACTTCCGTGTTGGCTTCACGAGAGAGAGCGGGAGGTTGCCGCTTGGTTTAAACATAAAATTATTTCTTTATTTGATTTATTTCAGACTTTTCTAATGATTAAGTGAATTTGGTCTTTGTATTTCTCATAATTATAATCCTATGAAACAGGAAGCCATGGCTGGATAATTTAATGTTTGTAGTCAGCCTGGTGTGCTAAAATTGTAAATATGAATGGGAATATGCTACAGAGATCTTTTACAATAATTCCTAGGGGTAGCAATAATTGTGGATTAAAGTGTATTAGAGAAAAAAACTTACATAAAGTGATTTCACTGTCATTTGTTTTACTTGTTAAAGGGTTAGATTTTTTTGTGTTTTTTAAATATACTTCCTGAATCAATGCACATGCAAAACTTTACAAATCACCAAAACTCGTTCTATTTTGTTGTAGATCGTTAAACCGTTACGCTGCCTCAGAAGCCTGTCCGAAATCAGTTTCGTGAGGTGCCTTCATGCAAAAACAAAGTCATTGCCTCATTAGGCAGCGAGGCAGCCTGTAGCACAATGACGTAGCTGGATCAGATCCAATACATATTGGATGTTTGACGCGCATTAAAATACTGCGCATGCACGTCAAACATCCAATAGTGGGGCTGTCATTGGAGCTACACTGTAAAAAAAAAAAAAAAAAAAAAAAAACATTTTTTTTACCAGCTTCAGCAGATTTTTGAGTTTGCTCAACTTGTTTTTGTGGGAGCTTCTCAATTTTTTTGTTGTATAAACTTAAAACAACAAGTTGAGAAAACCCAAAAATCTGCTGAAGTTTGTTGCCTTAATTTTAAGTTGGCTCAACTTTTTTTTTTTTTACAGTGTAGTATTTAATGTAAATTAAACTGTAGTTACAAGATGTTTCATATGCGAACACAAATAATATAATACTGTGATTTTTAAACTCGTGTATTCAAACTTTATTTAAGCAACAATGGCATAGTTTTGAATGAAAGAGTTTGGTATGTAAGTAAAGGTATGTTTATTTATTTTTTTTATTATTATTTGGTTCGTTTTGGAAGTAAAAAATCTACTAATTACAATTCAGTTTGTTCTTTAAGAAAAAAATGGGGTGTAACTATTGTCTACGCGAGCTGCATATTCTGACTAGATGTGTTGCACTACGTGAGGCAAATGGTGGTCACACCAGATACTGACTGGTTTTCGGACCCCACCAGACCCCTCCAATACAGTAAAACTGCACATTTTAAAGTGGCCTTTTATCGTGGCCAGCCTAAGGCACACCTGTGCAATAACCATGCTGTCTAATCAGCATCCTGATATGCCACACCTGTGAGGTGGATGGAGTATCTCGTCAAAGGAGAAGTGCTCACTAACACAGATTTAGACAAATTTGTGAACAATATTTGAGAGAAATAGACCTTTTGTGTACATAGAAAAAGTCTTAGATCTTAAAAACATAAACCATCCATTCTGTTTCTCTCTCTCTCTCTCTCGGGAGCCTTTTTTCTCGAGTGTTGTATTGTATCAGACGATAGTGTGAAAATAAACTAATAAAACATTTCTTTGACCTGACTGAGGCGTTATTAACTCATGTATTGGAGAATAAACCTTTCTCATGGCTGCAGCATTGGAGCCAACTATAGAGTTGTATGGTTTCTAAAACAATAAGAATAAACATCTTAAATAACAGTATAACAATTCAAACACTGAAATACCAAATATAATCAAACTAATTCAACATTGGACGGTTCAACAAATAAGAAAACTAATACATTGTATGAATGATAAATCACCCACAACATTCAAAGATAAACCCACACAAACATAACTTTAGGAATTAACATTACACAAATTCAAAGGAGATAAACTTACTAAATCAGGAACACATCAACTCTACAGAAACCTCTCTCCATGATAGTAGGAAAGGAAAAGACTGCTTCAATGGTACAAACACACATCAAACAAAGGCAGCCAAAATTCATTAAATGCACCTGAGGGGACTTAGCTCCGCCCATGGATAACCATGTCATGTGACCTCATTTGAATTCTCAACAGTGATAACTAAACGAATATTTAATTACTATAATACTAATTTCTCGCTAGAAATAACATCAAAAGTGCAAAAAGTTAATATACATTTACACACAAACTAACCACCAAACGTAACTTCCAGCCGCCATCTTTATTTTTTAGCTCAACCGTCTCGGAATGGAACGCACAGGATTGTGGGATATCAAAGGCAGCGAAGGATACATCTATGCTGCCTTAAAAATCGATCAGATTTTTCACTTCCTCAGGAGACAGGAAGTGAAGCTAACTTTGGATTCGACCATGCCTTGATGCCTTCCTACCTCCGAAGGCAGCATTTTTCAGTTTTCGGATGCAGCCGTATTCAAACAGGGCTGCATTTCCCAAAAGCATCTAAGCTTAAGTACATCATTGAAACCAATGGAGCTACGATTAACCAATTGACTTACGATCCCTGCTGAAGACCTTGAGCTGTTTTTTTCAGCATAATGCTTTTGGGGGAAAAAAATTATGATGTTTTTTGATGGAAAAGTCTTGATAACATTATAAGTGGAGCTCTGAGAACAACACAAAATAAAAATAGAAAACAAAGGCAGTTCATGACCTCTTTAATGGTATATAATGTTATAATCTTTGTATGGTACAATTAAAATTATGATCAAAGTTAATCAATTTTGAAATACCACCTTTCATGTGGTACGCCTTCATGTGTACAAATATTTCTGAAGAATCTGATTGATAGGATCTTGTGACACTGATGAGTGATTTTTATCTCAATCTGTCCTGTTTCAAACTCCACAGACAAGTGAATGACAAATGCTGCATCAGCCACACAGTTCTGCTCAGGATCCTGTAAAGCCCCACTGGAACTCTTATAACTAGGGAAGTATGAACACTCAGGTTGTCATCTATGAGCTGTTTTCACTGTGTTTGGATCTGGAACTGGAATAATACTCAGCCTGAGCTCTTCTTCATCTGGAAGATATCAAAGACAATATGTTCAAAAATTAGTATTATTCGGATCGTAAATATTCACCCCCAGAGAATTTTGGTTAATATTTCAATAATTTAAAAACGCATTTAGATTTTCCTGGTTCTGTGATGGTCATATGACATTTATTTTGGTTTAATTTTAAAATTCTTTATATACAGGTCTGTGCAACTTGGCCAAAAAAAAAAAAAAAAAAAAAGATTTAGCTTTTGTTTCATATTGATATTGTGATTCGGACTGTGACATTTAATCTCATATTGAAACTATATCTAAAAGTATGTTTTAAAAAATTATATCACAATTTCAGTTTTATTTCAATTGCACTGCCCCATTTTAAATTTACATTTGGTTAAAATTATTTATTATCAACTCATGAAACCCCATTTGGGAAACCCAGTAAAGTTGAAATCAGCATGAATCTATTTGACAAATAAACTTATTTTTGAAAGTGTGGGTTCTTAGAAAATCTGTTTCCTCAGAAAAACACATTACGTCTGTGAACAGGATGTTAAGTGGAGCTTGATTAGATCTGTTTACTAAAATCTAATAGACTACAGGAACCTGTGGTAAAAGGCCTTGGATTTCCTGTTTAATTGCAGGTTACTTACAGCAAGTAACCAATTTTTGAGAAGATCCCTTTATAGGTTCATTCCATTCATTTATAATAGTATTTATATGACTATATATTATTACTTAGCATTGGATAAAAGCATCTGCTAAATGAATAAATGCAAGTTTACGATTTGGCTTTTAAAGATGCTAATGACTGTGGGGGGTTGTGGTGCGAACTTTTAAAGCTCAACAAGAACAGCGACAGCTTCATAACTTGATCAGTTTCCCTTTTGTTGGAAATACAAACACATAATTTAATTTCAGAGGTGATGAAGACGTCTCTTACCTTGCTTGTGCTTCTTGTGTTGGCTACAGCTTTGACATGCGCAGATGATGAGAACACATAGCAGCAGCAGCAGAAGGGCTCCTGAACCTGCTAAAATGCTCACCATGATCCAGAAATCATAGTTAAAGAGTGTACGAGGACCTGGATCACCTTCACCTGTAGCACCTGTGAGACAAGAGCAGACGTCACGAAATCAGTAACAAACAAGTCGATCATTAAAAACACCCATTTAAAAAATAAAATCCTAAAAGCTGCATCATGCATAATTATAACACAAAGACAGTACATTAAAGAATGAAAAGCATGTAAAATAAAAATGACTTACATGATACTGTAACGCTGTCACTTTTCTCATTGCTGACAGGATTGCTTACGCTGCATGAGTACGGTATATTCTCCTGTACTTGAGCAGATGTCAAGAGCAGTTGAGGGTTTTTTTCGTTCTCTATGATTGTGTCTTCTTTATACCAGGATACAGTCAGATCTGTACGGTCTCCAGTGTCACAGGTGAGAGTAGCGTTCCCATCTTTGCAGCTGATCTTCACAGTAGGTTTAGGAGCCTTTGCTGTGATAAAAACGTGTTTATTTCCAACTGGAACTACTGTTGAAATATTATTTTGTTATTCTTTGCATTGTGTTGGAAGGGTACAAATATTTGTTTTCTTACCATAAACTTTAATGTCCTCTTCTCCACTGGTCTCTGTACCATCGCCAGCATTAAAAACAGTGTATTTATATTCGCCGGTGTTCTTCAGACTAACACTTTCAAATGTTAATGATCCATCTTCTTCCATTTTTACACCCAGAGTGTTTGTCTTGATCTTCCCATTTTTCCAGTGAATTACATCACCGCTAGTGAGATGGATCCATTTAATCTCATTGGGTCTGTCACTGTTTTCTGTTTTCAGCTTGATGGTGCAGGACGCTCCCTCTAGTATCTCTCTTCCACATATCACTGAAACTATAAAAAAATAAAATGATTTTAGAATTTAATAAACTCAGGGTTCATGCACTCATACTATGAGGAATAAACATAATCAATAAAAAGAATTTAATAAATTAATTATTCTGTTCTACCATTATTGACAATAAAAATGATACAGATCATTTACAGTAACACACACTTACTCCTAACGACAGGGCATGTCATCACACTGTATGGGGTAAGCTGTCACAAATGGGGACCAGATGGCCAATTACAGGCCTCAGAATTTAAACAGTAAAACTATAATGAGGCATGTAAAAGGTAAAAAAAAAAAAAAAAAAAAAAAAAATCTAAGTTAACCTTTTCCTGACCTGACATCTTTAAAAAAAAAAAAACTGTTCAGAATATACAGTAGTGCAATGTTTAAATTCAGCACTGCCTTTAAATCTTTGTTCACCACTTTATCAAACACTGAATTTTCATAAAATATAAACATTTGCATTCAAAAGTGTCCAAAAATGACTGTAATGCAGTTTTTGCTTTAAAGAGGTATTTTACCTGACCTGCCCCTCTTAATGCAAAAATGTTTTACATTTATTTATATATATATATATATATATAAATAACAAACATGCATGAGAACAAAAGTTAATGTGGTTATTCTTATATTTGAATCACATTCTAACTTTTTATCTCAAGAACAGAATATATAGGCCAACAGTAAAACCCCTAAAATTAAGGGGAAATTAGCTGTTTTACTTAAGTTTATTAAAATAGCTCAATTAAATCATACCAGAGAGCGCAGCAAAGCCACAGAGGAATAAAAATAAGAGAATGTAGTATTGACAGCTCATTGCTCCTCTAAAAACAGCAAATGTTCCAGAAACTTTTCACAATCAGCTCGACAAGGCAGAGATAAATTCCGATCACAGACACAGAAAAGAGAATAAAAAGTTTGCGATCAGGGAGTTGTTGGTTATGCAGAATCATCCACTAAAGATGTCAGTGATCATGCATCCAATCAAATAAAGGCTGCAAACTCTTATGCATTCAGTGAGACTCACACCTGACACTGTTCTCACGCTCTATCGTCTGTTTTTCACGTAGTGAAACTAATAATATGATATCGGCGAATCAGATTTGGCAACTCTCCAGTGTGCGTTTGCGCTCGCGCTCTGGAGAGCGTCGAAAGTCCCTAGTTCGTGTTTTTGTAGCGTTGAGCACAGTGTAGCCAATCACAGACATATCTGTTGATTTCTCAAACACCTCTGATTGCGATCCTCATTGTAATAAACAGTGTATACGATATAAATGAGATTCATCGCGCAGAGAGCTTCATGATTGTAACGGAGCTTTCAGCTTTGTGAAGTCGCGATGAACTGAGTGACAACTTTTTATTGATTAAGGAACGCTTTCACGATCTAAAAAAGGGTTGCAGGAGGAAACGTTAGTGGTTGTGTGTCAAACTTCACTGTATATTTTGGTGCGAATTCATGTGTCATTTTACATTTTGCATGTTGGCAAATGACAAAATAGTATTTTGTGTTTATTTCATTCACTGTAAAGATGATTTTTGAAGTTGTAAATAAATAAAAAAATCAGCAATATTTATTGGCATATGTTTTAATATAAAATACAGGGTTTTTTTGTCTTTCTATATCAAAATGTGATTAATGTGGTTTATTATTCAGTGTGTTACTGTCCACTGAATTTGATTAAAGCAGAATAGAGCGCCCCCTGAGGGAAAATATCCGCACTGCTCTTATTGGAAGACCAACACAACGACTCGTATTTGCGATTTCTGTTTGCGTCCTGGGCGTGTAAAAGACTTTCTGAACAAAATACTGCATAAAGTGCATTATCGTGTCCTTTGTACAGCCTAACAAAAATGTCTTTACGATGCTTGACGTTGGTCGCACTCTGCGTTGTGTTCATCTCCACAGAAGCTGTAATTAGGTAGGCTACATAATGTTTTAATGTTTAATCGAAGATGGCGCAGCAGTTTAGTTGTAAATTAGGCTACACTATTAGAATATAATTTATATGACTGCAGTGCACGGAAGATATTTGCTTATTGAATGCTAATATACTCTCCCATATTTTATTAATAAGGTGAAGATGTGAAGAAAGCAGTGGGTGAAACAGTTTCCTTTGGTCCAGACAAATTAGATCCTCCTGTCACCAGCATCACATGGAAACATGTTAGTCTTTCTACTGTGAAGGTGATTGAATGGGATTCTGAGGATGGTGTTATCATCCCGAATCAGAGATTCAAAGACATCACAACTCTTGATGAGAAAACTGGACAAATCACTATAACTAATTTAAAAGTCGAGCATAGTGGAAATTATACCATTGACATCAACAGTAAAGAACAGGGACAAAAATTCAGCTTGGAAGTGCTGGGTGAGAGGATGTTGATTATTATATTCATTAATATTAAAACTGTAAAAGCACTGTAGTATTATTATTATGGTGGTTTTGCTTAACCTCACATACAACAATGGTATCAGATTGTAAAATCATGGTTCTTTGATATACAGTATACTATTTACCTGATAATCCAAAGTACCTCCAAGAATACCAAAGTACTGCCAAGGTACATGTCCACAAAACACTGTACTAGTACTTTTTAAAAGTATTTGGCTTTGTTTTAAAGTACCAGGGTATTACAAACAGATGTTATCCTTGTACTATATGGTAAAAAAAAAACCCTGTTGTGCCTCTGTCGAGGCACAGAATCAGCAGCACCTGATTTAAAAAAAAATAACATACTGAAATATATACTAGTAGGCTAATTAAAAAATGGAAGTATTTTTAAATATGAAACTAAAACTGCCAGTAAGATCTCTTTTTGCATGGCTATTGTAGTTGTGTTTGGTTTCATTTTGCTTTCTCATTGGAGTGAAAGATCATATGTTTTTCATTGTTTCTTTCACAGAAGAGGTCCCCAAACCTAACATAACTGTAGAGGAGAGCGGTAACCCTGATGTTGTGTATTTAATATGTGAGTACAGTGCAAAGATGTGAGTACAGTGCAACGATCATCTGGAAGAATTCTGCTGGAGAAACACTGAAGGGTTCAAAGCACCATCGCACAGGAGAATACATCACAGTAAAGAAAAAAGGAAATCCAGAAAACTACTACACATGCACACTAGAGAACGCCGTGAGTGAGGAGACCAGTGATCCGGTCTATGAAAGAGATCTGTTTAAAGAGAAGACTGCCTTTACTAGTACAATATTATTAATCAGAGAGGGAATGTTTAACATATACAGTAACTGGATGTGGTTATTATCACGATTTTCCTGATTATAATTCCCTTTCATGAGACTATACTGTTTAATCTTTTAAAACATTTGAAATGTGTCCTTCGAAAAACGAGAGAAACATGTCAAACATGCTGACAGACTCTTGGAGTTTGAATGAATGCACAAACTTTGAATTTTGATTTTTTTTTTTTTTTTTTAACTTGTTGCAGGACGTTCCCTGTGTGGTTTACTATGAGGAATAAACATAAACATAACAGAGAATGAATATTTCTCAAGATGGGTTTATTTTTAAAAGTCGATTTCTGTTTGGACTCTAAACTTACATCACCGCTCTGATTATTTTGCATGTCTTTTTTTGCAAAATAATTATCAGTTATCGCTCTTGTAAGGTTATGTGAAGTGATTTCCGAGCATTTTATGAGCACTGACCAGTTGCAAATATGATATTTATTTACAACAATTTGATAAGTTAATATTGTGGCATATATTAGGCACAATATTGCCTGATTTTGCAGAATTGTGTAAATGAAAATATTACCTATAAAGCCACAGTTGTGCGTCTCCTTACAAAAAAACAATAAGTTGCTTCAGAGGCATAAGGTATTATCACATACAACAATAATAAAACATTGCATTGACATAAAAAAGGAAATTTTATTTTGCTACTTAAGTACGCTTAAAATCAATTACTTCTGTACTTTTACTTAAGTAAAAATCAGTCTTTACAACTTTCACTTGTAATGGAGTAATATTTGACCAGCAATATCTATACTTTCACTCAAGTAATGGAATTGTCTACTTTGTCCACCTTTAGATAAGTGTGAAGTGTGACATAATATAACTCTGTAAAAACAATTTAAATTCACGTCTCACACACTTTAATGCTCTTTGAATGGAACATATACTCTCCCTTTGAAGTGGAATATGTGAATATCCAGAATATCCTTTGAAGTCCATTTTGCAGGGAACTTACAGTCGAATAGAACAAACATCTGAAGTGATGAGAGAGATATACAAAAGAGCGGGGGGTCGCGAAGACTGAAATTGAGAACCAGGGATCTAAAGAATCTTTTTCTACGTTTTTGTGGATTAAAAGTTAATTGGATGTTAAATGTTCATCATAGAACCACATGATAATAATAAAACATTTTTTTAAAAACTTTATTTTTAAGATTGTAGCCCTGGTTTCCCTTATAATTCTACTACATGTAGCCTAATTTGACATAATTGCATAAACACTCATTGCAGCAGTTTGCATGTAAACGTTGCCTTAAGGAGGTATTTTTTGACCTGCCCCCTGTTCTTATATTAAGTACATTTTAAAGTGCACTTAGAAAATTAGATTTACAGTGATGTATATACTTAAATATGTACTTGATATAAATAACGCAATGCAATGAAATATAGCCTATTTAGGCCAACAGTAAAACCCTACTGAAGTTCTAAGTGGCCATGCATTATTATTTATTTCCTTCTTGTTTTCTCATGATCTCAACATAACTGGGGTCACCATATTTTAGTATTCCAAAAAGAGGACAGTAGGGGGCGGGTTCGTGGGCGGGGTTTCACATAACACTATAAGTAGCAGGGTTTTTTGTTTGTTTGTTTGCTTATTTTGCTTTTATAATAAATAAAAAGAAAACAAGTAGATAGAACAGAAAAAGAACAGATAATGCTACAGTTAGAAGGTCATTATTTATAATAAATAAAAATAAAATAAGTAGAAAGAAGAGAGAATGCTAGTGTTAGAGGCTCTTTTTTCTTTATAAATAAAACAAGTATTTAGCATAAAAATAGAATAGACAGTGCACATGTTAGAGGGTCAAGTTTTAAAATTAGATAAAATTAGAATTAGAATAGAGAGTGCTAGAGTTAGAGGGTCAAATGAAGATGAGAGAGATGTGTTTTCAGGCGTTTCTTAAAAATGATAAAGCACTCAGGTGCTTGGATCGAGTGTGGCACGTCATTCCACCAGGAGGGAACGGTTAATGTAAAAGTCCATGAAAGTTTTATCATAGGTAGAATGCAAAATGTTTCAATACAAGCATTTCAGTCAAATGTAATTTATGCAATATTTCAAACCTTTAACTCACTTGGGAAAATCAACCCATGGCAACAGTTTAAAAGTTGCCCACTTCTCTGGAAAAAACGCGGACTTGGCAACCCTGCATCCAACAAGAGCTGCAGGAGTCATATTTGACTAATCACAGGTCGAGAATAATGAGAGATGACTGACAAGACCATGCATGAGTATTTGGTGCTCAACAGATCCTGAGCTCATTGACAAATACCTGATCTTGTAAGATGTGCTCCCTTTACACAGAGTGTGTGTGATCGCGAAATCGGAAGTGAAAGTAAACAGCGCAAACTCTCATTCAAAAATATTTAAATAGGCCTACACCTCATACAGATAGCGGCTCACTGATGCGCCAAAATTATATACAATATTAGAATGTTTAAAGGAGTGGACACGAAAATCGCAGGAGCGAAACATATGTTGCTGGAGCAGGCGGCAATGGTCAGAAATTCAGCGGAAGCGGGATGAAGAAAACAGCCGAATCCCGGACATTTTGGGCGATTAAGAAATCCCGGCTGGTGTTTTGTCGATGTGTGCTACCCTGTCAGATTTTGCTACCTCCCATTAAAACAGTGGGTAGTACAATTGTAAAATGATGGTTTATTAACGTCTACACCTACCACAACCCTAAACCTACCCTTACAGTAATGCAAATACAGTAATTAAGTGTTATATTTGCGGTTGTGGCTAGAAGGGATACAGCTACAGGAAACCAACAATAAATATTTTTTTCTACCAATTAGATTGTGTTTTATTAAAGTTTACACCTACCCCAGCCGTAAATCTACCCATAATGCAGATACATTAAATATTGTTGTTCAGCGTGAGAAAAAGGACGCGATATTTATATGCGCATGCGCAGTAAACCCTGGTAGGACATTCTGACGGGTAGGATAAAATGTCAGGACACCTGTTCGCATTTTTGTAAGTCCAAAAAGAGGACATGACCTGGGAAAAGAGGACGTGTGGTCACCATAGACATAACAAAATATGTTTTCTCGTGATCTCGACATAACTAAGGTTGTTCTCTAAGTTATACAACTGCACCAACAGGTGGCAGTATAGAAATACTGATGGGGAGGTGTACTGTATATCCACTGTAGCCTACTGTACGCGTTTGAGACAGAGGACCTTCTTTGTGATCACTATAATTTGTGCAGTTCATTACTGACATTTAAATATAAGTTGTACATGCTTGAATAAATATGATCATTTTGCTTGAAATTGTATCTTATGTTATTACTGCTGCACGACTCATCACAGTTTCTCATTTACAACGCATTACGTTCTTATTCTGGACTCATCTGCTTGTCTACATCGTATGCTTTATCAATAATGTGTTTATTGAGTTTAGTCGTTTAAAAACACTGTTTTAATGCATTAAGCCACGTTAAGCATTTTCAAATGTCCTGGCATTTATATGAGTTTATATGTGCGAGTGTTTATAGGTGTATATGCATGGATCAAGTTTATATGTATATGCGAGTATGTACACAGAGACATGTTAGAATAGAAAAGGGTTTAAAATTAGAAGCACACAATTCCCTAGAATATCATTATATGCTTAAACATTAAGATTTGTACTCATGGAAATAACTAAAGTAGTCAAACCTGTTCATTAGAAGGGGGTGATCGAATACTTTTGGCAATATAGTGTATATAAAGCAGTTATCGTGTACATGCTTAGTGTTACTGGTCCACAGACACTCAAGCTCGCATTTAACACAAAGCGTTCACCACTAGGTGGCGGTATTAAACCACTAAACCGTTTGTGAAGGGAACGCCCATTTGTTTCAGTTTCGCTTTGGGCTTCCTTTATACCGCTCTGACCTCTAATGGCGGCGTCTCGGGCGTGTTTCTGAAACACCGTGCTGTTTAAAATACTAAAGAAAGGTGCAAAAAGCTGTACTTTGTATCAGAATGCTTCTCCTAACGTATTCGACGGCCGTTATTTGCGCCGTGTTCATCATCACAGGAGCTGTTTCAGGTAAATTATGTGTTCGTTATTATCTTCTCGAAGATGACGCCGCGTTCCTTCTCTGCTAAAATTCGGTTAGTTTTAAAAGATAGTACGGTATTGTAGCCTAATTTACAATACCAAACGATTGTGGAGTATTTTTTTTTGATAATTACATTAACGACAGTCGTGGCCTAATTTTTCACGTTAGTATTTCAAGTTATTATTCTCACTCCTACGGCCTACCTTTGCTAATGACGGATTCAGATGATTATACCGTGTTTTAATATATATATATCAATATGTTGACTTACTATGTTGTTTACTATGTATTTTATGTACATTATTTATTTAGATATATATCTATGGCCAGATATAGTACATTATACTTGTAGGTACTTTTTGTTGACGTAACGTGCTCCGGAAGCTACAGAAATTGTTGAATGTTGACTAACATACTCTCTCACATTTTATTAATTAGGCAAAGAAGTGAAGAAAGCAGTGGGTGACGAAGTTTCCTTTCGTCTAGACAAATTAGATCCTCCTGTCACCAGCATCACATGGAAACATGTTAGTCTTTCTACTGTGAAGGCGATTGAATGGGATTCTGAGGATGGTTTTATCATCCCGAATCAGAGATTCAAAGACATCACAACTCTTGATGAGAAAACTGGACAAATCACTATAACTAATTTAAAAGTCGAGCATAGTGGAAATTATACCATTGACATCAACAGTAAAGAACAGGGACAAAAATTCAGCTTGGAAGTTATGGGTGAGTGGATATTGATTATTATATTCATTAATATTAATACTGTAAAAGCATCATGTTATAATTCTGGTTGTTTTTACAAACAAACATAAAAAGAAAAACAGCACCGTGGTGCAGTAATTGGATCAGATTGTAATACCATGGTACTTCGATAAATACCATGATACTGTAATTCATGCACCAGTGTATTTACATGCTACTGTAAGGTACTTCCAGGAATACCACGGTAGATGCTCAAAAACACTGTAGTACAATGGTACTACTTTATGTTATGGTTTGTATTTACGTACAGTGTAGGGTTGTGTGATATATATATATATATGTGTGTGTATGTAATATGTATATGTGAGTGTGTTAATTTTGACATGGGTAAATTAGAACAATAATACAACATTAGACTGTTACCATTGAAATAAAATCAGTACCAACAAAATCCGTTGCGCCTCTGCAGAGGCACAGAATCAGCAGCACCTGATTTAAAAAATAAATAACATACTGAAATATGAAGTAGGCTAATTAAAAAAATATATTTTTTATAATTATAGAATTATATTTTCAAATATGAAACTAAAACTGCCAGTAAGTGGCGGCAAGTCTTGATGAGTGAGTCATTGATTCATTCCTTCTCGACTAATTTGAAGCCATTAAGCTTTAAAAAATTGTATTGTATTGTAGCCTGATTTACAATACCAAATGATTGTGGAGTATTTTAGATTATATTAACGACAGACTCTGTCGTGGCCTAATTTTTCACGTTAGTATTTTAAGTTATTATCCTCACTCCTACCCTTTCCAGTGGCGTGTAACGTCACGTTAGTCTGATTCAGATGATTATACCGTGGTTATTTTAATATATATATATAAAATCAACATGTTTATTTATGCATCCTAATAAGTTTCATCACACAATGAATGCTTGGACTTTCAAAGTGTATTTTTGTCGAGTGTTTGCAGAAGTGAGTGACATACTAAATATATCAGCTCGCACTTTGTTAAAACAATAATTATGATATTATTATAGATGAGACACATAGCACTCCCCGAGTATCACAGTATTACTCTCTGATACCATTATTGTAGCGTCAGATCTCTTTTTTGCATGACTGTTGTAGTTGTGTTTGATTTCATTTTGCTTTCTCAGTGGAGAGAAAGATCATATGTTTTTCATTGTTTCCTTCACAGAGCGGGTCTCCAAACCTGAGATAACTGTAGAGGAGAGCGGTAACCCTGATGTTGTGTATTTAAGATGTGAGTACAGTGGAACGATCATCTGGAAGAATTCTGCTGGAGAAACACTGAAGGGCAATAAGAACCATACGCCAGGAGAGTTCATCACAGTCAAAAACACAAGAAATCCAGATAACTACTACACCTGCACACTCAAGAACGCCGTGAGTGAGGAGACCAGTGAACCGGTCTCTGAGAGAAAACTATTTGGGACAGGTAAGACAGCAAATTACTTAAATATTAAATTCCAAAGAAGAAAATCAGATCAAATCACTTTTTAATATTTAGGTGCTGAGATGAGTTGCTTTTCTATTTAGAAATTGCATTTACAGTAAACAAATATCTGACAACAGTCACACTAAAAATATATGAATGTCATTGTGTTAGACGGCTCTTTTCCACCCAAAGAGGATATCAGTGTGGGAAATATTGAGTCATTTTGTTAACATTTGTTTGTTTTTTACCCTTTAATGTATCAAACATGCATTAAAAATTAAATGGGGTAATCTAGGGCTGGGCGATGTGGCAAAAATAAAATCTAGATTTTTTTCAGCACGTTTGACCAATTCTTGATTTTTGTAACTGATTCAAGTAACTTTCTTTATTAACCCTCTAGTTAAATAAAATTTCTATTCCAAGTGCAGCACACATGAAGTTGTCAACATGATGTAAATGTTAAACAAATCACTGGTTAAATATCTTTGCGGAAAAGATGCATGAACTACAAACTTGTCTTATAGATATTATATGTTCAGAAATAATACGAGGAAAATGCTTTTAAAAAATTCTCAAAAGTCAAGGTAATTCAATTTCAAAATGACTGAAGGTATAACACCAGTACACTATGATTAACAGGGCCCTACGTTTACTTTTCTTTTTAGGAGTACTTGTTCTCCTAATTTAAACATTTAGGAGCACAGTCACAAAAAAAATCAGGAGCACCTTCTTTACATTTGTAATATAATCTAATTTGATCGAAACTATGCCAATTTTACACATTTATATGTATAGGCTTTTGAATAACAGTTCCATGTAGGACAAAGAAATGTTTAATGATTTACAGCCTTTTTAATAACGAAAAAATATTCATTTTTATCTTGTGGGAGAGTGAAAATGCCATGTCACGTCAACAACCCATATGTATACACATGGTAAAAATGTGCCACCGTCACAGCCCTAGTCTTACCTCATTATTTTTATGTATTATCTTAATTATGAACACACTGGTTTGTAATGCAAACAGTTTTACTGTTTACTACACATTGTTTTTCATCTCGTTATTTCTCTATAGCGTCTAATGAAACGGAAGTCTTGCCCATAGGCTTACTTCCGCATTGAAGAATAAGGTGGATAGCATCTGGGACTTCTAATGGCAGCTGCAGTGACGTGCTGACTATACAAATTAGCGATTGGCTCTTTTATTCAAAAGGCAGGGCTTCGTTCGATTGAGCGGCCATATTGAGCATTGAATATTTCTCTATTCAAAACTATACATCTTGGGTATTTTATAGTCTTTGTTGTTATCCAGTCATTTAGAGTGCATTATGAATCAGCTGTGCAAGTTATATATTATATTTATTCCTTATGTTCTTTTTCTTCAGACGGTGCGCCTTGGTGGATAGCTCTCATCGCGCTCTTTGTCCTTATCGTGTTGGCTGCCCCCTTTGTCCTGTATAAAGTTTACAATCCCTTCCACGGTAGGTTTACTATTGTCTTATCTTTTAAAATGTGTTTTTTGCTGTTGTTGTTGTTTTCTTTTAGTATAAAAATACTGTCTATAAACTTATACCTTATGTAGACAGTAGTAGTGTACAGTATTGGCCAAAAGTGATGTCCAGCATAAAAAAAAAAAAAAAGATATCTTCATTCTTTATTCAAACATATTATGTTGATGTTAGGGATGCTCATTTCGGTTAATTTTCCGGACCGACAACCGTCGCTCGTTATCCGAACATTAACATTAATTAGTATTAAATAAATAATAGAATGGATGAGTGTCTGTGACCCTTTAAAAAATACACCTGCAGCGCTTCTGAGAACAAAGAAAAACTGAATAAAATATATAAATCAAAAGAATACGGATATCCGAAGTTAGATAAACTAGCTAAAAACGTAGCTTTACCATTACAGAAAAAAATACAAATATTTTACATTGTAATGCTTAAATTTCCAAATGATTTTTGCTTTTGGCTTGTTTTAGCCAGCAAGTGTAGCCTTGGTAAAGTATAATAAATTATATACATCATTATATAATTAGTGCTGTCACACGATTAATCGCATCCAAAATAAAAGTTTTTGTTTACATAATTTATGTGTCACGGGACGTGGTTGCAGAGATAGCCGCACGAAGGCAGATTTGACGAGAGGAGTTTTTAATAAACATCAACACACACATTCCACTAAAATAGCATTAATCCGTAAATAATTAAAACACACAAACTCAAAACACACTCTGAATACTTCTATGCGCTTTGAAGAACCAAATGTTTTTTTCGTCAGACTTAAAAATAAAAAGCAGCCTACCTTAGTGCTAGTCTTGTCACGGTACCAAAATTTCCAAAAGTATGGAGGAAAAAAGTAAACAAGTTTCACCCAAAAGTTTTTGTCATATTTCTGCTGCCGCTGAAAAACAACTGTAAACTGTTGTCTGTTTTAGGGTTTGCTGGTGCTTCATGATCTTCCTCAAACTGCAGCTGTAAAAGGAAAATATAATATACTTAAGTAAAGCAGTGGGCTGAGTCTGACCAAATGCGACATTAGATCATTGACTCCAGCTAAAATATAACATTTCAGTAAATAACAAACTTCAGATTTTATAATAAATTTAAATAAGATTACATATATTTTAAGACAAGTGTATATCAAATTAATGGAAACTGTAGTATTAAAATCACTTTACAATAAGATTCCATTTGTTAGTTAACATGACCTATCAATAAACAATAGTTATATAGCAGTTATTCTTAGGGCTGTCGCGGTAACCGCAATATCGCAAAACCGCGCTATTGACGAGCATAACCGCAGAGGAATACAACAACCGCAGCAACCGCGATATTTCAGTATTTTCTTTTTCGTAAGGTTACACCCTTCTTGTTTTACACTTCGTGCATGGGTACTGAATATTAGTAATGATATCAATGTGCACCATGCTGATTTGCACAGAGGCTCAGTAAATTTGCACTTAACAAGCCTAAACAGAGAGCGAGTGTGTGAGAGAGATCGATTGAGCGCGTGCGATTACCTGCGTCTGTCCTTCAGGCCGAGTCATGCATTTGTGAAAACAGGTTGTCATGTCCAAGGAAAGCGAAATCTGCCTTAGCATCGACGCTCTGCTGGTCAGCTGAGCCTTTAAAAGTGGCGCTCAAAGAGTGTTTCATTACAAATCTCTGAATGAATCAGCGCTTTTGAATGTGTAGTTGAATGAACAGTTTAAAGATTCACTCAAAGACAGCTTCTTGACGCCACCTTGTGGCATAACAATGAAACTGAACTGACTGACAGCCCATCTAGAACACGCAGGTGAAATATCAACAGAAAAAGTCTCTTGTCAGTCAAATTCGAGGATCAGAACTAACTGTATATATATAGGCTAACAATATACTAATGATCTTATTGTCAGGTTTATGTTTCGTTATGTGGACCGTTATTTTGTCATTCTCTTCTGTTTACTTCACTTCCTGTTTCAACGCGATTTAGTTTCGGTTTTATTGGTTTCTGAATATGTCCTCCTTACATCGTAACACATACACACACACACACACTCACATATATATGTGTGTGTGTGTATGTGTGTGTATATGTATATATATATATGCGGTAATACCGCATACCGCGCTATTGAGCCACTCAAAATTACCGCAAGGGAAATTCCTTAACCGCGACAGCCCTAGTTATTCTTCTCAGGGTTAACTTCAAAATGTACTAATACATAAAATCAAAAGTTCAATCTGTTAAAATTATTTAATGCACAATGAACAAACATGAATGATCAAGTGTTTATATTAAATAACATTCACAAACATTAATTAATGTTATAAAAATATACTGTTCACTCACTGTAAGTTGATGTTAGATAATAACATGAAGTCATGTTAATGAATGGTATTATTGTAAAGTCTATACAGGAGATAAAATTTGACTGTACTTTCATTTAATCCAATTTAATCCTGTGTACATATTTAATAGGGATGGGTTTCGTTTACATTTTATCGATACCGATATCTATACCGGTACTTATTGATACTGTTATCGATACTATTTGGTGCAAAAAACATATGATGTGGAAAGTTGTTGAAAATTTCAAGTTATTTTATTAATGCTGAACTTTAGCAACTGTATTAAAGTTCTTCAGTCAGGAGCAGTGAGTTATTTTTCTCTGTTTTATTTTATTAACATTAAAGGAATAGTTCACCCATAAATGAAAATTGTGTCATTTACTCACTCTCAAGTTGTTTTAAACCTCAATGAGTTTCTTTCTTCTGTTAAACATAAAAGTTATTGTGAAGAATGTGGGAAAACAAACAGTTGCTGGTCCCCAGTGACTTCCATATTTTTATTTTTTTCCTACTATCAAAGTCAGTGGGGACCAGCAACTGTTTGGTTACCCACATTCTTCACAATATCTTCTTTTGTGTTTAGCACAATAATAAAAATTAATACAGATTTGGTACAACGTGACAGTGAGCAAATAATGACAGAATTGTAATCTTTGGGTGAACTATCCCTTTAATGAACATTGGCTGCATGTTTAGTTCTGTCCCTTTAAGTCTGGTTCAATGAAACTTGTAGGGTCATTTAAAGCAAATATGTGAACGTTTCCTCTGGACATCACTTTTGGCCACTACTGTATTTCTGTATGCTTTACGATTACTGTGAAAGTGTGTTTTGGAGACAGATTAAATTAATATTTACACTTCTAGTGGTGTTAATGCAAGAAAATGGAGGTGAGCATAGAGAATCCAGTGTTCATTTAAAATTTTAGGAAAATAATTGCATTATTTTTTGTGGAATCTTATTAGCACTTGGTGTTGGATACTCGATTGTATTTTTTTTATATGTTTAGTTGATTTGTAATTGTTGTTTGTTTCTACAACAGAATTTGTTTTTAAGAACTTCAAAGGAAAACCATGTATAGGAGGTATGTTTGTTTGTTTTCGAGTGATTGTCTTCCAAAAATATTCAGTCATGTTCTAAACCAACAACTTCATGTAAAATACGTGATATATGGGTCATTCAATTAACATTTAAGTACTTATAACAATTTTTCTCTCTTCAGATATTTTGAACTGTCTGGATGGCGAGAAGAAAAGTATGTGTATTTTTCCTTTTTCCATTTGTGTTTATCATTCGCTCTAAATCATTTCAGTATGCTCTTAAGACCATTATTATTTCAATTAGATAACCAATCAGGACTCACTGATTCTCTGTGAACTCTAGCTGTTGCCTGTTGCAATTCTTCTATAATGAATATATGATCTAATTCCAATTATTTGACATAACTGAGTTGAAAATGAAATGACACAATCACATATTGCCAGGAAGTTTTATGTCGTAAATACAACCCACATGAAATGTGTGCTCCTGTTATTGGTTATTGACTCCTCCTCTGTTGCAATAGTGCATTTACCATGCAGTTTGTTATAAGTTGCTAAATGTTTATTTTTGTGTAACTAGGTTTAGTTAAATAGATGAAAAATTGAAACCCAAAAATAAACATTTTAATTTACTCACCCTCAGGCCATCCAAGATGAAGGTGACTTTTTTTTTTTTCTTGAGTAGAACAGTAAAGAAGATTTTTAGCTGAAACCATGGCCCTTGGTGAGTCATAAAATGCAAGTCAGTGGCTACAAGTTTTTGAGAATAAAAAAAAGTTTGTCAAGGAACTCAAATTTAATACCCGTGGCTCCTGATGATATATTGAGATCTTATTAAGTGAAACTATGGGTATGTGCAAGAAACTGAACACTATTTACAACGTTATTGCTGTAATCCAGAGCCTGAGAGTGAGTAAACTAACAGCAATTTTTCATCTTTGGATTAACTATCCCTTTAATGTGGTTTACTATTGATAGTAATTTACTCCATTACTTACTACATGAAATTGATGTCTTCCTTCCTCATAAAATAACCTGAAGATAAAGATGTAAGAATGTTACCTGATAAGAAAAATAAACTGACCTCTCACAAATACTTTAGTCAACTAAATTCATAGATGCAAACTGCTCACCTTTCGGTGAAAAATCACCTTTTTTCGAATTACAAAACCACACATTTATATACAACGTGCTTTTGCAGTGTTGAGTATTGTAGCCAATCACAGGCATCTCTGTTGAACGCAATGGCCAGTCAGAGGTGTTTTCTGTAGGTTAGTCAGAATCCTCTCTGAGCTCATTTTTGTTTTCGCAAGTAGAGTTCTACACGCTCGCAAATCTACCTATTAGAACGGGAGAGAGAAAAGCATACGCGTGGTGTAAATAAGAGATTGATTGTGTAGTTTTTGTGTAGTCATTGATTATATCATTGAGTTTCCGCGCTTTGCTCTGTTTCTCTACATTATCCATTGACAATTTGAATAAAAGTTTTGTTTGTCTAATAGGACCAAACATCCATGCATACTGTTAAAAACATTATGCGTGTGAATTCGCTAAATTGTTCCACTAGTCCAGGGATACTCAGATCTGGCTCGTGAGATCCACTTTCCTGCAGAGTTTAGCTGTAACCCTAATCAAACACACCTGAGCATGCTAATCAGTGTCTTCAGGATCATTAGAAAATCACAGGTTGGTGAATTTGATCAGGTTTGGAGCTAAACTCTGCAGGAAAGTGGATCTCGCGAACCACAAACCGTTCTCGGCCCGGAATTCTCGGCACGGTTAGACAACCGTGCTGAACCGTGCTGGTAGAGTGCGTGTGCATGACGTCGCCACTCTGGATCTGTCACTTGTCTGTTTCCTGGCTGCTAGTTTCTCCGTAGCTTGCTAAGCGCGCTATTTTGAGCAATGTAAACACAAATTAGTAATAAAATCTGAAGAAATTTCTGATCATCTTCCATAACACGGTGGTTATTTACACCTCATATCATATGTAAACACTTGTGTTACCACGGCAATGACTGACGCATTCCACAGAGATCCGTTATCAGCCCCGCAGTGGAAAACGAAACCGTATCCGTGCTGACTGGCCCGGATCGGCACAGAACGGAACAGTTAAGCAAAGAGAACCGTTTGGCCCGATAGTGGAAAAGCGGCTATAGTGTCTGACAGTTATACTTATAACATATGACAAAAATAATTTTCTAAATTATGTTGCACATTCCTCAAAAGTTCTTGTGATATCACTAGTTGACAACACAGTACTGTTTTCAGAAATCACAGGCTATGATATTGCGCAGGTGCACGTGATGCACCGCTGTCAGAGACGACAGACTCGTGTGTCAGACTCATTTCAGTGCAAAATAATTAGGTCAAAAACTATTTAATATACTGCAAATAGCCTATTAGTTTTTTATGTTTATTTATAATTAATTTAGGCAGACAACAAGGCTACCAAGTACTGAGCACAGTGCGCATCTAATTAATGTAACGTACGTTTTTTTTTTCTCCACAATGTCATTTTTAGTCGATTTTTAGTCGAAAGTTTCAGGACTTCAGTCGACCAAGATTTTCTTTGGTTGATTACAGGCCTACTGGCCAGGATTTCTACTTTGCCTAAAATATCTAGGATTTGGCTTTGTTTGCAAGTCCAGACCAATTGGTGTATGACATCGGTTCCTTATGCTTTTGAAACGCTCTGGCCAGGACGCGTCCGGTAAAAATGGCACGTATGGTAACCCTAGATAACTGTAGCAACAGACAGAACAAACTATCTGACAAACCGATGTCAAAAATAGACCTGTGCATTGAGTGATACAGAGTAACAAGTCTATGTTGGCTGAATATATTAAGTATAGTTAAAGATAAATTTAACTAAGATTTTAAATTAAATCTAAAAATATTTAATGCCTTATTTAATTGTACTTGCTATACTACTTAAGTACAGTACTAAAATGTGTTATAATAGTCATTTTAGAATAAATCCAAAAGCGAGAAGTGAAAACTAGGAAATGGCAACAGAGCTTTAATGGTAAATTCATGTAATTGTCATCTTAAAAGTTTCCTCCAGGATTTTTGGCACATTTTTTCATGTCATCCCCATGAATGAAAAGTGAATCTTTAACGTGAATTTTACAGCACAGTTGTAGAGTTAAAAAATAATAAAGGCTTTAAAATAATATATAAGTATTTATATGAAAAAAATGTTTTTTGTTCTTTTTTTTGGGGGGGGGGGGTGCATCACTGTAAATTAAAATAATAACTATATGTATTAAACCTAACACTAACCCTATCTGCTTGTCCTAAAGCCATTACTAATACAGTTATTCATTGATAAATCATTACTAACTAAACAGTATATTGATACAATTTAATTGCATGGCTAATTGTGTATTATTTGGCTAATTATCAAAGTCCTGGGGCGAAAGGTGAAGACAGTATGTATGATTTTGTTGGTCTCTTATAGACAAAGGATTACATTATTAATCATTTACAAAGATAAAGACTTCATAAGACGGTGGTTTGTTCTCTTTGTCAGGTACAGTTTTTCTGAATGTTATTTTTGAGTGAACATATACAGGTGCTGGTCATATAATTAGAATATCGTCAAAAAGTTGATTTATTTCACTAGTCCATTCAAAAAGTGAAACTTGTATATTATATTCATTCATTACACACAGACTGATATATTTCAAATGTTTATTTCTTTTAATTTTGATGATTATAACTGACAACTAAGGAAAATCCCAAATTCAGTATCTCAGAAAATTAGAATATTACTTAAGACCAATACAAAGAAAGGATTTTTAGAAATCTTGGCCAACTGAAAAGTATGAACATGAAAAGTATGAGCATGTACAGCACTCAATACTTAGTTGGGGCTCCTTTTGCCTGAATTACTGCAGCAATGTGGCGTGGCATGGAGTCGATCAGTCTGTGGCACTGCTCAGGTGTTATGAGAGCCCAGGTTGCTCTGATAGTGGCCTTCAGCTCTTCTGCATTCAGGCGAGTTTGCTGGCCAATTAAGAACAGGGATACCATGGTCCTTAAACCAGATACTGGTTGCTTTGGCACTGTGTGCAGGTACCAAGTCCTGTTGGAAAATGAAATCTGCATCTCCATAAAGTTGGTCAGCAGCAGGAAGTGCTCTAAAACTTCCTGGTATACGGCTGCGTTGACCTTAGACCTCAGAAAACACAGCGGACCAACACCAGCAGATGACATGGCACCCCAAACCATCACTGACTGTGGAAACTTTACACTGGACCTCAAGCAATGTGGATTGTGTGCCTCTCCTCTCTTCCTCCAGACTCTGGGACCCTGATTTCCAAAGGAAATGCAAAATTTACTTTCATCAGAGAACATAACTTTAGACCCCTCAGCAGCAGTTCAGTCGTTTTTGTCTTTAGCCCAGGCGAGACGCTTCTGACGCTGTCTGTTTTTCAAGAGTGGCTCAATGTGAAACCCATGTCTTGCATACGTCTGTGCATAGTGGTTCTTGAAGCACTGACTCCAGCTGCAGTCCACTCTTTGTGAATCTCCCCCACATTTTTGAATGGGTTTTGTTTCACAATCCTCTCCAGGGTGCGGTTATCCCTATTGCTTGTACACTTTTTTCTACCACATCTTTTCCTTCCCTTTGCCTCTCTATTAATGTGCTTGGACACAGAGCTCTGTGAACAGCCAACCTCTTTTGCAATGACCTTTTGTGTCTTGCCCTCCTTGTGCAACATGTCAATGGTCGTCTTTTGGTCAACTGTTAAGTCAGCAGTCTTCCCCATGATTGTGTAGCCTACAGAACTAGACTGAGAGACCATTTAAAGGCCTTTGCAGGTGGTTTGAGTTAATTAGCTTATTAGAGTGTGGCACCAGGTGTCTTCAATATTGAACCTTTTCACAATATTCTAATTTTCTGAGATACTGAATTTGGGATTTTCCTTAGTTGTCAGTTATAATCATCAAAATTAAAAGAAATAAACATTAGAAATATATCAGTCTGTGTGTAATGAATGAATATAATATACAAGTTTCACTTTTTGAAAGGAATTAGTGAAATAAATCAACTTTTTGATGATATTCTAATTATATGACCAGCACCTGTATTATGCTCAATTTATAAAAGTGACAACAAATATTTCCTGAGTTAATGATATGCTTCGTAATACTGTTAGTTATAAGTTGCCCTTGACTCCTGTTTGTTTATCGTTATGTTTTCATAGAGTCTCTGACACCTTCGAGTGATGCAGAGAATGGGCAAGGCACTCCTTTAAATGCTGAGAAAGGTAAGATAACAGCACATTAATGAGTGTCGAGATTAATACAGCCTGATTTCTCTTCTTTGTCCCCCCAACATGCTGGGCTGTTTTATTTACACTAATTATTGTTTAAAAATTACTTTACTGCTGGGTTCAAATTTCATTTTTGACTGTGAACACCCCAAGTGTAATAAGGTGGGAAAAATACCAAAACAGTACAAAAAAAGTCCTGTGCACTAATATTAATTAGAGAGGATTTTCTTTTTTCTAAAAATGCTGAGTCAGAATGTTATTTCTGAGTGAATATTATACTCAGTTTATAAAAATGACAACAAATAACTGGTTTTATTTTGAATATTTCCTCAGTTAATGATGCTTCATAATACTGTTAGTTATAAGTTACTCTTAACTCCTGTTTGTTTATCGTTGTGTTTTCATAGATACTCTGACACCTTCCAGTGCTGATGAGAATGTGCAAAGCATTCCTTTAAAGGCTGAGAAAGGTAAGATAACAGCACATTGAGTGTTGAGATTTAATACAGGCTGATTTCTCTTCTTAATAATAACAGTTGAGCATTCATACTATATTGTGTTCATTTCATTATCAGTCATTTTATCTAGAAGATTAATATCAGTCTTTTTGTTTTTCACAGTCTAAAATGTTCTGGGTTAAAAACAACCCATTTTGGCAACCCAGTGCTGGGTTCATCCAGGGGGGGTGTTAATTGTTTGTCCCCCCAACATGCTGGGCTGTTTTATTTACATAATATTGTTTAAAAATTACTTTACTGCTGGGTTCGAATTTCATTTTTGACTGAGAACACCCAAAGTGTAATAAGGTGGGAAAAATACCAAAACAGTACAAAAATTATCTAAGTCTTGTGCACTAACATTAACTAGCATTTTTAGAAGAAAAAAAAATCCTCTCTGGGTCAGAATGTTATTTCTGAGTGAATATTATACTCAGTTTCTAAAAATGACAACAAATAACAGGTTTTATTTTGACAAAACCAGGTTTGAATATTTCCTGAGTTAATGATGTGCTTCGTAATACTGTTAGTTATAAGTTGCCCTTAACTCCTGTTTGTTTATCGTTATGTTTTCATAGATACTCTGACACCTTCCAGTGCTGATGAGAATGTTGAAGATAATGATTATGTAAATGCTGTGACAGGTAAGATAACAGCACATTAATGAGTGTTGAGATTAATGCAGCCTGATTTCTCTTCTTAAAGGAACCACTCCACTTTTTTTGGAAATAGGCTCATTCTCCAACTCCCCCAGAGTTAATAAGTTGAGTTTTACCGTTTTTGAATCCATTCAGCCGGTAATATAGCTATAATATAGCTGGGGACTACTTTCAGGCGCTACGTAATATCACTGCGCCTGCCGCGGCCATGTTACGGCAGAAAAGTTCCTTGATTATTACGCCGGAATGAGAGTATAGTTCTTAATCATATCAGCCTAGAAAATCGCAACTTTTCATTTTCTGCCGGTCTTAGTACACGATATAACTACAGAAGAGTCAAGTTTTAAAAAGGAAAACTATCGAAACTTTTTGATCGTTTTTGAACGCGATGCTACTGGTCTAATCGGATTCAATGATCTATGCTAAGCTATGCTAAAAGTGCTATCGCCAGATCCGGACATCGGCTGAATGGATTCAAAAACGGTAAAACTCAACTTATTAACTCTGAGGGAGTTGGAGAATGAGCCTATTTCCAAAAAAAGTGGAGTGTTCCTTTAATAATAACAGTTGAGCATTCATACTATATTGTGTTCATTTCATTATCAGTCATTTTATCTAGAAGATCAATATCAATCATTTTGTTTTTCACAGGTTTAAAAACAACTGTTCTGGGTTAAAAACGACACATTTTGGCAACCCAGTGCTGGGTTCATCCCTTTTTGTCCAACACTAGGGTTGGGTATCGTTTGGTTTTTTTCCGATACCGGTGCCAAATCGATACTTTTAAAACGATACTTAAAAATAATAAAAAATAAATTAAAATTACCAATTAATAATAGGATTGGCCATTAGCACTAAACACATGATGTCTTTTTCATTCATACTGGATGCCAGAGGGCGCCCTCGCACAAAAAAATCCACACATCCAGTCACAGAAGTAGCGGAACTCATGAAGCTCCAGGAAATCCCCAATATGGACAAATGTATTGCTATGAATGTAACTGAGTAAACAAGATATAAACGTTTTGAATGATAAAACAAATACAATAAACACTCGACTAGGACAATGTATAGTTTATCTGTGTTATTCAAGCCATCTCTTGTATTTTCATAATAATTAAGTATATTTATAATCCATTGCCAATCGATATGTTCTGCCTCATTCTGTGACAAGAAGCTACATCAGAGTTGCCAAATTGACCCTTTTTTGGGGGGTGGGGGAGTGTTAATTGTTTAAAAATTACTTTTTTTAAATTTCATTTTTGACTGGGAACACCCCAAGTGTAATAAGGTGGGGAAAATGGCAAAAGTTTTTTTTTTTTTTTCTTTATCGAATTTTTGGGGGGTAAGTTGTTATATCCTGTGTGAATAAAGTCAGTAAGTTTTAGTCATGTGTGCTAACATTAACTAGCATTTTTAGAAAAAAGAAAATCCTCTCTGGGTCAGAATCACCAGAACAATTAGTTTCAGGAACAAATTTAACCAGCTTCATTCATTTTTTTTTTTTTTATCCCATCAACGAACACACCGCTAACACTACGACCAATCAGGCTGAGTGCTGCCAAGACATACTGTAGACTGTAATTAACACTGGAAGTATATACTGTGAACCCTTTAAAATTTTCTATATTTCTGCATAAATATGAGCAAAAAAAAAAAAAAGTCCTGTAAGTAGACAAAAATAATTCAATCAAACAAAATATGTACTTTGTCATTTATTTATTGAGAAAATCATCCAGTGTCTTGCTGCTTGACCCATTTTCTCTGGAATAAATAAAACACTGGCACACAGGCACTGACACCTGATAGTCATTCCACTGAATGAAAACACCTCTGAACAGATGGACTCTAATTTCACCCTCAAATGAACTGCTAATCCTAGAGATTCACATACTTTTGCCACTCATAGATATGTAATATTGGATCATTTTCCAGAATAAATAAATGAAAAAGTATATTTTTAACTCATTTGTCAGGACTTCTGATGATGTTTTGGGTTACATTTATGCAGAAATATAGAACATTAAAGGATTCACAGACTTTCAAGAAGCACTGTGTATTATAGCGAATCAACAGGATTTTACTTTCTCCGTTTAAAGCATGTTATTGGCTTCTCTCATGAGCCATTCTGGTTTGTCATAAGCTCCGTTTGGGTTTGAACTTCTGTGACGTACATGCTCTTTCATGTCCGCATTTAAGGGACCAGTTGTGAACTTTTCAATATTATACGCTTGCGTTCATAAATCATCCCTCAAGTTAATTGCTGCACTGTGTTCACAGTGCGGGGAATTCAGTTTTTTCATACTATCCACACTGCTTGCATATCATCAGTTAAAGGGGTGGTTTACTGCTTTTTTTCTTTGCTTGATTGTATTTATGGGGTGCAATATAACACGTCTTCGTGTTTCGTTTGTTAAAAAAACGCTTTATTTTTCATATATTTCACCTTTATTGTAAGCCGCTTTCTCCTCTGTCATTTGAACGACCGGTTGACTTCCTGATTCTCTGAAACCACTCCCTCAGAAACAGGCGATGGGCTCAGATTGGTTAGTTGGGCCGGTGTGTTGTGATTGGCTAAACTGCGTACTGCACGTTGTGCGGAAACGTCACGCCCATTACCTTCACGAGCGACAGCTGCACGCGCTCCGGTCAAATGTAAATAATGGTGTCAATATTGCGTATCAGTTTGAGCCAGAATCAGACCCAGAAAGCGGTAATGAAGAGAGTCAAGCAGAACTTCCGCAAGCACGGCTCTTACAAACGTTTCTGAACGGAAGTTTGCTGTTGTGATTACATACAATTTGAAGTTTGTACACGTTTGTCTTATACACACAAAATAGCATCGAACTAACTGGCTACTAACCAAACAGCGCTGGCTTGTGTTTACGTTCTTGATCAAATCGAAAAATTACGTCATAAAGTATGCATGGAAAATACATTTACGAAATTAGTACATAATTACAAATTCGGGTCCAAAATGTTTGTACGCGTTTGTCATAGACACGAAATAGCATTTAACTAACTGACTACTAAAGCCAGCGTTAGCATTTGTTTACGTCCTTGATAAAACTAAAACATTACGTCTGAAATTATACATGCAATACCTAATTATAATAAATTTTTTATAATAAATAATAATATAAAAAAGGGTTGTATTTCACTGTATGCCTAATTGTTTATTTCGTTAATTCTCAATACACTGGGATAAAAGAAGACATTACACGTAATATGAAAAGTTTTGTTGGTCTCTAATAGACAAATGATTACATTATTATCAATAATTTACATAGATTAAAGACTTGAGCTACATCTACTGTGGTTTGTTCTCTGCATGTTCTCAAAGCAGTAATAATAACACATTATGATAGTGATGACAAAGACGCTGGAAAACTGGCTTTGACAGAGTTATTTATAATACTTTATTGTGCAGTTTAAAATTAGTTCCTCAGTTAATGATGTATTTTGTGATGCTATTATTATTACCATTAGCTGCCCTTGACTCCTTCCTGTTTGTTTATGCTTGTTTTCATAGAGCCTCCGAAAGCTGACAGTGATGGTGGCGAACAAGTGGCTAAATTGTAATGATGGGTAAGATAATTGCACATCAGTGATTATTCATAATTACAGTTTAGTGTTCATTTTGTTTTCAATTTCAGTATCAAGATCGAAATCAATCTGTTTGCTTTTCAGTTCAGCATGTTGTTCGGTAGATTGTTCCTGTTTCTAAATATGAAACAAATTCCTCTTGTTTATTTTACTTTCTAGAATATACCAGCGTTTGGTGGAGAGACTAAAACTGCAGAATGAGGACTTTTCATCGTATCACCTTTCGCAAGGACAGTTTTTTTTTTTTCTTGTTTTTTTCCAGACACGACTGATGAACTTTGTATGAATGTGAAATTTTATTTATTTTTATTTTTTTAAAGGGCTAGCTTTCAATATTATACGCCTGCGTTCACAAATCATCCCTCAGTTTAATTGCTGCACTGTGCTCACACTGCAGGGAATTCAGTTTTTTCAAGCTATCCATACTGTTTGCATATCGTCAGTTGAATCTGTCTGGATTGTGATGTTTTTGGCGATCTGTATTATCTGCATTTGTTGCCTTAGTGGTGATATAGTCTTGGCGTGGCATCTTGACTAAGAAGTGTCATTCAGAAGCGTGTTGGCCGAGAGCTTACCGATACATACCAGCTTCCTTCTTGGACCTGTGATGACACCGGTGTCCACCAGAAAGAGAAACTAACAAAAGATGTGCATTGTCATTGGTCACTTCAGGCGTGCTTATCTCGATGCAGCAGTCACAGCCATGCTACTAAATGCGAAAAAAAATCAAATGTTCTCAGATCAGTATGGGTGACGTGAAATATGATTCTAAATTATTGATTCTCATAACTGTTTGTTAATGAATGTTGATGCAAGGCACAGCAATGACTTTAGGCTGTCGATAGAGATTTGGGTAGAATTAATTGTTTTTTGTTTTTGCTTTTGATGTGACGTGCCTAGTGTAGGTGGATTATATTTACACTGAGTGTAAATAGGTGTATATACTGTTTGTACCCAGTAGAAATAGCAACAAATAGCACTTAGTGCAGACAATAATGGGAATCACACAAAGTGTGATTAGTATTAATATGCTGTTTGTTATAAAGGTAAATTAAGCGTCGGTGGGTGGAGTTGGTAAAAACAGTTTTTGTGTTTGCATTCAGTGTAAATAGACAGTGCCATAATGAAATTTAGATGAGATAAATTGGTTAGGGAAAAGCTCTTTTACTGAGAAATAAAACAATCGGGGAAAAAAATACAGGTCATGAATGAGCTGAGTGTGTAATTTTGTTGTCTGTTAGCTGTGTCCCAAATGCAATTGAGATGAATTCTGAATACATAATGTTTGTTGCAAGAATTTGAGAGCGTTTTTAAGCCTTTATGCTTATGAATTACAAAATTACAATTCAAAGAAAAACATGAAAATGTCATTTTAGGTCACTTGTTTGTGCAAATGTACAATTGCTGTTCATTTTTTTTTTAATCCAAATGTAAGACCAATTCTTTTCTTTCTTTCTTTTTTTTTGGGGGGGGGGGGGGGGGATTTTATATTTCCATGTTTCATTATCTTTTGTGTGTATTTCATTCTGGAATTTTAAGCACATTCAAAGTCATGTCTCTGGAACAAAAATAAATTTCCCCATTTCAAGGCCTCAGCTTCTTTGAGCCAAATGAGAAACTCCTGCATTGCTTGGACTTCTGCCTTCCTGTTAAGGGTGCGGTTTTGATTCACTCATAGTTGACTGATGTTATCATAGTTTCATTTAACATTGTTTAGTATATTCTTGTATTATCTCTGCTGCTTTTTTACTATCAATATTTTATATCTAATGTTACTTGCAATGTAAAGTGTAAAATATTTTGCTTTCTTTTTATTATTACTTTTTTTTTTTTTTTGTCTTTTTAATGTTGGTTGGTTTTGAGACCTACAATAGATCACTTTCTCTGGGGTCACGTCTAACCTTGTATTTCCAGAATCTAAAAGTGCCTCAATAACTGATCATATTGACCCTGAGGAGCTCAGTTTGAAAGATGGAAATAAATATTTTACCGTAGGAGAGGGTGCAGACTTCCTGTTTGTGGTTTGAAAGAGGCATACGTTTATTTTTTACTTTGAGACTTGTATTTGAATGTATAAAAATGGCATGAACTTTATCCCTGAATGGCATTAAATATGTTGCTATGCGTTTCTTTCTTCAAAAAAGGAAATGCAGAGAAACACTAACCTAGCAACTGTTGCTTAAATAGAGATTCAAATAGAATTAAGGAAGCTCTCGGGTCTCCATTGTGCTCTGCTCTATTGTGACTATGAATATGTACATCTACATGAACTCCTGAAAACTCTGCTCTCAGCGTCCTTTGGATCATAAAGATGGCTTGTAACAGATATTGTATTCTGCAGTGCTTCTGTAGTTAGATTTAGTTTAGTTTAGCTTCATTTATTTTACTAGATTCTGTCAATGTATTTAGAAAGAAGTAAATGCTTTTGCCATTATTTAAAAATGTTTGTAATCATATGTAATATTTAATTGCAATGTCTGAAAAATATCAACCACCAAAATTTGTATTAGGTTTGAATAAAGTTGCCATTTAAGAAATGGTGGCAAAAGCAATTAATTGTATGTTTTATTTTATGGTTTTATTGTTGTGTGTCTGTTAATAACATTTTATTTTATTACAAGTCATCCAAAAATGACAATTATCATTTATTCACCCTCACATATTTCTGACTGGTTTCCCATGAAACACCCATATACTTTGAGATGTTAGTCAATGTGGCCATCATTCTTCAAGTCATACAGATTTGAAACAACACCAGGGTGAGTAAATGATTGGCCGAAATATAAAATAAATAAATTCCTAATGTTTTTTTGTTTTGTTTTTTGATGATGATGATTCAGCTTTATGAAATGTATCTATAGGCTTTTACTGTAGCCCTATGTATACAAAAAATGTTTAAAGCAGCAGTTTTAAAAATATTTATGCTAGGTGTGTTTAGAGTCAGAATAATATATATATATATATATAATATTAGATGTGTGTGTGTGTGTGTGTGTAGTCACACACAGTTTGACTACTTCAGTCATTTTCATGAATACAAATCTTGATGTTTAAGCACAATGCTATTCTAGGGAATTGTGTGCTTGACTGGTCTGCAGAAAGCCTAATCCCAGCTGACTTTAAATGTAATTAAAAACTTGTATAGGTGATTACATTTTTTAAGTATAAGAACATTTGCTATATTTTGGTAGTTTGGGCCTCTTATGCACTACTAACAAGTAACTCTTGGTTGACTGCTTATGTTTAATCATACATATTGCAGTACACTAATGCAGAGATGTGCCTTGCTGATTGAAAAAAAAGAAAGAATTCTGCTTAAAGTTTGTAAATTATTCTGTAGAGATTGTAACAGTGGGTTTTAATCATATTACACTTGCAAATTCAAACAAATGTGAAAAAAGTTACTTTATAGTGTACGGATGTTTACAATAAAACAACAGAACTTTTAGAGATTTGAATGAAGGATTGTGTCCGTAACGCCCCCTGGATGAAGAACCACTGAACATTTGCCTCCTAATCCTGCACTGCATCAATAGGTAAGGCTCTTATACTTCACACAGTGTTGTATTGTGTGGTCTTTTTCAGTGTATTACTTATATGAAGTCATGTTTAGTAACTTTTGCTATAAAGAAATGTCGAAATGAGAGTGCACGAACTTGACGTACGTCACTGGCGTTTAGGCGAATCGGTTTCTTTAAATTTGGCATTTGATACTGTGAATCATGAAATTCTCCTACATAAATTAAATTTGTTTAGCTTCTCTCAGCAGGCAATAAATTGGTTTAGATCATATTTAGAATCTCGAGATCAGTGTGTTAAAATAAATAATTCAAGATCAGCTTTACAAAACAATGAGATGGGTCTCCCTCAAGGGTCAATTTTGGGTCCATTGTTGTTTTCCTTATATGTCAATGATTTACCAAATTGTTGCAAGCAAACTAAATGTCAGCTATATGCAGATGACACAGTCATTTATGTATCGGCACAGGCCTCGCTTGGCTGCAGAAATATTAACAAATGAAATGACTGGTGTGTCACATTGACTGCAAAACAACTGTTTGTCCTTGAACTGTTCAAAAACTGTCTCAATGTGTTGTGTATATATATATATATTTTTTAATTATTATTATTATTTTATTTTTTATTTTTTGCTTTGTTTTTTTTCTGTGATTATTGTTTTGCTGTTGTTAAAAAAGCCTAACCAGGCACTGGGGCTGCAAATTAGCCTTTGGCTAGAAGCCTATATGTGGAGCATCGGCTGCTTGAAATTGTAGCAATGTTATCCTGCATTGTCCCCGTTAAATAAACTAATAAATAAATAAATTAAGCTGTTTCTAAAAGTCACCGTGCGTCACTTTACGTTTAATTTTTGTAGCCTAAAAGTCCTTATTTAGAAATTTGTTAGCAACTAATTTAAAATTCAACTTAGTCTGAAGTAATGTTGAAGGTGGGGTATGTATTTTTTCAAAGACGCTTTAGAAAATGAGTCAGGGCCGAGTACCAAAACAAACTTGAAGCCAATTAGTAAGGAACGTGTCTACTCATGATGCGGGGGAGAGAGCGCTCATCAGTGCACATGATGGACATTAGCCGAGCGGTGATAGATTGAGAGATGGTGGAACATCTGCAGAACAAAAGAAGGCTTACACCGCATCTACACTGGAAGCAACAGTTGTCCTGTTGCGCCGCGCAGCACAAGCTGGAGGCCGTTTCTCAATACCAAGTATGCAAAGTTAGGACTTCCCAAGTTCGGTTTGGGAGTGCGGTAATTCTGCAAATGGAACAGCAGCATACTTGATAATGTCAGTCCGCTCTTTGTTTTCATGTAGCTATATTAATAGCTGCAAAAATGTAGTTCAGGGAACGCACATATTACAGTGAAACAAAATATATCAAACAGCGTTGCCTCTTTTCTGTTTCATTTAAAATATTAATAGCCACAAAAACGTGGTTCATGCAACACGTACACACATTACAATAAAACGAAATGATATCAAACACCACTGCCTTTTCGTTTTCTTCAAAATATAAAATACAACCCTCTTTTCGTTTTCATTTTAAAAATATAAAACATTAATATGTGGGTTAGGTAATATGTGCACATATACTCTGATCCACTATGTATAGCCTAATAAAATGAAATATGACAAGCATGTTAAAATATGACATTTTTGTTAAATGTCAGTTTTAAATGAACATATCCATCATAAAAGTATAAAGTATAAGAGACTTATGTAATAGGAAATAAAGACAAAAGCAAACAATTCAGTCAAGTTAACAAAGTAAGCGCTGTATTGCAATTAATAAAAAATAATTTATGAAACATAACTTTGTGCTCAGCCAAAACGATATGACCTGGAAGAAATAATAGATTCGTGAGACCAAAGATTGTCTGTTAGATTTACCCAAAATGAATTTTACCTCATGCTTAACCACTACAGAGACATCAGAGCCAGCGGCAAATGTCAGAAGGACTAGCCGCGGTGAGGCTGCTCTCGGCGGATACATGAGCACCGAGCGCCCGGTGATCGCGTGGAGCTCACGTCTCCGAAATCGGCGAAACAAATTTTCAAATAGGCGCTATCTTGATAAATAAACAACAGATTTCAGTTTTGAACAATGACATTCCCGCCTGAAATACTCTTAAAATGGCATTTCATGACATAATAACAGTAATATTTTGAAAATTTTGCGCTTTTCCTCTCCGCCATTAACGCTCGCTGATTGGTGCGAAATGCATTCTGGGATACCTGGCTGTCTTAAGTTCGCACAAGTCACTTCTGGATGCATTCTTGATAAAGGGGGCGGAGCAAGAACACATCTGGGGATTTGAACTGTACTTGGCTCGATGTGAACTTTGAATTGGAACAGTACTTGGGCGACTAAAGATTTATATTACAACTGTGGCATGTTGTAGCTATTATTTCTAAAGGCTGTTGTTTCTCATAACAAATGCAATATTGATTAATAAAAAAAAAGTCATTATTGGCCTGGTAATGATTAATAGGGTAGCCTTATTATAACAAATGCTACAGTTAAGAACTATGGTACTTTTTCATAAGAGCAAGTACAAGTCAGAATCGAGAGCCAATGGGTTCTAATGATGGGTGATGGAAACACCTGGCCTTCAGATATTCCAATGATGGTAGACTAAATCATTAAGAGCCAGATGAACTGTTAAGAAGTAAGAAAAAAACAATATCAGTATAAGAAAATGTTAAGTTAGATTGACTTCCCATTGCGTGTTGAATTAGAACCTTCTGTCAAACTATAGCCTAAGTGTCTAAATAATATAAAATACATTATATATCATATTTAAACAAGTAATTGTTAACTAGCCTATTACTTTATAGCCTCAACTTTGCATGTGTGGTAGCACATTTAAACATTTAAACAAACAAATAAACCTCAAGAGGGATCCTGACCTGGGGTCCACTTCAACATGACCCCCCCCCCCCCCCCAATATTTATATATATATATAAATTTATTTATAATTTAAATAAAATTAAAACCCCCACATCATTAGGCTTTGTTTTGTGAGGCTTCACATAAAAGCAACTTTGATTGTTTTGTTTTTTTTTCTTTAAAGGTATAGTTCCCCCAATCATTTACTCACCCTGGTGTTGTTTCAAACCTGTATTACTTGTCTTGAAGAATGATAAGGTCCAAATAACAATGGACCACATTGACTAACTTCTCAAAATATATGCTTTTGTGTTTCATAGAAAAAAAAGTCAGAAATACAAGGTGGTGAGTAAATAACAGAATTTTCATTTTGATTAATTGTAATAAAAAAATGTTATTAACGGAGCCAGACAACAATAAAACGTAAAATAAAACATGCAACAATTAATTGCTTTTGCCACTATTTCTTAAATGGCAAATTTATTCAAACTCAATACACATTTTGGCATTTCATAGTCATCATAATTGAATATTGAATAATATTTTGAGATATGAATAGGGACTTACATTAGCCAAAAACAAGATTTAAATAATGGCAAAAGCATTTACTTCTTTCTAAATACATTGAAAGAATACAGTAAAATAAATTACTGCAAAATACAATATCTGTTACAAGCCATCTTTATGATGCAAAGGGCGCTGAGAGCAGAGTCAGCTTCCAGAAGTATATGCACACGTCCATTGTCACAATAATAGAGCACTATGGTGACCCGAGAGAAAGCAATGTATTTTAGGTTTCAAAAACAACCAACATTAAAAAGACATGGGTAGATAGTGCTTGTATTAAAAAAAAAGCAGAATATTTTACACTTTACATGTAAATAAAATAACAGATATAAAATAGTGATACACAATTTGCATAAAGCAGTGATAATATACAATATAAGAAAACATGAAACAAAAAAAATGAAACTATGACAACATCAGTGAGCCATGAGTGGATCAAAACCGCACCCATAACACTAAGAGGAAAGTCCAAGCAATGCGGGAGTTTCTCATTTGGCTCAAAGAAGCTGAGGCCTTGATACGGGTCATTTATTGCACTTAAAACACCAGAATGAAATACACACAAAATACTATCAAGAGTTGTGTCCTTTTTTCTGTTATTTAACAAAGTACTGTAAATATCAGATAAAAAAGGAGTCACAAAAACAGAAATATCTGATCATCGTCCATATCACTGTTTACATTACACTTGCGTTACCAAGGCAACGACTGACACATTTGTATTACATTCCAAAGAGCTCCGTTATCAGCACAGCAGTGCAAAAATGAAGCCGTATCCGTGCCGACTGGCCCAGATCAGCGCAAGATGGGATGGTTAAGCAAAGAGAAAAGCAGCTAAGGTGTAAGAGTAAATAGCTGCTGTATTTTATTTAATGGCAATGTAATACAGTCTCGTTTACATCCGGTCACAAACAGTCCCATGTAGGTTGTGAGAATCAATATGACTTATATCTCGTCATCTCTTTTGATCTTTGAATATATGCATACAATTTTCTTTTAACACATTCAATTAGTTATTCGATACGTAGTATGGTGTAATGGAAAATATGGCTGTTTTACTACTGTCTACTGTTTTGTGGATACTATGAACATACTACTTGGCTCACATACTGTTTTTTTTTTTATTTAATTTTTTACCTACAACATAGTATGGAGGCTGCTGCTCTCACACAGATGCCCTCATCATTGCTTGCTTAAAGGAACACTCCACTTTTTTTGGAAATAGCCTCATTCTCCAACTCCCCCAGAGTCAATAAGTTGAGTTTTACCGTTTTTGAATCCATTCAGCCGATCTCCGGATCTGGCGAGAGCACTTTCAGCATAGCTTAGCATAGATCATTGAATCCGATTAGACCAGTAGCATCGCGTTTAAAAACGATCAAAGAGTTTCGATATTTGTCCTATTTAAAACTTAACTCTTCTGTAGTTATGTCGTGTACTAAGATCGGCGGAAAATGAAAAGTTGTGATTTTCTAGGCTGATATGATTAGGAACTACTCTCATTCCGGCGTAATAATCAAGGAACTTTGCTGCCGTAACATGGCCGCAGCAGGCGCAGTGATATTACGTAGCGCCTGAAAGTAGTCCCCAGCTACCGGGGACTAAGCTATGCTAAAAGTGCTCTCGCCAGACCCGGAGCTCGGCTGAATGGATTAAAAAACGGTAAAACTCAACTTATTAACTCTTGGGGAGTTGGAGAATGAGCCTATTTCCAAAAAAAGTGGAGTGTTCCTTTAACACACAATTCTCCAGTTTGCTTCAGGTCAAGTCAACTTCTATATCAAGGATTTGGCCTAAATTTGGTCAAAATGCAATGCCAAGAATATGCCATCACTAAAAAAAAGACAATGCAGATTGCTGAAAAAGTCACAAACGACACATGGATCCATGCGATTTGCAAATATCAGTGTGGACAATCAGATTTGAGAGGGGAAAAAATCCCCTGCAGTGTGAACACTGTAGCAATTAAAAGGGCTGATTTATGAAAATATGCAAATAATTTTTAAAAGTTTAAAACTAGCCATATTTAATCAATTTAATAAATAATGGTTTCAATCATACGAAGCTCACTGCCCATTTTTGAAAAGCATATTGTCCTTGCAAAAGAAATTTTTTAAGCCAATAAGAAGAAAAATCCTCATTCAGCTGCTTTGTTTTTGTTTCTCCACCAAATTCTGCTGACATTTTCAGAGAAGCAGAGCTGTTATTTTCTAGGGAGTAAAATAAGAAGATTTTGCATTTAGAAAACAGGAACAATGTACTGAATAACATGCTGACCTAATAAGAGCTAGATTTTGATCTTGATCAGATTACTAAAAATGCTCAACTTTGTTTATGAACGAGAGAAATCAGGCTGTTTCAGTCCAGAATCTCACTGATGTGCACTTATCTTACCATCACTGATTTTGACTCTGTGTCACATCTGAAACATGATTCTCTTCAATGTTATTCTGGTCTGTAATCAGAGACATACAGACTATAAAAATCACTAATATGAACAAACAAGTGTCAAGGACTGCTAATCACTAAGAGTGTCAAAAACATCATATTCAGAGAATGCAGAAGAAAGAATTATAAAGTCTTTTTTCCCAATTTCTTCATCATCATCATAATCTGAAATTATTCACTTTAAAATAAATTTAAAAACAATTTGACAGAAATTGACAGCCCACTAATATACCTTAAGTAAAATTGTTAAATCAAATCTTCACCTTTGTAAAGGATTATTGATGTGATTATTTGTCTATGATAAACCAAAAAATATTATTTTTTTAATCATCTTACCTGTGCTGGCCACACCTTCTTTCGTCTCGTCACCTTGATAATTAACCAAATAATAAACAATTAGCCATGCAATGTAATTCAACTTTTTATGTTATGTTGACAGTCATTTGTCAACATATCGTCATAATCATCATCATCATAAACAGATACAATTATTCACTTTTAAAGAGCATGCAGGAGAACTGTAATTGATAGTCCGCTGTAAATATAACTTATGTAAAATCGTTAAGTCTTCATATTTGTAATGAACCATTGATGTAATTATTTGTCTGATAAACCAAACCTTTTTTTTTTAAATCATCTTACCTGTGCTGACCGCATCTACTTTAGTCTCAACACCTTGAATAAATTAACAATAAGCAATACAATGTAATTCAACTTTATATATTATGTTGACAGTCATTTGTCAAGATATCATCATCATCATCAGATAAAATTATTCACTTTGAAAGAGCATGCAGGAGAACTGTAATTGACAGTCCACTGTAAATATAACTTAAGTAAAATTGTTAAGTCTTCATATTTGTAAAGGAATGTAATTATCTGTCTATGATAAATCAAACTTTTTTTAAAAAACCATCTTACCTGTGCTGACCGCACCTACTCTCATCTCGTCTCCTTAATAATTAACCAAATAATAAACAATTAGCCATACTATGAAATTAAACTTTTTTATATTATATTGACAGTCATAAAAAGTTAGAAGTGAGCTGGGTTGCTTAACTAGCCATAAATCATTCTGTAATTTAAACCAGCTGGATTCACATATCAGTGTAGCAGATACTGTTTATTTAGTAATGATTTATTAAAGAATAATTGTTTTAAAAGTAGCTTTGAGAACAAAACGTAATCACATTAGCTTTACTGAGAACAAACCATAGATAGTTTAAATATTTGTATTAAGAGATGACGGTTTATTACATGCTTACCCTTTGGCGCTAGATCATATTGCTTTCCTTCAGTGTCATTCGTGAAAAAGAAAGAAGATCCAGGAGTTATACAGACATATAAAGCAGGACAACCTAAAATGTTCATCAAGTCTATTCAAAGTCTGAAAATTCAGTGGGTCAATAGCTACTGATGATTAGATCAAATATTCACAGCCAGGTCACTATGAAAGAACTGCAACAACTAGAGTTTGGAAATAACAACGGCACTCAGTCATAAGAAATGTGTTTGAAATGGACAAATAACTGTTTAAAGCAATTAAATGTCCATCGGATATCTGATATCACTGTCATTTAATTATTGAATAGAACAGCTTGTTCCACTGAAACAATGCTGTTCACAGTCATTTTTAAGAATATAATTATAATGTAATATTTGTGATGAGTTTAGGGTAAATAATAAACACAAATGAAAATGACATACTCTTCTCTGCGCAACAATCCACGTGGCGTAACACACCTGAGGAGAAAAACAGTTATTAAATGTCTATTGAATGACCCATATCAAGGATTTTTATAGAAAGTTGCTGGTATGACAATTTTTTGGAAGAAAATAATTCAAACAAACAGAAACTTACTTTGTATCCATGGACAGCATTTATTAACACGGCCTGGTGTAGGAAAAAAAAAGTATATATAATTTAAAGTGATCAATTATCAGAGTAAAATACAATTGTTGCTGAATGCAGACTTTGCAATAATCTAAATATTTGCTATCGTTGCAAATTTTTAACCAACACACAGTGCTAAAGTTACTAAAGAATGCAATTAGTAAAACATGAAGACATTCTTAATAAACTTAATGTAAACCTTGAAAAAAATCTCTTATCATAAAAATAACCGAAATACATTAATAAATAGAGGTTGGAGAAAAGTAGTGGAATTTAAAGACACAAATCATATTTAATACTCAAAAAAAGAAAAAGAAAAAGATAAAAGCACAATAGGAAACCTACTGTAAATGGACTCTGAGAGTAGATAGGCACAAATCAAGCCGATAATGATGAAGAGGATAACAAGAATTGCAATCCCCACGATCAGTCCTGCGCTTGATTCTTCAGAAAGAGAAAATTGGTTTCAGAAAACAAATTGCTAGAAAGCATAATACATCTACTAACTTAAGCCCCGTTCAGACTGCATGATTTTAGCCTGATTTTGCTTGATGTAGGGTGTCGTGGGGATTTGTACACGACAATTCCATCACATCTGTGGCACTGGCCAATAGGAGCACAGAAGCGCCTTTGTACAAGCTTTCAAACAAGCCGAAACTAAAGAGAGACTTGCTAGGTGTAATTTTACAATGGAGGAAATGTTCGTGGAGCTACAGCAACAACACTGCATGATGAGGGACTACCGCGACACAATGACAATTTTCGTTAATGACAGCATGCGATGAATTTCTCGGGTGGCACCGTATATAGTCTGACATGTTTCTTATTCACGACACGACAAGATTTTATGAGTCAAAATCACATAATCTGACACAGTGACTGTCGTTACCGACAAAGAAAATCTTGTAGTGTGAACGGGGCTTTAGACTACTGATTGCTTGGTTAATAGTATAAGCAACCACAGAACTCCTAATGTCTGATACAGTGTATCACAATGGAAGCAACTCATCTCAGCACCTAAAAATAAAAAATTACCTGATCAGATTTTTTTCTAAGTAATTCGCTGTCTTACCTGTCTGAAACAGATCTCTCTCATAGACCCGATCACTGGTCTTCTCACTCACGGCGTTCTTGAGTGTGCAGGTGTAGTAGTTTTCTGGATTTCTTGTGTTTTTGACTGTGATGAACTCTCCTGGCTTATGGTTCTTATTGCCCTTCAGTGTTTCTCCAGCAGAATTCTTCCAGATGATCGTTCCACTGTACTCACATCTTAAATACACAAGATCAGGGTTACCGCTCTCCTCTACAGTTATCTCAGGTTTGGGGACCTCTTCTGTGAAAGAAACGATGAAAAACATATGATCTTTCTCTCCACTGAGAAAGCAAAATGAAATCAAACACAACTACAACAGCCATGAAAAAAAAAAGATATGACGCTACCATGGTACAATAATGGTATCAGAGAGTATTATTGTGATACTCGGGGTGTGCTATATGTATATCAACAATAATATCATAATTACAAAAATACAAAAGAATTTCTAAATAGAAAAGCAACTCATGTCAACTTCTAAATATTAAAAAGTGATTTGATCTTATTTTCTTCTTTGGAATTTAATATTGAAGTAATTTGCTGTCTTACCTGTCTGAAACAGATCTCTCTCAGAGACCGGATCACTGGTCTTCTCACTCACGGCGTTCTTGAGTGTGCAGGTGTAGTAGTTTTCTGGATTTCTTGTGTTTTTGACTGTGATGAACTCTCCTGGTTTATGGTTCTTATTGCCCTTCAGTGTTTCTCCAGCAGAATTCTTCCAGATGATCGTTCCACTGTACTCACATAATAAATACACAACATCAGGGTTACCGCTCTTCTCTTCAGTTATCTTAGGTTTGGGGACCCGCTCTGTGAAGGAAACAATGAAAAACATATGATCTTTCTCTCCACTGAGAAAGCAAAATGAAATCAAACACAACTACAACAGTCATGCAAAAAGAGATCTGACGCTACAATAATGGTATCAGAGAGTAATACTGTGATACTCAGGGTGTGCTATGTGTCTCATCTATAATAATATCATAATTATTGTTTTAACAAACTGCGAGCTGATATAATTGAGTATGCCACTCACTTCTGCAAAAACCAGACAAAAATACACTTTGAAAGTCCAAGCATTCATTGTGTGATGAAGCCTGTTAGGATGCAGTTAAAATGGCAATAAATATGGCTACAAATCAAGAGCAGAACCATTGCGTGTCTCATACAAAACACATAGGTGTTTTGTAACAGAATGAATATCAGCATGTTTTGAACTAATTGTTTGAGTGAATGAATCAATATCTAATTGATAAAGAGAGTCATTTGCTTCAATCCTGAATGAATCAGTCATTTGAATGGATGACTCAATGACTCACTCATCAAGACTGTGACTTGCCGCCACTTGCTGGCAGTTTTAGTTTCATATTTAAAAATATAATTCCATTTTTTGATTAGCTTCATATTTCAGTGTTATTTTTTTAAAATCAGGTTCTGCTGATTCTGTGCCTCTGCAGCGCAAAATGGATTTTGTTGGTACTGATTTTATTTCAATAGTAACAGTCTAATGGTGTATTATTGTTCTAATTAAATATAGTTATTAAATGTAATAATTTACCCATGTAATAATGTATATATACTGTATATTGTCAATTTCACACAACCCTACACTGTACGTGAATACTAACCATAACATAAAGTAGTACCATTGTACTACAGTGTTTTTGAGCATCTACCGTGGTATTCCTGGAAGTACAGTAGCATGTAAATACACTGGTGCATGAATTACAGTATCATGGTATTTATCAAAGTACCATGGTATTACAATCTGATCCAATTACTGCACCATGGTGCCGTTTTTCTTTGTATGTTTGTTTGTAAAAACAACCAGAATTATAACATGATGCTTTAACAGTATTAATATTAACTAATATAATAATATCCACTCACCCATAACTTCCAAGCTGAATCTTTGTCCCTGCTCTTTACTGTTGATGTCAATGGTATAATTTCCACTATGCTCGACTTTTAAATTAGTTATAGTGATTTGTCCAGTTTTCTCATCAAGAGTTGTGATGCCTTGGAATCTCTGATTCGGGATGATAACACCATCCTCAGAATCCCATTCAATCGCCTTCACAGTAGAAAGACTAACATGTTTCCATGTGATGCTGGTGACAGGAGGATCTAATTTGTCTGGACCAAAGGAAACTGTTTCACCCACTGCTTTCTTCACATCTTTGCCTAATTAATAAAATGTGAGAGAGTATGTTAGTCAACATTCAACAATTTCTGTAGTTGCTGGTAGCTTCCGGATAACACGTTACATTAAAGGTACCTACAAACATAATGCACTATATGCCGGATATTATATCCAGCCACAGTATTATATCTAAATAAGAAATGTACATAAAATACATAGTAAACAGCACAGTAAATAAACATGCTGACATGTTAATCATCTGAATCAGACTAATTTAACATGACATGCCATTGGCACGGGTAGGCAGTAGGAGTGAGGATAGTAACTTAAAATACTAACTTGAAAAAATTAGGCCACGCCAGAGTCTGCCGTTAATGTAATTACCTAAAATACTCCACAATCATTTGGTATTGTAAATTATACAATGCCATGCTATCTTTTTACAAGGCTCGAAATTGCAACCGTTTTGGTTGCATATGCTCCCAACTGTGCGACCTCAAAATATATTTAAGAGTATTTGTGCGAGAGCATATAATTGTTGTAGTGCGACCTGTTTTCATTTCTCTAAAAACGTTCACAGTTATGTGCCTTCTGTCTGCCGTTCTGTCAAACGTTACATAACTTCATCTTCACGTTCTTAACTTCAATGCAGATTTTAGATTGGTTAAAATTAGCTGTCAATCACTCAGGTGACAGGAAGCTAACTACGGCGGGAAATGCAAAGGGCTGAAGAAGAGAGAAAATGAAAAGAAACACTCATAGATTTCTTTCGTAAACCACCTAAAGTGCATCACAGAATTCGAGATATGGGTGCTTTATATCATTTAGTTAATATCCCACGAAGAGTGCCGTTTTTTCCTCAAAAACTTTAACTTCCTCAAAATACTAACGTTCAATAAACAAGAAGTTAATATTAAGAGACTTGTTTTAGACACCATATTTTCTGTTTTTGCTCTATTTCGACAACAAAAATAATTTCAAACAAAGCCACAGCACTGTTCTGCATCTCTGAGCAACATGATGGCGTTTCGTTCCTGAATGAATCAACCGTTTAAAGTCTGCATGAAATGGAAGTTGCAATTGTCTTTTCTTCTCCACTGTGACGTATATCCGAGGCATCTGAAATGAGAGGGCGGGACTTGATTTCGTCCTTCGGGAATTGATTGGATCGTTGGAAGTTGGGGCGTTACTAACAAAATGGAGGCAGATCTGAAATGCCAGTTTGCAGGCAGTTTTGGGGGATTTCTCGCCACTGGATTCACGCCGACACCCAAGCATGAATAAATGTTTTATTTATTAGGGATGATGACCACGATCAACGGCACAAAACATGCCTAAACAACACGCCCATGAGAGAGAGAGAGAGAGACTACCTGAATGACTGAGCGTGTCCTCCATCAGGTTAAGTCATATATTCATGAAACAAATTAGTTTGTGATGTCCTAAGAGTAATGTTGTCGTAATATCCTAATATCTTTTCAGTGTTTAAGGGTAACGTAACATGACTTGTCAGTGCTATAAAGTGAATCAGCTTATTAAAAGTGACTTGCTGACACCTACTGGCGGTTTTAATTTCACAATTAAAGTATCTTTTCTTTTTTTTTTTCTTTTTTATAATTTCAAATATCAGTATCCAGCCTTTTATGTTTCCAATATTAAAATTCTATATGCATGTGTAACTGCAGGTTAAATGCATTCATGACCTGCATTAAGCAGTGTGTAAATTTGGGATGCAACGATACCAATAGTATTTTTGTCATGATGATTATATTTTTTTTTTCATTTGTTATTTTTCATTAAAATGAAGTTATCTATATGTAGTAGATTGTGTTTAACACACAAAAGAGTGACGATCAGGTCAACACACAGACGAACAGAAATTCTACGTCGATTTAAAAAAAAACTGCGCTGTATTGGATCGGTATGGACAGATACTCAGAATTTTCAGAAAAAATTGACTCAAATGATGATGCACATATTTAGAAAAAAAAGAGGCTTAATTGTAAAAATAACCATAAAAGGTAAAAACCAATTTAAACTTAGGCCTATTGGAAAAGATTAATTCTTTCACTGCTCTGAACTGACCACCACACAGAATATGAAGAATATCAAAGTCAGCTGTCCACGGTAGTCCTTAAGACCAGCACAATAACACACTCAGCAAAATATCATCTAATTATCGTTATCGATAAAATCCTAGAAAGTATCGAGATATTATTTGTCAATATCGCACACCCCAAGCTGCCAGTCGTTCCATGCAGTTAGCAGAGCTGAACGTAATTCAACACCGCATACACCAAAGAGGAGCTCTCTCTCTGTGTTTAACCAAACTCAGATTAATTTAGGTGGTTTACGAAAGAAATCTGTCAGTGTTTCTTTTAATTTTCTCTCTTCTTCAGCCCTTTGCATTTCCCGCGGTACCTGACCGCGGAAAGCATGAGTGATTGACAGCAATCTAAAATCTGCAGTAAAGTTGAGAATGTAAAGATGAAATCTCATTCATTTTTGGTGCGTGCTCCTAAATTTTTGCTGGTGCTCCTAACTTTTTAAAGTTGGGAGCACCAGTGCTTCCAATTTTTTAAAAAAAAAAAAAAGTTAATTTCAAGCCCTGTTTTAAAACTAACCGGAAACTGGCTAAAAATTAGTCGAGAAGGAATAACGAACACATAATTTACCGGAAACAGCTCCTGTGATGATGAACACAGCGCAAATAACGGCCGTCGAATATGTCAGGAGAAGCATTTTCATGCAAAGTACAGCTTTTTGCACCTTTCTCTAGTATTTTAAACAGCACGGTGTTTCAGAAACACGCCCGAGACGCCGCCATTAGAGGACAGAGCGGAATAGTCCAGAAAAAAAAAACAACGAAACTGAAAGTGACGTTTCTACACAGTGACGAGATCCCGAAGCGCAGATGTTTAAAACACTGGATGCGTTCGACTGCACAGAGCTACCGGCGAGCAGCCGCTTGCAGTCGGGCCGGGGACGGAATTGAAAGCGGAGGCGTAAAGTCGGACACTTTCTGCTCCCGGTAGTGATGCTCTCGAGGCGTTTGCATACTTTTATCACAGATGAAGTGAATAGCATGCAATATATTTGTCAAATGCACAGACGTTTCAGAAATGTTTCATGAGCAACTTTTTAGTAAAAAAGTTATTACTGTTCTAAAAACAGATTTGTGAGCAGTATTATTTTTTTTATTATGCAAAAATTATACAAAGGTTTGTACAAGCATATACAACTCACAATAAGTTTCAAAAACAAATAAACATTCATAAGAATATGTAAAGTGAAACAATTCATGCCAGGGGTAAAATTACAACAATTTAAAATAACAAAAAGCTTCATAGGTCTTTCTTACTTTTTTGTTCTTAGTTTTATCTAGTACCATATTGTTTAATCTCTTTCATAAAACATTTAAAACCTTTGTATAATTGTTGCGTAATATAAAAAATAATAATCTGATTTTAGAACAGTAATAACTTTTTTACTGTCTAGTCGCAATGTTATGTTGAGTCACATTTAATTAAAAAAAAAAACACTGATAAAAGCAAATATACCCCCACTTTATCGATATTTAAATATTATATGTTTATGTTGAACTTTATTCTTGAACAGATGGCCCTGTATTAAGCAGTATATAAAAAGTGTTTCTTTTGCTCATGAAAACATTTCTGAAACGTCTGTGCATTTGACAAATATATTGCATGCTATTCACTTCATCTGTGATAAAAGTATGCAAACACCTCGAGAGCATCACTACAGGGAGCAGAAAGTGTCCGACTTTACCTCTCCGCTTTCAATTCCGTCCCGGCCCGACTGCAAGCGGCTGCTCGCCGGTAGCTCTGTGCAGTCGAACGCACCCAGTGTTTTAAACATCTGCGCTTCGGGATCTCGACACTGTGTAGAAACTTCACTTTCAGTTTCGTTGTTTTTTGGGGTTTTTTTGTTCTGGACTATACCGCTCTGTCCTCTAATGGCGGCGTCTCGGGCGTGTTTCTGAAACACTGTGCTGTTTAAAATACTAGAGAAAGGTGCAAAAAGCTGTAGGCTACTTTGTATGAAAATGCTTCTCCTGACACATTCGACGGCCGTTATTTGCGCCGTGTTCATCATCACAGGAGCTGTTTCCGGTAAATTATGTGTTCGTTATTATCTTCACGAAGATGTAACTAATTTGATGCCGGTTAGTTTTAAAGATAGTATGGCATATTGTAGCCTAATTTACAATACCAAATGATTGTGGAGTATTTTAGATAATTACATTAACTTTAGTATTTTAAGTTACTATCCTCACTCCTACTGCCTACCCTTGCCAATGGCGTGTAGCGTTGAGTTAGTCTGATTAAGATGATTAACATGTCAGCATGTTTATTTACTGTGCTGTTTACTATGTATTTTATGTACATTTCTTATTTATATATAATACTATGGCTGGATATAATATCCGGCATGTAGTACATTATGTTTGTAGGTACCTTTTGTTGATGTAACGTGTTATCCGAAAGCTACCAGTAACTACAGAAATTGTTGGATGTTGACTAACATACTCTCTCATATTTTATTAATTAGGTGAAGATGTGAAGAAAGCAGTGGGTGAGACAGTTTCCTTTCGTCCAGGCAAATTAGATCCTCCTGTCACCAGCATCACATGGAAACATGTTAGTCTTTCTACTGTGAAGGCGATTGAATGGGATTCTGAGGATGGTGTTATCATCCCGAATCAGAGATTCAAAGACATCACAACTCTTGATGAGAAAACTGGACAAATCACTATAACTAATTTAAAAGTAGAGCATAGTGGAAATTATACCATTGACATCAACAGTAAAGAGCAGGGACAAAGATTCAGCTTGGAAGTTATGGGTGAGTGGATATTATTATATTAGTTAATATTAATACTGTTAAAGCATCATATTATAATTCTGGTTGTTTTTACAAACAAACATAAAAAGAAAAACAGCACCGTGGTGCAGTAATTGGATCAGATTATAATACCATGGTACTTTGATAAATACCATGATACTGTAATTCATGCACCAGTGTATTTACATGCTACTGCAAGGTACTTCCAGGAATACCACGGTAGATGCTCAAAAACACTGTAGTACAATGGTACTATTTTATGTTATGGTTAGTATTCACATTCAGTGTAGGATTGTGTGATATTGACAATATATTAAATGGGTAAATTATAAATTATTTATATTATAAATTATTTATTTATATATAAATTATTAAATGGGTAAATTATTACATTCAATAACTATATTTAATTAGAACAATAATACATCATTAGACTGTTACCATTGAAATAAAATCAGTACCAACAAAATCCACTTTGTGCTGCAGAGGCACAGAATCAACAGCACCTGATTTAAAAAAATAACACTGAAATATGAAGTAGGCTAATTTAAAAAATGGAATTATATTTTTAAATATGAAACTAAAACTGCCAGTAAGTGGCAGCAAGTCACAGTCTTGATCAGTGAGTCATTAAGTCATCCATTCAAATGACTGATTCATTCAAGATTGAAGCAAATGACAGTCTTTATCAATTAGATATTGATTCATTCACTCAAAAACTAGTTCAAAACATGCTGATGTTCATTCAATAACAAAACACCTATGTGTTTTGTATGAGACACGCAATGGTTCTGCTCTTGATTTGTAACCATATTTATTGCCATTTTAACTGCATCCTAACAGGCTTCATCACACAATGAATGCTTGGACTTTCAAAGTGTATTTTTGTCTGGTTTTTGCAGAAGTGAGTGGCATACTCAATTATATCAGCTCGCAGTTTGTTAAAACAATAATTATGATATTATTATAGATGAGACACGTAGCACACCCTGAGTATCACAATATTACTCTCTGATACCATTATTGTAGCGTCAGATCTCTTTTTTGCATGACTGTTGTAGTTGTGTTTGATTTCATTTCGCTTTCTCAGTGGAGAGAAAGATCATATGTTTTTCATTGTTTCCTTCACAGACCGGGTCCCCAAACCTGAGATAACTGTAGAGAAGAGCAGTAACCCTGATGATGTTGTGTATTTAAGATGTGAGTACAGTGGAACGATCATCTGGAAGAATTCTGCTGGAGAAACACTGAAGGGCAATAAGAACCATAAACCAGGAGAGTTCATCACAGTCAAAAACACAAGAAATCCAGAAAACTACTACACCTGCACACTCAAGAACGCCGTGAGTGAGGAGACCAGTGAACCGGTCTCTGAGAGAGATCTGTTTAAGACAGGTAAGACAGCAAATTACTTAAATATTAAATTCCAAAGAAGAAAATCAGATCAAATCACTTTTTAATATTTAGGTGCTGACATGAGTTGCTTTTCTATTTAGAAATTCTTTTGTATTTTTGTAATTATGATATTATTGTTGATTATACATATAGTACACCCTGAGTATCACAGTATTACTCTCTGATACCATTATTGTACCATGGTAGTGTCATATCTTTTTTTTTCATGGCTGTTGTAGTTGTGTTTGATTTCATTTTGCTTTCTCAGTGGAGAGAAAGATCATATGTTTTTCATCGTTTCTTTCACAGAAGAGGTCCCCAAACCTGAGATAACTCTAGAGGAGAGCAGTAACCCTGATACTTTGAATTTAGTATGTGAGTACGATGAAAAAATAATCTGGAAGAATTCTGCTGGAGAAACACTGAAGGGCTCAAAGCACAGAACAAAAGGAGAATCCATCACCGTCAAAAACACAAGAAATCCAGAAAACTACTACACCTGCACACTCAAGAACGCAGTGAGTGAGAAGACCAGTGATCGGGTCTATGAGAGAGATCTGTTTCAGACAGGTATGACAGCAAATTACTTCAATATTAAATTCCAAAGAAAACAAATCAGATCAGGTCATTTTTTTTATGTTTAGGTGCTGAGATGAGTTACTTTTCTATTTAGAAATTGCATTTACATTCAACAAATATCTGACAACAGTCACACTAAAAATATATGAATGTCTTTCTGTTAGACAGCTCTTTTCCACCCAAAAAGGATATCAGTGTGGGAAATAGTGCAAATTTTTTTTCAAGTTTGTTTGTTTTTACCAAACAACTCATGAAGAGACAGTAAGCAAGTTCTGTAGTATGATCCGAACCGTGAGTTTTGTGATCTGTTGCACCACTAATATATATCAACATGTTTATTTACTATGCTGTTTACTATGTATTTTATGTACATTTCTTATTTAGATATAATACTGTGGCTGGATATAATATCCGGCATATAGTGCATTATACTTGTAGGTACATTTTGTTGATGTAACGTGTTATCCGGAAGCTACCAGTAACTACAGAAATTGTTGGATGTTGACTAACATACTCTCTCATATTTTCTTAATTAGGCGAAGATGTGAAGAAAGCAGTGGGTGAGACCGTTTCTTTTCGTCCAGACAAATTAGATTCTCCTGTCACCAGCATCACATGGAAACACGGTAGTCTTACTACTGTGAAGGCGATTGAATGGGATTCTGAGGATGGTGTTATCATCCCGAATCAGAGATTCAAAGACATCGCAACTCTTGATGAGAAAACTGGAGAAATCACTATAACTAATTTAAAAGTCGAGCATAGTGGAAATTATACCATTGACATCAACAGTAAAGAGCAGGGACAAAGATTCAGCTTGGAAGTTATAGGTGAGTGGATATTATTATATTAGTTAATATTAATACTGTTAAAGCATCATATTATAATTCTGGTTGTTTTTACAAACAAACATACAAAGAAAAACGGCACCGTGGTGCAGTAATTGGATCAGATTGTAATACCATGGTACTTTGATAAATACCATGATACTGTAATTCATGCACCAGTGTATTTACATGCTACTGCTGTCACAGTATGGGCCGGACACAAGGTGAGTGATAACACAATGTTTATTGAGACAGAGATGAATGGCAATGATATGGAGTAGAAATGGAGGCTGGCGCTGACACAAACACTGAACTCTTTTCCAGGGACGAGGAGAGGGATTCTTTGCAGGGTGCACGGATCTGGGGTTTGACGATCTAGGAGGAGGAGAGGAACACAAGGAGCAGAAACAGAAGGTAAGGCTTTCAGGGTAAGTAATTCGTAAAGGATATCGTTCTTTGTCTTAGCAGGTTGCTTGGTGAAGAGTCCACGTCTAGCTGACGAGATCGGACTGTGTGTGTGACTGGTGATGGGGTTTTTATCTTCAGTGATGGTGATGAGCGAATGAGGTGCAGGTGGACTTGATTAGTACTCAGGTGAGGTGGAATGTTGTGATTGGTGGAGAGTTGGGCCTGGCCGATCCGTGACAGTACCCCCCTCTCCACGGCCCGCTCCTGAGGGCCGCCCTCGGCGTCGTGATGGTCTACCCCGGCCTCGGGGTGCTGGCCGATCCGGATGTGCCAAGTGAAACTCCTCCAGGAGTGTGGGATCGAGGACATCTTCTCTTGGCACCCATGAGCGTTCTTCAGGGCCGTAGCCTTCCCAGTCTACAAGATATTCAAGCTTACCACCACGGCGCCGAGAGTCCAGAATTTCCTTCACCCTATAGATGGCGCCTTCTTCCACGATGAGAGGGCTCCTCCGTTTGGCCAGGCCCTGGGGAGAGAGGAGGAGAAAAGGGTTTGAGAAGTGAGACATGGAAGGTTGGGTGAATTTTGTATTGTGGTGGTAATTGTAGTTTGTAAGTGACTGGGTTGATCGGTTCCAGAATGGTGAAGGGGCCAACGAATCTGGGACTAAGTTTCCGGCTAGGCAGGCGCAGCCTGATGTCCCTGGTGGATAGCCAGACCTTTTGTCCCGGTTGGTAAGTGGGGTTGGCGGCTCTTCGGACGTCTGCGGCTATTCGTTGTCTGCGCACTGCCTGCTGGAGCTGGTGGTGTGCTGCGTCCCAGACCCTCTCGCTCTCTCGGAACCAGTAGTCGATAGCGGGTACCTCAGATGGTTCTCCTGACCAGGGAAACAGGGGAGGCTGGAAATCGAGTACGCACTGGAAGGGCGTGAGTCCAGTAGAGCTCTGACGTAGCGAATTTTGGGCGTACTCGGCCCAGCCTAGGAACTGGTTCCAAGAGTTCTGGCGACCATGGCAGAAGGTTCTCAGGAAACGTCCCACTTCCTGGATCTTGCGTTCGGTCTGCCCGTTTGACTGCGGATGGTATCCTGATGAGAGGCTTACGGTCACACCTAGGAGAGAGAAAAATGCCTTCCAAACCTGGGAGATGTCCTCTGTCCGATATGATGTCCTCTGGGATGCCGTAGTAACGGAATATTTGATTAAACAAGATCTCTGCAGTTTGTAAGGCAGTGGGAAGGCCTGGGAGAGGTATGAGGTGACAATTTCGAAAATCGATCGATGATGACAAAGACACATGAGTTGCCGTCGGAGATGGGGAAATCTGTAATGAAATCCACTCCTAGGTGTGGCCAAGGGCGGTGCGGTATGGGTAAAGGAAGGAGTTTGCCAGTTGGAAGGTGACGGGTGCTCTTTGAGCCCTAACCCTAACCTTATCATGTCCCTAGCCATGTTAGGCTACCAGAAGCGATCTTGTAGCAGTGAGAGGGTGGTGTTGGCCCCTGGGTGACCAGTACCTAGGGAGGTGTGAGTGGTGTGGATGAGAGGGGTCCGTTGAGTTCTTGGAACGTACTGATGACCAGGGGGACAGCCCGGCGGGTTGGCAGGAGGATTGGTGGATGCGACTGGTGGAGAGGTCCATTGGATGGGGCTAGAGATTATTTCTGTGAGTAGGATCTTTTCTGGTTCTTCGTTGTTCTCCTCAGGGCTATGTATGCGAGATAGTGCATCTGCCTTTACATTCTTTGGACCTGGACGATAGGATATCTTGAAATTGAATCGAGTGAAGAATAAAGCCCATCGGGCTTGTCTTGGATTCAACCGTTTGGCGTCACGAAGATACTGGAGGTTCTTGCGGTCGGTAAGTACCAGGAATGGGTGTGCAGCCCCCTCCAACCAGTGCCTCCATTCTTTCAGGGCAAGCTTGATAGCTAGGAGTTCCCTTTTGCCGATGTCATAATTCCTCTCCGCCGGGCTGAGTTTCCGGGAGAAGTAGGCGCATGGATGGAGTTTGGGAGGCGTCCCCTGCTGCTGACATAGAATGGCTCTGATTCCGGTGGTGGATGCATCCACTTCTACTATAAACGACAGGTTGGGATTGAGGTGAACTAGGAGTGGTGCGTTGGTGAATGCTGTTTTGAGGGTGTCGAAGGCTTTTTGGGCATTAGGATTCCATGAGAGGGTCTTGGCGTTGCCTTTCAGTAGATCGGTGAGGGGACTGGTGATGGTGTAGCTTGAGATGAATCTACGATAAAAGTTGGAGAATCCTAAGAACCGTTGGAGCGCTTTGATGGTGTTGGGACGGGGCCAAGAAGGGATGGCTTCCACCTTCCCCTTGTCCATGCGAATGCCACCACTGTTGATGATATACCTGAGGAAATGAACTGTAGACTGATGGAAAGTGCATTTTTCTGCCTTGAAGAAGAAGTGGTATTGACGGAGACGCTGGGGGACCTCTGCAACGTGTTGGTGATGTTCGGCCAGGCTCCGGGAGTATATGAGGATGTCGTCAATGTATACAATAACAAAACGGTGGAGGACCTCCCGGAGCACCTCATGCATGAAGCCTTGGAAAACCGAGGGAGCATTGACCAGCCCATATGGCATCACCCTGTATTCATAATGTCCGGTGGGGGTTACAAAAGCAGTCTTCCATTTGTCTCCCTTTCGAATGCGAATGAGATTATAGGCTCCATCTTCCAACTTGGTGAAGATGGTGGCACCGCGGAGTTGTTCCAATGCCGTAGGGACAAGGGGAAAAGGATATCGGAACTTGACAGTGATCTCATTCAGTTTCCGGTAATCGATACAGGGTCTTAGACCGCTATCCTTCTTGGCCACGAAAAAGAAGCTGGAAGCAGCAGGAGAGGTAGATGGAACTATGTAGCCTTGTTTCAACACCTCCTCAATGTACTCCTCCATGGCCTTCTGTTCGGGAGGTGATAGTGGGTAAATTCTCCCATGTGGTACTGGTTCACCCGGTATGAGGTCGATAGCACAGTCCCATGGCCGGTGTGGTGGTAGCTGGGCAGCCTTCTTGGGACAGAAGACGTCGCTAAAGTGGGAGTAGCAGGCAGGGATGTCTACAGATTGCTTCTCTACAGGGCTCTCAATGGAAGTGGAGTGAACTGGAATTCGAACGGGATCTTGGGATGCTGGTAATGGACGTCTTGGGAAACAGTGAGGAAAACAACTCTCACCCCACTTTAGGACTTCTCCTGTCCTCCAGGATAGATGGGGATCGTGCTGCACCAGCCACGCGCACCCGAGAATGATGTCTACAGTGGAACCCTCCAGAACCAATAGATGGATTTCTTCATGATGCAACTGCCCTATTTGCAGGCCGATAGGACCAGCACTATGACGGACGTAACGTCTTGTTAGCGGTTGACCAGTTATTGACTGGACCTCGTAAGCGGTCTCCGTAGTCGAGGTCGAGAGTCCGAGCTGTTTGACGAGGTTTCCTGAGATGAAATTCCCCGCAGAGCCTGAATCAAGGAGGGCGGTGTGGCTCTCGCCACAGTACAGGCACAATCCTTGGGTAATTCTTCTTTGCCTTTCTCTTAGTGATAGGCGGGTGGAGTCAGTTTGCATCGGTTCTGGAGGGTCACTGGTCTCTGGCTGATGAGGAGATGCAATGGCTATTGATGTTTCTGTATTGCAGGATTGAATACGGTTAGAGCACCAAATGGCCAGTTGGATAAACTTCTCCAAACAATAAGTGTCATCGTATGCGGAGTGGTGTAGGCGACGAGATGGATTGAGCCCTTGTCTGAATGCTGTTAAGAGAGAGGGTTCATTCCACCCACTGGCTGCAGCGAGGGTACGGAATTGGAGAGCATATTGACGAATGGGCATTGTACCTTGTCGCAGTCGATAAAGCTTCTCTCCCACAGTCGAGTCTCCAGGGGAGGTGCTGAATGCCTCCCTAAAGTGATGGATGAAGTTTGCAAAAGTTTGAGTAGCAGGTCCAGCCTGGTGAAGAATGGTTTCTGCCAAGTGGAGTGCAGGCCCAGTTAGGGAGGTGACCACAAAGGCGATCTTGGACTGGTCATTCGGGAACATATGGGGGTGAAGGTCGATGGTGAGGTTGTATTGTAAAAGAAAGTCTTGCATTCCTCCGCCGAGCCAGAGAAGGGCGCTGGTCTGGCCATGGGACTGGCGAAGACGATCGGAGAAGGAGTGTTGGTGTTAGTGCGGGCTAGTGGTGGCGGTGGAGCTGATGGTACCGGTGGCGTGGGTGATTGAAGTAAAACCTTCTTAAGTTAATCCACCAACTCCTAGAAGGGATCTGAAGCACTCATCATGTCTGTCGCTTTGAGCGGTCCGATCTTCTGTCACAGTATGGGCCGGACACAAGGTGAGTGATAACACAATGTTTATTGAGACAGAGATGAATGGCAATGATATGGAGTAGAAACGGAGGCTGGCGCTGACACACACACTGAAATCTTTTCCAGTGACGAGGAGAGGGATTCTTTGCAGGGTGCACGGATCCGGGGTTTGACGATCTAGGAGGAGGAGAGGGACACAAGGAGCAGAAACAGAAGGTAAGGCTTTCAGGGTAAGTAATTCGTAAATGAAATCGTTCTTTGTCTTAGCAGGTTGCTTGGTGAAGAGTCCACGTCTAGCTGACGAGATCGGACAGTGTGTGTGACTGATGATGGGGTTTTTATCTTCAGTTATGGTGATGAGCGAATGAGGTGCAGGTGGACGTGATTAGTAAATTATTACATTTAATAACTATATATAATTAGAACAATAATACATCATTAGACTGTTACCATTGAAATAAAATCAGTACCAACAAAATCCATTTTGCGCTGCAGAGGCACAGAATCAGCAGCACCTAATTTAAAAAAATAAATAACACTGAAATAAGAAGTAGGCTAATTAAAAAATGGAATTATATTTTTAAATATGAAACTAAAACTGCCAGTAAGTGGCGGCAAGTCACAGTCTTGATGAGTGAGTAATAGATTCGTCCATTCAAATGACTGATTCATTCAGGATTGAAGCAAATGTCTGTCTTTATCAATTAGATATTGATTCATTCACTCAAACAATTAGTTCAAAACATGCTGATATTCATTCTGTTACAAAACACCTATGTGTTTTGTATGAGACACGCAATGGTTCTGCTCTTGATTTGTAACCATATGTATTGCCATTTTAACTGCATCCTAACATGCTTCATCACACAATGAATGCTTGGACTTTCAAAGTGTATTTTTGTCTGGATTTTGCAGAAGTGAGTGATGTACTCAATTATATCAGCTCGCACTTTGTTAAAACAACAATTAAATTATTGTTGACGATACATATAGCACCATAGACTGTAAAAAAAGATGGACAATGCGTTTCCGCTTCCCTCCACTATAGAAAAGTGAAGCCAAAGCATCTCAGTATGGCCGCTGCCATCGGGAGCCCGAGTCTGTGCAGTAGTGTGGAGCCGCAGTATCAAACTCCCACCCAAACTTCTGCAGATCCAATCAACCATACCATACATTATACTGGAAGTAGTGTTGTCAAAAGATCCAGTACTTCGGTACCAAGTCGGTACTAAAAAAATGAAAACGTCACGGTACCAGTTTTTTTTAAGTACCGGTGGTACGGAGTACCCAGTCAACCCGGTTCTTGACGCGTACGGCCCTATGATTTCCGCGATGCAGAAAACGCGGACGGAATCTCGGAATCCAGTTATAAAAACGGAAGTTACAGTTTGGCACGGAATGCCACGGAATTTGTCAAAGTCTGGATGAATTAATCAAAAGTGGGTCATTGCACTTAAGTCAAATCGCGATACGGACTAGTATCTGTAAATATTAAGCCGCAAAAGTCGATTCAGATATGAATCCCGCATGTTCTGCGAGTCTCTGTGTGAATGAATGGCGTCTTTTTTTACACACACTGAAGCGCGCGTGACGCTCGCGGTGATTTCAGCATCAGCCGTCTCAATGAGGACATAAATACATAAACAACGTCTCCAGAACTGCTCTGAGAGTAACTTCACGAGCATTTTACTGTTTCATTTGAGTAAAACCAGCTTCATATCATATAGCTACACACAGAAATTTAAAGGTATTCACGGCAACCCGTCAAAATAAAAGTTTATCTTAAAGACATTGTGCCAGAAATATATTACTATTATTTAGTAGAATGTATGTGATACTATTACTACTGTTGAAAAAAAAATAAAAAATTTATTTTTAAAGACATAATCACACTATTTCTTCCATATTTAAATTTTAATAGTAAATCCCCTTTTACCCTCCTCTTTACCAAAAAAATAAAATGTTTAAATTTCATTATTTAAAAGACAAATTATATTTGGGTGAAACTTGTTTACTGTTTTTCATACATTTATTACTTGCGGAAAAACTTGAAACACAATTTAAATAAGTATAAAGAATGGCATTGATTTTTGTACATTTTATTTTTGTTTGATTTTATTATTAAAAATGTTTTTTAATTAGCATGTGGTACCGAAATTGGTACTGAGAACCGTGGATTTTCACTGGTATCGCTACCGAATACTGGAATTTTGGTACCGTGACAACACTAACTGGAAGTGTAATTTATTTTTTTATTTTGACTCAAGTCCCATTTGTTTACATGGAGAGGGCGGGGTTTATGACCTGTACTGCAGCCAGCCACCAGGGGGCGATCAAAGAGCCCACAGATTCACTTTTCAGGACATGTGAGGCACACCTGTATAGCACTCCCCGAGAATCACAATATTACTCTCTGATGCCATTATTGTAGCGTCAGATCTCTTTTTGCATGGCTATTGTATTTGTGTTTGATTTCATTTTACTTTCTCAGTGGAGAGAAAGATCATATGTATTTCATTGTTTCTTTCACAGACCGGGTCCCCAAACCTGAGATAACTGTAGAGGAGAGCAGTAACCCTGATGTTGTGTATTTAATATGTGAGTACAGTGGAACGATCATCTGGAAGAATTCTACTGGAGAAACACTGAAGGGCAATAAGAACCATAAGCCAGGAGAGTTCATCACAGTCAAAAACACAAGAAATCCAGAAAACTACTACACCTGCACACTCAAGAACGCCGTGAGTGAGAAGACCAGTGATCCGGTCTCTGAGAGAGATCTGTTTCAGACAGGTAAGACAGCGAATTACTTCAATATTAAATTCCAAAGAAAAAAATCAGATCAGGTCAGTTTTTATATTTAGGTGCTGAGATGAGTTGCTTTTCTATTTAGAAATTGGATTTACATTAAACAAATATCTGAAAACAGTCACACTAAAAATATATGAATGTCACTGTGTTAGACAGCTCTTTTTCACCCAAAAAGGATATCAGTGTGAGAAATATTGCAATTATTATTATTTATTTTTTTTCAAGTTTGTTTGTTTTTACCAAACACCTCATGAAGAGACAGTAAGCAAGCTGAAATAAATTTGAAAATCAAACAGAGAGGATGATATTTTATTATCCATGCAGTGAAATTCATTCATTTTTATCTGTGACTTAAGTGTCCAAATACTTTACCACTGCATGAACATGCATCACGAAGATGCCATTATATCCAAGGGGATATATAGGAAGGGAGGAAGTGAAATAATGAAAGATCACAGAGATAAACATTATTAGGTTCACGTTTTGTAATAAAACACTATGTTGTTGCACAGTCAGAGTAGCTGTATCAAACACCTTCTAAATGGGGTTAACTTTAATTTCATGTTGAAATCGTGAAAATCAAAGGGCACCTAAATTGTGATATACTGTATCAGACATTAGGGGTTCTGTGGTTGCTTATACTATTAACCAAGAAATCAGTAGTCTAAGTTAGTAGATGTATTATGCTTTCTAGCAATTTGTTTTCTGAAACCAATTTTCTCTTTCTGAAGAATCAAGCGCAGGACTGATCGTGGGGATTGTAATTTGTGTTGTCCTCTTCATCATTATCGGCTTGATTTGTGCCTATCTACGCTCAGAGTCCATTTACAGTAGGTTTCCTATTGTGCTTTTATCTTTTTCTTTTTTTCGAAGGAGTATTAAATATGATTTGTGTCTTTAAATTCCACTACTTTTCTCCAACCTCTATGTTGACATTAATGTATTTTGGTTATTTTTATGATTTTTTTTTCAAGTTTTACATTAAGTTTATTAAGAATATCTTCATGTTTCATTTAAGCCTGTTTTACTAATTGCATTCTTTAGAAACTTTAGCACTGTGTGTTGGTTAAAAATTTGCAACGATAGCAAATATTTTGATTATTGCAAATTCTGCATTCAGCAACAATTGTATTTTACTCTGATAATTGATCACTTTAAATTATATATACTTTTTTCTACACCAGACCGTGTTAATGAATGCTGTCCATGGATAGAAAGTAAGTTTCTGTTTGTTTGAATTATTTTCTTCCAAAAAAATTTCTTCCAAAAAATCCTTGATATGGGTCATTCAGTGGACATTTAATAACTGTTTTTCTCCTCAGGTGTGTTACGCCACGTGGATTGTTGCGCAGAGAAGAGTATGTCATTTTCATTTGTGTTTATTATTTACACTAAATTCTGCACAAATATTACTGTACAAAGTTCTACAAATCCGCCATAATACTATGTGAATGACTCAGCAGCTTCACTGTGCAGTAGCGTTTATTGTGATATCATGTAAATTAATCAAAACTGATGTTGATGTAATTTCTAGTATGTCATTTACATCTACTTTATTTCTACAATTCTACAGTGCTTGATTTATGGGTAAATAAGTGGGAATCGTGGTGTTTATATAAAACACAAATTAATGACGCCATTTCGAACAGCGCAGTTTGATTGTAACTGTGTCATGGTTTCCACAGCTGTGTTACACCATGTATATTGATCAGAAATGCCATTTATATATGTGAAGATGTACATAATTTGATCCAGTGATTTTAAATAGTGTTGTAACTTTGTATTTTCTGCATTCTTTATAGGAAAACTCACATACACGCATACACAGACACAAATGCGTAAATACCTGTTAAATTTGTACTTCCATCAATCGGATTCAAGATAATTTTTTGGAAGTCTGGACTATTGCACCACTTTTTACCGGAAGAGCATGGCTAGAAGGCGCAAGCCAGTGTAATGCACACAGTATCAGTCACAAAGTGGTCCTTCAAGCCGGAATAATCGCTAACTATGCCATGGCAACGTCCAGAGACCATTATGATGATCAGCCACCAAGTCTATATGCGCTACACACTTCTCCAGTACAGCAGCCAGCAGTAGCGCAATTCTGTCCGAGTCAACCAGGTATTCAAACCACGTACTATTCGCCACCACCTCAGAGATCATTCTCACAAGTTCCACAACCTCAATCGTCTTCCTTCATGCCACAGTATGCTCCATCCCAAGCTCCAATGCTAACATCTGCCCTCAGTAACTACTCAGGGCTATCAGTGCTTCCTATGGCATACCAAAGCTCAAACTGGTACCCTACTCTTCAGGTAAAGAGAGTGACTTTCTCATACTCAAAAAGGACTAAAATTTGCCTGCGTTCACAAATCATACCTCAGTTAATTCTAAATTATAGTTCTAAATTATATTGATTCTCATAACTGTTTGTTAACACTGTTGATAGAGATTTGGGTGCAAATCCATTTTTGTCAGAAGTAGTGCAAGCATGTGGTGTTTCTGGTGATGACACGAAGCATCCAGTGTGGACAGTATCATTAATTATGTTTTTTTTTTTGTTTTTGTATTTTTGGCTTTTCATGTGACATGTGCCCAGTGTAGGTGGTGTATCTGTATAATAAAGGGTAGATTTTATTTACACTGGGTGTAAATAGGTGTATGTACTGTTTGTACCAGCAGCAAATGTTGTAATAGCAACAAATAGCACTTAGTGCAGGCAATAATGGTAATCACACAAAGTGTGATTGGTATTAATATGCTGTTTGTTATAAAGGTAAATTTAAGCGTTGGTGGGTGGAGTTGGTAAAAATAGTTTGTGTTTGCACTATGAAATTTAGATGACATAAATTGCTTGGGGAAAAGGTAAATTACTGAGAAATAAAACAATCAAATTAAAATAATACAGGTCAGAATAGTTATTCTCTAGACTGTTAACTACTGAGTGTTGAGCAGAGTGTGTAATTTTTTTTTTCAGCAATGTGAAATCTGAAAAACAGTGGCATACAGTCCAAGACCTTGCTGATTGCTGTATAGTTATGAACACATTCATACTTGCACTTTCAGACAGTAACACATCATTTTGTGCTACTTTGTGTTAGCTGCGTTGGCCCGAATACTATTGAGATGATTTCTGAATACATAAAGTTTGTTGCAAGAATTTTTTAAGCTTTTATGCTTATGAATTACAAAATAGCAATTCAAAGAAAAACATGAAAATGCCATTTTAGGTCATTTGTGCAAATGTGCAATTACTGTGTTACTTATATTCCCTTTTTTTGTTTGTTTTTATCCAAATGTAAAACCAATTCTTTTTTTTTTTTGGCTTTTGTATAATTTCCATGTTTCAATGTCTATGGTATTTTGTGTGCATTTCATTCTGGAATTTTAAGCACATTCAAAGCCACGTCTCTGGAATTTTCCCCATTTCAAGGCCTCAGCTTCTTTGAGCCAAATGAGAAACTCCCACATTGCTTGGACTTCTGCCTTCCTGTTAAGGGTGCGGTTTTGATTTCACTCATAGTTCACCGATGTTGTCATAGTTTCATTTAATATTGTTTAGTATATTCTTGTAATATATATTATCACTGCTTTATGCATTCTTTTTTCTGTCAATATTTTATATCTGTTACTTACAGTGTAAACAAAAATATTCTGATACAAGCACCATCTATGCATGTCTTTTTAATGTTGGTTGGTTTTGAGACCTACAATAGATCACTTTCTCTGGGGTCAAGTCTAACCTTGTATTTCCAGAATCTAAAAGTGCCTCAATAACTGATCATATTGACCCTGAGGAGCTCAGTTTGAAAGATGGAAATAAATATTTTACCGTAGGAGAGGGTGCAGACTTCCTGTTTGTGGTTCGTAAGATTCATACGTTTATTTTTTACTTTGAGACTTGTATTTGAATGTATAAAAATGGTATGAACTTTATCCCTGAATGGCATTAAATATGTTGCTATGTGTTTCTTTCTTCAAAAAAGGAAATGCAGAGAAACACTAACCTAGCAACTGTTGCTTAAATAGAGATTCAAATAGAATTAAGGAAGCTCTCGGGTCTCCATTGTGCTCTGCTCTATTGTGACTATGAATATGTACATCTACATGAACTCCTGAAAACTCTGCTCTCAGCGTCCTTTGGATCATAAAGATGGCTTGTAACAGATATTGTATTCTGCAGTGCTTCTGTAGTTAGATTTAGTTTAGTTTAGCTTCATTTATTTTACTAGATTCTGTCAATGTATTTAGAAAGAAGTAAATGCTTTTGCCATTATTTTAAAATGTTTTTGCTAATGTAAATTCCTATTCAGCCAAGTCATCTCAAAATATTATGTAATATTCAGTTATTGCAATGTCTGACAAACATCAACTACCAAAATTTGTATTAGGTTTGAATATATTTGCCATTTAAGAAATGGTGGCAAAAGCAATAAATTGTTGCATGTTTTATATTATTGTTGTGTGTGTGTGTGTGTGTGTGTGTGTGTGTGTGTGTGTGTGTGTGTGTGTGTGTGTGTGTGTGTGTGTGTGTGTGTGTGTGTGTGTGTGTGTGTGTGTGTCTGTCTGTTAATAACATTTTATTTTATTACAATTCATCCAAAAATGACAATTATTTACTCACCCTCACGCATTTCTTACTGGTTTCCCATGAAACACCCATATATTTTGAGATGTTAGTCAATGTGGTCCATTGATATTTGGACCCCATTATTCTTCAAGTCATACAGGTTTGAAACAACACCAGGGTGAGTAAATGATTGGACGAAAAAAAAAAACTATCAAAGTTGCTTTTATGTGAAGACTCACAAAACAAAGCCTAATGTTGAATGTATGCTTTTTACTGTAGCTCTACTTATATACAATATGTTTAAAGCAACCGTTTTAAAAATATTTATGCTAGGTGTGTTTACAGTTTATATATATATATATATATATATACAGTATATATGTATATGATGTGTGTGTGTGTGTGTGTGTGTGTGTGTGTGTGTGTGCGTGCGTATATGTGTATATGTATACACACACACACACATTATATGGACAAAAGTATTGGGTCACCCCCTTCTAATGAACAGGTTTGACTACTTTAGTTATTTCCATTAATACAAATCTTGATGTTTAAGCATATAATGATATTCTTGGGAATTTTAAAGCAACAGTTTGGACAGGACCCTTTTCTATTCTAACATGACAGTGTCTCTGTGTATAAGGCAAGGTTCAAAAAGAAATGATTGATTCAGTTATTTATTTTAGACTGGACATTTTTAGACTGTATGACACTACTGTAAATCACTAGATGATCACATTTTTCATCAAGTGTAAGAACATTTGCTTTATTTAGTTTGGGCAGCTTATGCACTACTAACAAGTAACTCTTGGATGACTGCTTATGTTTAATCATACATGTTGCAGTACACTAATGCAGAGATGTGCCTTGCTGATTGAATTAAAAAAAAAATTGCATAAAGTTTGTAAATTATTCTGTAGAGATTGTAATAATGGGTTTTAATTATATTCCACTTGAAAATTCAAATAAATGTGAAAAAAGTTACCTTATAGTGTACGGATGTTTACAATAAAACAACCTAACTTTTAGAGATTTGAATGAAGGATTCGTCTCGTGTCCTCAAGCGCCCCCTGGATGAAGAACCACTGAACATGTGCCTCCTAATCCTGCACTGCATCGATAGGCGAGGCTCTTATACGTCACACAGTGTTGTGTTGTGTGGTCTTTTTCAGTGTATTACTCATATGAAGTCATATTTTAGTAACTTTTGCTAAAGAAATATGGAAGTGAGAGCCTATTTTGTGAACTTGACGTTTACCTCACATAACTGGTGTTTACGAATCGGTTTCTTTCAGGTGTTCCTACCCTGCTAAAAAAAACAAAAAAACAATAGAAGCCCAATAGAAACCATCACAGAAATTCCAATGGATTCCATTAAAATACCATTATAAACCATTAGCTTTTTCCAGTAAAACCATTACAAAATTCCTTTCTGTAGTGTGTTTTGGGCATTTTTCCAATAGGATTTAACATCCCAGCAATAGAATCCATCACATACCAGTAGACACCATTATAGCTTCCATTAAAACAATACAATTCCCATTAAAACCATTACATATTCTATTGTGTTGTGGGCAGGGTTCTATTGTTTTTTTCAGCAGGGTAGAATTCACTGTACGTTTAATTTTTGTCTTTAACACTCACAAAAATGATAAAAACAAAACAAAAATTATGTCAGAGAATGCAAAGCAGATTAAAAAGTGAGCTTGTTGACCAAAAGTGTAAAAACTTTAGCCATTGTAAATAAATTTGTAATTGTGGTAACCACTCCTTTTTGTCATCTGATATTAAAAGTATGAAAAATTTATTTTTTAAAATATTGCTGTCATCTGTATTCGAAATCACTCAAAGGTTTATTGAAACCTACAGTAGGCCTATATATATATATTCATATGATGTAATCTATGTTGCTTGCATATTTTTTGTTCATTGACTTTTTTTGTCACGTGGATCCTTGTTTTCCAGTCATATAAAAAGACACAAAAACAAATTCATCTCATTTAATCTGACATATTTATTGACTTGAAAGCATCAAAATGAATGTCTCCTTGCACATCCCCAATAGAAATTTGTTGTTTTAGTAGTATGTTTCTAGTTCCACCCAGCCTAAAACAAAACAGCAGAAATATTAGTTCATTCTTGATCTCTAAAAGGAATGAAATGCTACAAACAAATATAAATGTAAGTAATCTCTGTCATTAAAATTAAACCTTCTGCTTGGGAAACATATATGTTTAGATGTACAAAGAGAGTGCATATTACCTCCTGGGTTCTGCCTAAGAATGTATTTTCTAACTTCATCATAGATGAAAATGAGCAGTGAATATGGCATAGCACAGAACCACCACAATGGTCTAAACGGAAAAAGAAAACAGGGTTAATTGGTTAAAAATCTTTAATTGGTCTAAAAAAAAAAAAAAATCAGATTCCACTTACTTCAATGGATACATTCGGACAGCAACATCCATGCCTGGGCAATAGGATAAAAATGCTGCCAGAGCAGTTTCCACACACAAACCAAAGGTGAGGACTCTATTCCTATGAAAGAAAGAAAAAAATAAGATTAATAACTGGCCAATCTGGGCTTATAGGCATACAATGAGCAACAACTGGTGGAGCTGAACAAAAAAAATCAGTTTGATAGACATCAAGCTTTGATGTGTACATACTTCATTCCCTGCTTAAAGATAGAAAGCCTCCTGGTCTTGCAGATGAGCAAATCAGTCCATTGCACAATCACAATACTGGCAAAGAAGGCTGTGTGGCATGTATACTCCACAATCTTTCTGCGCTCATAGGTCTGCATCAGACGAGGTGTTATTTAAAAGAAAGGTATTTCTACAGAAATGTTGGTTCACATCTGTCAAAATTGGTAGAGCTGTGGCACATACCCATTGCTGGCCATAGCTGTCTTCTAGGTCACTGACGTATCTGTCTTCCCACCCAATTCGAATTCCTACCAGGTCTTTGGGCAAGAATCCATTCTCAGCAAGAATTACAAAGTAGGTAAAGAAGCCACCAACTGCTTGCATCATGCCTACAATTTAAGTATAAAGACACGTAAGAAACAAACAGCAATGAACACCTAGAGCGCTTTCTACAGAATAGAATGCACTTACCAATTTGACCATAGCTCATGCTGATGAGCCTCTCATTCACCAGCCTGTCTGTTTCAGCATTTCTGGGTTGTCTCTTCATGATGTCGCTTTCAGCAGTTTCGTAGGCCAGTGAGATAGCAGGAACCTGTGGCAATAGATAGATGAAACTGAATGCATGCACATTTAACAGCTCTCTCTCTACATTTATATATCTAAATTGAGTTCCTTTCCATACCATGTCAGTGCCCAGGTCAATGCAGAGAATGGTGACGGTGCCCAAAGGTAGAGGAATACCCACAAGGACAAAAAAGAGGAAGGGTGACATCTCAGGGATCTTACTAGTCAGCGTGTAGGCAATAGACTTCTTCAAGTTGTCAAAGATCAGACGTCCTGAAGTTGAAGATGAATTTGAGAAATAAGTAACTTTTATCATTCTTTATTGAAATGAAGTTTTCAATATCATACCTTCTTCTACTCCAGTGACAATTGAGGCAAAGTTGTCGTCCAGAAGGATCATGTCAGCAGCCTGTTTGGATACGTCAGATCCAGCGATACCCATAGCCACACCAATATCAGCCTTCTTCAGAGCAGGAGAATCATTGACTCCGTCACCGGTTACGGCTACAATGGCACCCTGATGAGAGAAATAAAATGCATTAAGTTAGAACTTGCTATGTAAAATCCTCTAGCATCAATAGGATTGGATAGATAACTGATAGATAGGTACCTGTCGCTGACAGCCTTCCACAATGATTAGCTTTTGTTGTGGAGAAGTTCTGGCGAAAACTATTTCTGTATGGTGTTGGAGGACCTCATCCAGCTGTTCTGGGGTCATACTCTTCAGTTCACCACCATGGACCACAATGGCCTTAGCATCTCTGGAGATACACTTTGTATTAGCAGACATCTAGAGCAAATTTTTGAAACAGAGGGGAAAAATATGTTCTAGTAAGTATACCTTGGATTGACCTCTTCAACAGAGATTTTCAGCCGGGCTGCAATATCATCCACAGTCTCGTTGCCTTCAGAGATGATGCCAACACCTTTTGCAATAGCTTTAGCTGTAATTGGATGGTCACCAGTAACCATGATAACCTGTAATAGATGATTCAGATTTATTATTTGATCGTTTCAGTTGAAAAATAAGGTGCAACACTAAAAAAAAGTAACTGTTAGTTTAAAACAACATGTTGGCTGTTGTCATGGCCTTCATCATTAATTGCATCGTTATTTGAACCTCCTTTTCAGATGGTTTGACCATCTATCTTTAACCATTATTTAGTGTATTCAAGCAGTAGATCTTAAATGAGTAAAGCACCTTGATTCCAGCACTCCGGCATTTGGCCACAGCATCAGGTACAGCTGCACGAGGAGGATCGATCATGGACATGAGGCCAACAAAACACAGGTTCTCAGTGGGGAAGTTCACCTCTTCTGAATCAAATGCAAAACCCTCAGGAAACTGGTCATCAGGGAGGCTAAAGTGGCAGAAACCTTTGAGGGAAAACATGGAGTTGTTCATAATTCTGTAATTTACTAGTGTTTTCATAAGGTGAACTTCAAAAGGTGGCTTTACCCAGCACTCTTTCTCCAAGACCTCCGAGCTCTAAATAAGCATTTTGGAATGAATCTTTCATTTCATCGTCCAAAGGCTGCTCTTTTCCTTGAATCAAAATAGTAGAGCATCGATCCAGGATTCTCTCAGGAGCTCCCTTCATCACCAGCAGGTGCTTAGACTCGGAGGAATTGGGATTCTTGTGGACTGAAAGCTAGAAAAAGCATATTAAAGGCCTATTAGGATGACCAATTAATCTAAAAACCAATCTCCAAAGAACACCTCAACAAAAATACCTGATACTTGTTGGTGGAGTTGAAAGGGATCTCAGCAACCTTTGGGTACTTCTCTCTCATTTCAGCGACTGGACCACAGCACAGCTCAATACACTTCAACAGGGCAGACTCTGAGGCATCACCAGCTGTTTCTCGCTGCAAAACAGATGTGATGTGAAAAAGCTTCCACTCTCAGTGATACCAACTCTAAAACTTGCATCTTTTAAATGCACTTTCAATGTACTTCTAAAATCTAGATATTAAGATAGCACACCTTAAGGACTGGAAGATGGTTCTGATTTGATTGGAAGACGGCACGATTGCAAAGGCCAGCAACACGTGCAAGAGCAGACCAAGTAGCAGAGCTCTTTTCAAAAGAGGTTCCAGTTTGGTTCTCTGTGGTGTCTGCTATATGAATATGGCTGTCAAACCACATGTGAGCAACGGTCATTCGGTTCTGGGTCAGAGTTCCTGTTTTGTCAGAGCAGATGGTGGAGGTCGAGCCAAGAGTCTCCACGGCTTCAAGATTCTTCACCAGGCAGTTCTTCTTTGCCATACGTTTGGCGGTCAGAGTCAGACACACCTACGTGAGGAAATACACATTAATCAATCATTAGAATTTGGAAATATGTATAAAATAATATTTCTCTGACTTACGGTTACAGTGGCAGGGAGACCTTCAGGTACATTAGCAACAATGATTCCAATAAGGAAGATGACCCCTTCCAACCAAGTGTAGCCAAGAATCAGGGAGAGAATTAAGAAGGTCAAACCCAGGAAGACAGCTACACCAGTGATGATGTGGATGAAGTGCTCGATCTCTTTAGCAATTGGTGTCTGTCCACCTTCCAGACTGGAGGCTAGAGTGGCGATACGACCCATGACAGTACGGTCACCGGTGTTGATGACAATCCCTCTGGCAGTGCCTATTGAAAAATGTCATGTTCAAGCATCATTTAAAACATTTAGTCCACACCTGTTATAAAAATATTTGAATTTTGTACCGTCAACACAATTTGTAGAAAAAAATGCAATGTTTCTCGTCTCCAGGGGGTTTTCACTAGAGAAGTCAGGAGTACGAGTCTGGGGCTCAGATTCACCAGTGAGGGAAGAGTTGTCCACCTGGAAAGGAAAGCAAGGAGGGATGTTTCATGACATTTCTTTTGTTTCGTTCTCTTTTTTTTCCCCATGAAATTCTTTGGCTTTTACCTTGCATGCTTGTGCAGAGATTACACGAATATCAGCTGGGATTCTGTCTCCACTTTTGACCTCCACAAGATCACCTACAACTACTTCCTCAGCGTCAATGATCTTTTTCTCTCCATCACGCACAACCAGGGCTTTCTACATGACAATAAATGTACATACACATGAATATCCTTTGTACATCGTGAAAGCTCTTTTTGGCATAAAGTGAATTTACATTTTTATACCTGAGGAACGAGGTTCTTGAACGAATCCATGATCCTAGAGCTCTTGGCCTCTTGATAGTATGAGAAACATCCATTGACTGTGACAACAAAAGCAAGCACGAGTCCTAGATACAGCTGCAAGAAAATTAATAAATAGTCATTAATTTGAATCTTTTATCCAAAGTTCACAGCACACTTATTAGGAGACGAATCCACTGAGAAAAAACTCATTTTAAATGCAATGCTAAAGAGCATGATGCTTATCAGTTCAGATATTTAATGAATAAAACACACTTTCATGAAAATTTTATATATATATATATATATATGTTACAAGGTTTATTGGCATATTAACTATTTATGTCAATGCAGAAATGTAAACAAAACATTATCTGTCATACATTGTCATTTGCTGGTTCATCTTCTGAGGCAGCCTGGATCGAATAGGCAAAGAAGCAAAGAAATGCACCAATCCACAGCAGTGTCTGGAATCCACCAAACAGCTGTCTGCAGAACTTGACCCATTCTGGAGTCGTAACGGGTGGAGTCAAGGCATTTGGTCCATCACGGGCTAAAATTTCCTTTGCTCGAAAATTGGTCAAACCCTGCCACAAGTTACAAAAATAGAGCAATTAAAGGCATTCAGAAAACAGATGCTCTTACATAACAATATTACATGCATGTGGCTAAAGATCCATTATTGCAATACTCTTTCTAACTAAAGGTCAGTCATTCCCCCCAAAAATATAATCATTTGCTTCAAATTCAATTCAAAACAGAAATAATGCATCATTATTTTCCCCCTTAAAGTGTCACTAAAACTTACACACCTTGGTCATATCAGTGCCGTATTTTCGGTTAAGTTCATCCAAGGTCAACTTGTGGTCTTCCTGCAGAAGAGAAAACACGTTTGAAATCTCAGTTACCACAATTTAAGACTACACTAGATGGTAAAACCATATTGTTTTGCCAGGATTATTCTACTAATATTTTTTAAAAATCACATATTTATAAAGGAAGGTTAACATGGGGCTTCAGAAGATTTTTTCCCGCTTAATTAATTGGAAATTCAATGTTAAATCACTGTGAAAGTTTGCTTGTCCCATTGCGTGCTCAAGATAAAGTGCTTTTTTTTTTTTTTCTAAAGAATAGCAGTGGATCATTCCCTGAGATACTTTATGTAAATTCATTTGACATTGCAAAACTGCCTAAAACCAAAGAATCCACAGAGGACTGTAAAATATCCACACTGGGAGAACTTAACTGTTCATAACTGTGTATGTTAGATGCTTACAATGTAATAGTGACAATTTTGACCAAGCTTACAGACTTTGTAAATCAAACCGGAAATTCAGAAAGTAGCATGAATGAATTTGAAAATCATTTCTTACCAGTTCCACCTCTTTCTTTAGTTCATCCATGTCCTTTTTGCTCTTTTTCCCTTTTTTGGGCTTTTTGACTCCATCTTCTGACGTTGCTGCCAATTCGTACTTATCATTCCCTGTCTGTAAGATGTAAAACAATAAATATAACAGATCTCCCAAAAAATCTGCTTAAATAAATGTAATGCATGCAGAATGAAACAAATTAAGCGATGAATCCAGCAGTAGCTACAGCTTTAGCTGACTTACCCCGAGCCCCATTTTCCTTGCTGATGTCCACCCAAAATCCAGAGATTTCAGGAGTCTGGTCTTGCAGTTGGAGACAGAAGTCCCTGTGTGTCCAAACCAGGTTCACGGATTTATACCCTGTCATCTCACCTGTGTAATGGGCAGGTGTTCTGGGAAAATTTGGGAGGAGTTTGTCAGGTGTCATTTGGTTTTAGCATTTATTTAACCTTCATTTATACAGGCAGGTCATTTTTGTGACACCCGGGTGAAGGACTGGTCTATTAACTATTGTCTTATCAACAGATCTATGGCTTGTTAATAATAACTCACGACAAATAACTTCCTTTAAATGTTCATTCAAATCCTTATTTGTTTAGTTTTTGGTATTTATTTGGTCTTTTCTGAAGTATTGTTATGGAAATAATTACACCTGGCTTACCTTTATTACTTTTACCATTATTCTTATTATTTTTTCATTTACATGAGAAGAAATTAAAGACTGTAAATTGTGTTCTGTGGCCTCCAATATCTAATAAATCAAACTGCTTCTGTTCAAAGAAATGCAAATAATTTTTTGATGAAATCCCAAATCAAAGGAGCATTATAATGTATAAACTGATGACCAAGATATGGCCATGATCATGCATAAACTTGTCCCTCTGATTTACTTGTTTAACTCTGCAATGCATTTGAAATATTAATATATTATTATAATATTGTTGCGTTATTTATTCTAGGATTTGTTGAACTAAATGTTAAAATGGCATGCACAATGTTTTATATTAAGCTTGTTTCATTTATTGGCAGTTGACTGTAAAACAATGATTTTTGAAGATTATTGGAGTACAAGAAAATACTCTTTCATTCTTTCAACTTCAACTTGTGAAATTTATTTCTGATTATAATATGAATATGAATATAACTTCTGAGCGAAAAATGTTTTGGAGTAGGTCCGATACCTTTTTTTTTTTTTTTTTTTTCAGCGTATTTACCTATTAATCACATTGCTAAAAGCCAACATGCTGTTAGAATTTAAATATTAGAAATTAATTATAGATGATATGTTTATTTACCATGTTACTAAACTATCTATCCTCCTGTTCACGGCTAAAATGTCTTGGGTTACTATTTCCACCAACCTCTGTTTAGTGTTCGAATGAATTTCTAGCAAATTAAGCTCCATTTAATTAGTCATATTGCTGAAAATGACCAAAATCTGTAACATTTTAAAAATACATATACAGTATATTTAGTAAATAAGAAATGTTTTGAAACTAAAGTTATCACTGTCATTTACAATGCAACTTTGTTGAGGCTATAAACACACTCTGTTCACACCCGTAAGCTGGTATTACATCCTCAGTACTTTCTTTCTTTCTTTCTTTCTTGCTTTTCTCATGGGTTTGTTTAGGGTTGAAGATGTAAAATCTAACAATATAAATGTATAGGTAAAAAAAAAAAGAAAAAAAAGACATTTCAATAGAAGATCTCTATCTCATGCAACAGAGTTAGGAGAGTCTCACGGCCCCCATGTCCTTCAAACTGTCTTAAACATCCGCACATATTGTCCTATCATTAGACAGCGTACCGGAACCATCAGTTTGCAACCTGGATCTAAGGACAGGGTGTAACATAAATAAACCTTTCCAAGAGGTGTTCTCAAGGGTAAAGGGATAGTTTATCTGAAAATGAAAAGTCTGCCATCATTTACTCAACCTCCAGTCGTTCTAAACCTGTATGAGTTTCTTACTTCTGTTGAGAAGATATCATGAAGAATATTGGAAACCAATCAGTTTATGGTCCTCCTCATAGTATTTTTATGGAGCAATTTTTTTGGAATTGCTGTTGATCACAACGATGATAAAACAAAGGACAAGTAGCAATGACGAAAGCAACAACATGGCTTGTACTTTCTGAAAAAAAAAAAACTTTAAGTAGACAAAAAACTCCAGAGTTTTTAAAGTTGTAGCACCTTTGTAAAGTCAGCGCCATTGTAAAGATTGTCTATCGTTAAATGCTTTGTCATCGGCGTGGTAATGCCGTGAATTTTGCAACATCTCCATCACAAGTGGTATATATTGCTTTGTGTTTCTTGTGCCATATAATCTACATTTTTATTTATAAATCTAAATCTATATTCGACACCTTTTTCTTAAAAAACTGAGTTGGTCTATGTTTTTAAATGGGTTAACCATGCTGTCTCTCAAGAACAACGCACTTGTCTTTTATTTGGAATAACAAACAGTCTTTCTTAAAACTGGTTATTCAACTTTCTCTTTTTCCCGAGAATGGCTCCCCCTGGAGGAACCAGCAAACTGTTCTTGTCTTTTAAACTGCATGACACCAAAAAAGCCAAAGCATGAGTCAAAGCATGTTTTTTGTTCAGACTAACGTATATAATCACTATACTGTAATGTGGCCAATGAACCATCCGTCATGTAACCTTTAACTTTGAGAGGAAAGCTTGCTTTTAAAACCTTTCCTCAAGGCAAAGGCTAATTTTAGGAAGGTGTAGATTTGGAGAGATTAGAGGATTTTGTTTTTTTCAGGTGCTTGAAGTGAATAAATGATAGACATCTTAGCAAGGTCACGTTGGTTGAAAGCAGTTGTGACGAGCATTGTTAAAGAACACCACCTGTTACGTCCATCTTCGTCATAGATGCCTTTAATCTGCTGAAAACACACAGCCTTTTTAGTCAGAAATAGACCTTTGCTTTCCTTCACAAACTGACAGCATGTCTATCTGCATATCAGATTACTGGGAAAATCATTCTTACGTGTCGGACACAGGAAATAATATCAAACTTGCTGTGACTGGGTGAGGCAGGTGCTTCATGACCAGAGTTGTATTCTATAAAATGGTCCCTTATCTCAAACAAGCCATTAAATATATATTTTTGAAAAATTAAATGACTATTTAGATAGAGCTGATTACTAAAGATAGACTAAAGAGAGGTGAACATACAAACCAAGGTATTCTAGCCATGCAAAAACAGATGAAATAAAAAAAAAATGGATTTTTAATACAAGATAACAAAATAAAACAGATATTTATAATATTTTTATTGTATGTTGGCTGTAAAAAAAAAAAAAAAAAATCTCAGGGATTTGTTGACAATGGCAAAAGGGACTGGCCTTTCAAAAAAACGCCAACTTACAGACAGAGACATGTGATCACAGTTTCTTTAGGGCCAGGTTATCTGAGAGACCATCTCAAATATATTACCAAAAATTGCTTTTTAGTTTTACTATTTACTAAATCATTTCTAACTGCATCTGATAAGAAGAGAGACTCAGTCAACCGAATCAGTAAGAGAAACATAAGCTGAAAGGACCTTGAACATTAAAAGTGTGCTGCATCTTGAAAGGTTGATATGAATTAGGATACTGTACTGTATATATATATATATATATATATATATTTTAAAAAACCTTCTCCAAAAATAATTTGATTCTCTGCTCTGATGCACATTCTAAATTTGTGAGTAGATCAGCACCGTTATTTAAAGAAGCAAAAAGAGAAGTTCATGTGGTAAGTCATGTTCAGGAAACCAACAGAAATCATCAAAATAGAGAAGAAAAAAGAACAAGGCCTAAAGCATTGCAGAGGCAAAATGCACAACCAGATTTTACTCAAACGTTATTCAAACAAGTTGTACTATTACACACCTTTTCTTAATTAAATGTTTCCACATAAGCAAAAGAGATGGCACATCTTCCGCTTCCCCATTCTGTCAAAGTCACATTTAAGGGTGCGCTCATATTGTCATTCTTTAAATAGCTTTCTGCTGATGAAAATACAGTATACCCATATATTATACTTGCATAAACTTGATATTTATCCTGAAAATATATTTATTTGTTCATTACCAAATAAAGAACAAGAGGTATTACATATTCACATTATCATATTAACATTAGCTGCCAGAGAAAATAGAAAAAAAAAAAAAAAAATTACATAAATTTAAATGCTTTCAAAGCATTATGTTTTTAGCACTTTTTTTGGTTTTAGTTTCTGCCAAGAGATTTACATATAATTTAAAGTCATTTATAAAATGTGGAAAAAAAGCCAATGTCAATAAAGTCAGTATTTGAATAACAGGAGTGACCGCCTCTTGACGTCAGATGCACGCAGGCGGTGCAGCTCCTTGCTACACTGGACATTTATGCCACGTTAAATTATACATGGCAGAAAACGTTTTAAAGAGTTCTATACACCTGGAGGTTTGTAGAATGGCTTTGGGAAGTTTCTAATTGGCCAACTAAAAAGGGCAAAATGCACGAGGTAAGAAAGTAACTGGCTGGTTAGTGAATATCTGAACAAAATTTTGATTCATTATTTGCTATATAGATAATATTTGGTATGTAAGCTGTTGCTAAAACATTTTGATGTTATTTGTGATAGCAGGTAAAATAAGATGCAAAGAATTTTTTTTTTTTTTTTTTTTTTTTTTTTTGTGAATTGTGTAAGCTTTTTTGTAAAAACGGTGTTTTTACACTGAGCATTCTCTGAAACCTATTATTTGCCAGTTAATGGCTACTTTTGAGTTGCTGATGTTCAAGTATTTATTATTAGCATTATTATCATTTTTGTAGGCTACTTTACATTTTTTTTGTACTTCACTTTTTTTTCATTTTTTTTTCATTTATATATAGATTTTTAAATAACTAAGTCAAATAAACATAATATTTTCCCTCATTAAAATATTTTAACCCCAAAGAAAAATATTGTGCTTTACAAAAATGTACACTTATACGAGATGAAGAACTTAATGTTTCAGTAGGCTACCCCTATAATATCTGACACTCTCACTCATGGAATAAATTAATAACAGCAGACTATGATTTTTTTTTTTTTTTATTAATTTATTTAACAATGCGGTTTTTTTTTTTTATTTTTTTTTTAAGTGTTTAAAAAAACATGAACTTTTAATCATGAATTGGTAGCGTCTCTGGTATCATCACCGTTTGCGATTCTTCCACCAGCTTCTTCGGGCCCCTAAATCAAGACGGGAACACCGAGTTGTGCAGATCAGTGAGTTTTAATTGGACCTTTTTAAAACATTAATAGGAACTTTATCTAAAGCTAAGAGAACATTATACAGTGTAACATTCAATACTTTCCATGTGCATCAGATTTACCAGGTTTACCATTTACCTCAGGAGCTAGACATTTTAGCCTTGTTCAGACATTTGTTCATATTCAATTGGAAACTGATTGACTGTCCACACTGTATATCGCATTTGTTCAGAGCTGATTTGTGTGTCTGTGCTGCTTTTTTGTTTTACTGAATGTCTGCATTGGTTTCTATGGCAATGACATTGCGTTGGTATGCCTACACAACAATACAGTTTTGCAATAGAAATGTTGTCTTGCAACATGACAACATGTTGCTGCCACATTGAATTATATTCTATTTTATGAGGCAGCTGCAGAAACATAGGAAGCTGGAATACGTGGTCTCAAAACTCAAAAGCATGCGTAGACTAGCAGTATATTGTCATTTCCACTTGACTTGTACTTCGCAACAACACATCCTTGTTTCTACAAGACATTCAGCATGTTTTCTGGAAACAATGTCTGATATGTTTATGTTCTGTGTGCTTTAAGAAAGTGATTTTTTTTTTTACGCAAATTCCGGTATGAGCGTTCAGAGAGAAACCGATTTCCAGAAATGCGATATGAATAGCATTTTATTCTTATGTCTTGCCTTTGTCCACATAAGGGATTTCCTGGAATGTCATAAGTTCTATTACTTAAAAAAAAGTTATATTTCTTCTGTGAGTCTCACTTGTGAAGTTTCTGCATGAGGGCGACCTCGGGTGAATGAAACAGACATTGAATGAATGAAACAGACATTGCATTATGTGTGTACTCGCTAATGGGGCGGGGGGGGGGGGGGGGGGGTCTGTTGGACTCTGTTGTAGGATATATTTTCTAACTTCATCATAGATGAAGATGAGAAGGGAGTACGGATGGGCAGTGAACCACCACAATGGTCTACAAAAAAGAAAGAAAAAAAATTTAGATTTAATTCCTGACTGATGCCATTCAGAGTCAGCTAGAAAAAGATTTGAACGTGAAGATGCCCAGTTAACACTTCACTAAAACCCACCCCGACCTCATTACAGTGGTTACGTCTGACAAGCCTCAAAGTCTCAGCTTTCAAATGTTGTCATTTTTTAAGAAATTCAATCAATAAATACTATTTTGTGGCTCTTCAATGTGCCATGACAGATCACTGTAGTGCCTCAGTTCAAGCAGCATGTGAACCGATCGTCTCTTCCGCTTTACAGATCGCCTGCCAGTCAAATTATAGCACAAAATAAACATGAATGAACATCAGAAGGTTTCATGTTTCAACCATAGAAAGACATCAATACACACCATTTTCCAAGTTCAAATCCACTGAAGTAAATCTACTCTCTTGCCTGGTTTGTTTGTCAGACAAAATAGCAGGCTCTGCATTATGATTGGTCAGCTCACCTGTCAGTCAATTTCCTGGCGTCAATTACTTGTGTGTGAAAGCCTAGATACATACCCTCATCTTAGAGGATATATTATTTGTACTCCATTCTGAAAAAGTTGCTCCTAAACCGTGCGATTCATGGCATCCCTGAAAAGAAGCCTGCACTGGCCCTTTATGGACCCAATTAGGGCTAGCCTAAAGGCCCCCAGCGGGCTGCCAGCGCAGGCCCCCTGAGAATTTGCTCATTGGCAAAATGTTGGCCTGTTAGCGCTGGCTCTCCATGGGCAGCCCTCACTTAGCCCCCAGGAAGCCCTCACTATGCCCACACAGGGCCCGCAACAATACATCTGTTTCACTTTTCAGCTACTTTAACTTAAGTCTTTGGGAAAAAACAGTTATTATGTATCTGAAATGGATGCAGTCACCATATAACTAATGTCAGTATTGTCAAAAATGCACAGTAGTCAAAGGGATTTCAAATCAATGGATTTATTAAATACAAAATTAAAAAAAAAATAAATAAATTCAGGTTAATGCATATTTCACTGTCATGCAAAGTTTAGCTCCAACTTTGATCAAACTCACCCACCTGTGATTTTCTAATGTGTTTGATTAAGGTTAGAACTAAACTCTGCCGGAAAGTGGATCTCATGAGCCATATTTGAGGATCTCTGGCCTATATGAAACAACAGGTTCTGAAGAGGTGTCGTTTGGTTTGAACCATTCCAGTTCAATTGAGTGGCTAAAGAAAGGTCAGTCAATGTTGTTTTTATTCTCCTAGTTGCATTACAGGGCTGCCTACACAAAACCTACATGGGCCCAAAGGATACAAAAGTTGTTCTGGGCCCAAACGGGCTGGCCCACTCTGGGCCATCATGGGATTAATGTGGGAAGTTTGCTAGTGTGGGCTGCTCACAGAGAGCCCATGGTGAGCCCAAAGACTTATTCCTCACAGCACGTCTTCTTCCAAAAAACAAAAAGTAGCCTAAATGAACTCGGTGAATCTTCAGGCATATTTCTAATAGTTATAAATAAATGACGTGGCATTAGAATCTTCTCTGATGCTTTCATGTCTACAGGGAGCTTAAAGGGATGTGACTGCTTTATTTGATTTTTATTATACACATAAAGAACCCTGTAACATACTGAATGAATTTTTAGCTGACAAATGTGCTACAGTTGAATAACACCATAGTAAAATGCTTCAACTGGACCGAGTGACGCTGAGTGACCTGTGGATATGTAGAACTGCTGTGTGAGTGAACTCGCTGTCATTCAGAAATTTCATGAGAAAATCTAGAGGGAAGCTATGGTTCAAAAATATTCTGGAGTTTAAATGTTTTAGACTTGAGTATAAATGACAGAATTTAATTGTGTGGTTAATAGAGGTCGATGATTGATCGGCCGGCCGATTAATCGGGATGATTTTTGGCATTTTTAATTAATCGGCATTGACCGATTGTGCTGCAAATTAGGCCAATTTATAGACAGGTGCATCTTTGAGTTATTTGCGGTGGCTCGTCACAATATCAAAACTGACTGTTACAAACAGATTTTCCAAAAGGCTTATACTTCGTTGAATAAACTGAGCACTGCAAATTTCAAAATTAAAATGCAGCGCAATTGTTTTTATATGAATGTATCTTTGAAAAGAACCGACCGTCTTCAGAAAAGCTTCAATGTCATTTTAATTTCGTCTTTCCTGTAATGCCTGATAAAGCAGTGTTTGTGAGCTCAGGGCTTATCTGATTAAAGCCTCTATACTTCTCCCGCTCCAACAGCGCCTCCTGCTGGCAGAGAATGAATTTGCATTTGCAAGTCTGTGGGAAACACTGTCAGCAAACAAACAAAATGCATGCTTCAGAACTGTTTTGAGATGTTTTGAATTAGGATACTACTACTGCTATTACTATCTTGTACCTTGCAATAAACATTTACACAAACTCTCTTTCATGAGATGACGGGGGGGTTAGAAAAGAAAATCGGCCAAACATATCGGCCAAAAATTGGCATCATATATCGGCCACCGGCTGCCCTGATTTCTAAATATTGGCATCGGCCAGAAAAAAACCCTTTTCGGTCGACCTCTAGTGGTTACCTAACTATCTTACACTCTTGCTTATGTCTTTCACACTCATGCTAATAATAAAATAATGGAAAGCAAAACTACTATTTCAGAGAAATACAAAGCATTATGTGTTAAATTTAAAGCATGCAAAGCACCTGATGGATGAACAGTACCAGTTGAACAGTTGACCAATACTGTAAAAATACAATTTGTAATTGTGGTCACCATTACTCCATTGTGTAATTGGATAATAGCCTATTAAATGTGCTATACATGGAAAAGGATTATTTTAAATATTGCTGTCATCTGTTTTTGTTATCATTCAGGGGTTCACAGAATTCTGTATTTTTTATGATGTCAAGAATGTGGATTGCATGTTGCTACAGTAAATGCAACTAGTTAAAGATTTGTGCAAGGTATTAAGATACTTTATAGTTTCATAAACTAAATGTTAGAGACACAAAAAATAAATTCTGTTTTAATTTTAATCTGACACATTTATAAACTTAAATTGACTCATTTTGAAAATATCCAAATTAATGTCTTCTTGCACTGGTTCCCAAAAGAAGGTCTTCTTGTTTTAGTAGTATGTTTCTTTTTCCACCCAGCCTGAAACAAAACAGCACAACTTTCAGTTCATTCTTAATCTCTAAAAAGAAGGAAACAGAACAAACTACTCTGTTTGTAAAAAGATGTTCCCCTTAAAGGGAACTCGCACTCCGTGTGTAGAAACCCCATAGAGAAAAGCTCAGGTAATCACTTTAGGAAGCTTGAAATCACACATGACTTTTGTGTTATATTTCTCAGCGAGGAGCATGTGCATTGCTCGAGGGTACTGAATGCGCTCATTTGTGATAAGTATTCTCGAGCGATGTGGGACAGGCATCCGCATCTTGCAGCAAGGCTGCCGAGGCATGGCGGAAACTCAGGTTATGGGGTTCACAAGTTGAGCTTGTGGATAAGTTCAAGAAGGGTTTGGATCTTTCAAGATCTTCTACCATGGGCTTGAGCGATCTGAGGGATCCGGACGCTCTCTAGCTCGGATTAACTTATCCCACGAATAGCGCTTTGCTGGCCTCATCCAGTCAAGATGAGGATGTGGTTGGTGATGATGATTAGAGTGTGAGTACTCAGTCATCTCAACCAGCCAGTCCCACATGCAAGGAAATGCTGGAGGTCAGGGCTCATGCTGAAAAAAGACTTGATCTGGTCTGGATCATGAAAAGCACGATTAGACGAGTGCTTTGTGCCCAATCATGATCGTCCTTCTCCCGAGAGCCTTTCCTTTTGTCCTCGAACTCCATATTGAACTAAAGATTATGGGCAAAACCATATTCAGCTCAGCCACATATTTTGCAACATGCAGATAATGACAATGTTGTTGGATTGGCAGAGAACAGATATGTGAAGATTCCCCCAAGGAAGAGGCACTTGTGGGATATCTCTCCTAGGCTGAGTCATTTTCTTTGAAGGCTCATGTTCTGCCAACCAAGTTAAAGACCTGGATTAATATAAGGGTTGTTTTAGCTGTCTGGAGTGTTGATGGCATGCCCCTTTTTAAATAAATATTAAAAATATACTGTCTTTATGTTGTTTCTATATTAATTTGATTTAATGTGAAATTAGTGCAATATAAAAGTATACTGAAATTTTTGTCTCAATGATTTTTCAGTTCACTAGCTAGTGAAGAAATAATGATAGGAGAAGAAAAATACTTTTGTAACTTTTTATTAAGGTTAGCAGACGAGCGGCGAACAGGGCAAATGGATCGTGAATGAACTCCGCCACAGAAATTGCAGACATGGAGGAAGCGGCATCATTGTCTGATGCAGCCTGATGTTTTAAAGCTGTTACACACTTGTCTGCCTGAAGCTGAAGTGAAAATCTGGTCATGATTGCTTCTAGAGCGAGGGGTGTATGAAGTGGATTTTGGATCTTGAGATGTTACTGGATTGGTTGGAGGATTGGGGTTGGTTAGGGGACATTCTGAGGTTGAATGGACAATGGACCTGCAGATGGCGCAAGAGAGGCTTCGAACTCCTAGGAAAACTCGGTTGTACAATTCGAGGTCTTGGGCTCCCCAATAAGGACATTGGTTCCAGTGGGTGACGCGGGCTGAGCATTTGGGTGCAAAAAGCTTATGGTAGGTATAAAAATGACTCTTTCAACGAGAGACTGAGCTCTGATATGATGGAGAGGTAGTCATTTAGTTCCCTGTGTTTGTTAGGAAATGAAGTGCAAATAACTTCTGTGAATCTACCAAATCTATGCAGAATTCTGCTAGTGTGAGAATGTTTTGATTGAGGTATGAAATTTTTTAGATTGATTGTTAAAAGGCCACAGTCGAAAGAGCGGTGGAATGCATTAATGAGAACTGAAGTTAGCAGGAAAGAGAAGTTAAGGAAGATCAATATCTGCACCTCATAAAAATAGGGAACGGAGGTGAGTTGAGACTGAAGGTGGATCCATGGTGACTGTGTTAGGAAACGCTGGAAGAGGGACTGCTGTGGCGAGGGAATGGGCTGGCAAGTGGATTGGACCTGAGGAAGAAGATGGATTCTGGGCAGGGGGCCCTAGAAGTGACTGGTGTCCGAGATGGCTAGGAGGAGCTGAAGCAAGAGGAGGGGGAGGGTTAGCAGGCAAGAGGGGGGAAAGGGTCCTTTGCAGAGGCAACCTCACGCGAGGGACTGAGCCAGCGGGGATGTTAGGAGGAATTTAAGGCATGGGGAGGGGATCGCTAATGAAGGCTGCCTCGCGCTAGGATCCGGTCTCTGAGTAGGGGGTGAGAAAAATGTGACCATCTGCGAGGATGTTGTGCATGGGTTATCAAGAAAAGAATTGAAAAGAGGTGGAGAAGCAGAAGGAAGAACAGAAGAAAAAGTTAGGATAGATGGGTCTTGCCTAGGGAGTGAAGAAGCCTGTATAGGAGAACTTGTGAGTGCTGGAGGAACTGCAGATGTTTTTTGCGGCCGCTGTTGTAGTCTGTACGGAAAAGCCAGCGGACGAGGAAGTATGTGCGTCTGTAGTTTTTCCCCCCCTGGTCTTTACCGCGGCCTCTGGATTAGCTCGATGTAAATGATGGCGTTCAGAATCCCGGGCCGTGGGAGAAACAGAAGTGGATGAGGACTGGGTCTTCTTTTTTGGAGTTGATGTGTTTATTGGGATGCTGGAGCTGTTATTGGAATTAGTAAGTATATCGTAGAATTGAGCTTTTGATGGTCTGTGGGAGAAGTGTAGTCCGGAGTTTGAGAGGGCTTGATGTAGGCTGTTGACGGACCATTTTGAAATGGGTGGAATCGGAGGAATGGCGGCAGCAGAATGAAGACATGGACGAGGCGCAGTTACCACTGGCGATCTTGAAGGTGGAGGAGAGAGTAGTCTTCTGGAGCGTGGTTTGTATGAGCGCTGGATTTTGCGGCCGGAGCGTTCAGAGGGAGTCTCCTTGTTTGGATCCGTGCGTTCCGATGATATGCGAGTTGCGACTGTTGGCGTCTCGGGACAGGAGAAAAGTTCGTCATCCGAAGGAAAAAGCTGGAGGTCCGGTGTGTTTGACATGGTTCTGAACAACACTACCGGATGTTGCTGGAACAGCTGAGACTGGAGAGAGGTAAGCAGCTGCTTATATACTCTGGCTGTTGATTGAAACTTCATTTATACAGGTAGGTAATTTCTGTGACACCCGGGTGAAGGACTTATCAACAGATCTATGGCTTGTTTGTCTCACTTCTGACAATTTTTTTACATGGGGAATAAAAAATGACTGTAAATTTTGACTGTTTTGTGGCCCCCAATATCTACTGCATCTGTTCATTGGCAGAATCCATCATCACAAGTTAAAATTTGCACTTTGAATATAGGACCTTGTAAATGTCAATGCTGAAAAAGATTTTATTTGTTGTCAGTCAATAGACTGTCACGGCCTCCATGTCCTTCACAGTGCCTTAAAGTTTAGTCCACATTTATGCCTCCAGCAGCGTCACACAGATGTGGGTGCCGCAAACATCAGTTTGCAATCGAATACAGGTGGAACGATTTCTCTCTTCAGTTTGCATTAATTTCTAAAGCCCCTGTGGCCTGTTTATGTGTAGACCTATGACCCACAGCTAAATAATCAATGAAAAATGTACTTAGCATTTGAAATTTTGTGAACTGTTTCAAAGTAAGTAGGCCTACTACACCATTGTTTTCAGTGAATAAACCTATTCACATTACTGAAAGGCAACATGCTTTTAGAATATATAACAGTGGCATAAATGTTGTTTTGAGCATATAAATAACAAACTATTTATGGGCGTTTCTTCAACTGGGGCACTTTTAGCCTTGTGAAGTTGAATTAAAAAATCTTGTTCACGTAACACAGTCTCATAAGTTTAAATAATTTGTCTAGTTTTAAGGTCTGTAAGAGGACAAACTTAGATTACAAGAGAAATTGCTAATATTGGACATTTTTCTGACTTGCAATGAACAAATGTCATTTCCACCACATCTCAATATACAGCTGTTATTTAAATATAGAATAACTTATGCCACTCAAGAATTGTCTGAGATCATTTTTGTAACTAGTTTTTCCACAATGTAAAATAATTATACATTTGTCAATGAGATAAATTCTGAAATGTAATATTAGTTTGGGTAAGAGCTTATTAGAAAATAAATAACTTGAATTTTTATTTTAAACAGAGCATGATCTAGTGGATAAATAGTGGATAAATTTTTAATGTGTGATGAGAACTTTTTAATTTTTTAAAAAAAAATGTGTGGTGGTGGAAATGACAATGAATTAACGTGAATGTAGAGAAACAGCAGGGATATTTATTAGAAAAAGTCTTAAACTCATCACACTCATTAAACTCAGTTCACAAAGTCATTAAATATATCAATTGTACTTTGTAACCATAAATGTCATTTCCACCACAGAGGCGGCGTGGTGGAAATGACATTTCTGTAGTTTTTTGTGAAAATATGGAAGATAGCTTCACTGATTAGCTTTGAATTAATCAAGTTCAAGTTCAAGTTGAGCTTTATTGTCATTCTACTACATGTGTGGACATATAGTGGAACGAAATGTCGTGTCTTGCAGGACCACGGTGCTACATACTAGTTAGACATGAGATACACATACAGCAATGCAAATATAGGAAACAAATAAAATAAAATAAACACAATAGGGCTATACAACAGTTTAACCATCTGACTATACATATACTATAACTACTATACCTAGTTGACTACACATACACAAACTGAGATTGTACAAGAACTTTACATAAATACTGTACATGAAATAGTGCTAAAGAGATATTTGTACATGAAATTGTGCAGGAAATATATATTTTTACATTAAATTGTTCGAAAGAGAGATTTTGTGGGAAGCAGCGCATAGTGCAAAAGAGTTAGTAGTGCAATGCTCCAGTAAACATTTTTTTTGTAGTGCAATATTCAAGTAAACATATATTATCTTATTGAGTCTTTGTTGCAGGGAGTGTTTATAGAAAGTGTCTAGTGTGCATATAGTGGGACGAGTGCGTTACTACAGGTGGTTTGTATAGCCCACTCACCTGTGTGTAGCACACCCAGAATTGCACTTAGGAGAAATTTGTCAGTAGTTATTTATGAGTTGGGGGGCTGAGGTGTTCATGGTTTCAGAGCGGGGGCAGGGAGATTGGAGTTAAGAGCTCTCACAGCCTGGGGAAAGAAGCTGTTGAGCAGTCTGACAGAACGAGCTTTGATACTCCGGTACCTTTTTCCTGATGGCAGGAGCTGGAAGAGGTGGTGGGAGGGGTGGGTGGGGTCCTTCACGATGCTGGAGGCCTTGCTGGAGCATCGTGCAAGGAAAATGTCCAGGATGGAGGGAAGAGGGGCACCGATGATCTTTGCGGCAGTGTTCACTGTCCGTTGTAGGGTCTTGCGGTCAGCAGCACTGCAGTTCCCGTACCAGACAGTGATGCAGCTGGTCAGCACACTCTCAATGGTGCCCCTGTAAAAGGTGGTGAGGATGGGTGGAGGGAGACTTGCCCTTTTCAGCCGACGGAGAAAGTAGAGGCGCTGTTGTCCCTTCTTGTTGAGTGACGTGACGTTGGTGGTCCAGGTGAGATCCTTTGTGATGTGCACCCCCAGGAATTTAGTGCTACCAACTCTCTCCACGGTTGAGCCGTCGATGGTCAGTGGGGGGTGGTCAACAGAGTTTCTCCTGAAGTCCATCACAACCTCTTTTGTCTTACTCACATTGAGGGACAGGTTGTTAGCACCACACCATTCAGCCAGCTGTGCCACTTCCTCTCTGTAGTGCGTTTCATCGTTGTTGCTGATGAGGCCTACCACAGTTGTGTCATCAGCAAACTTGATGATGTGGTTGGAGCTGGACTTGGCAGTGCAGTCGTGGGTCAGCAGCGTGAAGAGCAGCGGGCTGAGCACACAGCCTTGTGGGGCCCCTGTGCTCAGTGTGGTAGTGCTCGAGGTGTTGCGGCCGATACGGACTGACTGAGGTCTTGCAGTTAAAAAGTCCAGGATCCAATTACAGAGGGAGGTGTTAATGCCCAGCAAGTTTAGTTTGTGGATGAGCTGTTGTGGGATTATTGTATTGAATGCTGAGCTGAAGTCGATGAACAGCATTCTTACATAGGAGTCTTTCTGTTCCAGGTGAGTAAGAGCTAGGTGGAGAGTGGTGGATATTGCATCGTCCGTGGAACGGTTTGGACGATATGCAAACTGGAATGGGTCCAGCGTGCTTGGGAGACTGGACTTGATGTGATGCATGACTAACCTCTCAAAGCACTTCATCATGATTGGGGTCAGTGCTATGGGACGATAGTCATTCAGACAGGACACATCTGACTTCTTTGGTACTGGGATTATGGAGGTGGATTTGAGACACGTGGGGACGACTGCCTGGCTCAGCGAGATGTTGAAGATGTCTGTTAAGACATTCGTCAGCTGTGCAGCACAGTCTCTCAGTACACGTCCAGGTATGTTGTCAGGGCCCGCAGCCTTTCGTGGGTTAATCCTGGATAGGGTCTTCCTTACATCAGCTGGGGAGAGACAGAGTACCTGGTCGTTTGGAGATGTGGGTAGTTTCTGTGCAGGTGTGTCGTTCTGTATCTCAAATCGTGAGTAGAAGTGGTTGAGTGCCTCTGGTAGGGATGTGTCATCGTCACTGGCCTGTGGCGGGGCCTTGTAGTCAGTGATGGTCTGAATGGCTTGCCACAGGGTCCGAGTGTCTTTACTGTCGCTGAAGTTGTTATTGATTTTTTTAGCATACTGATGTTTTGCCTTCTTGATGCCATGAGACAGATTGGCTCTTGCTGTTTTGAGGGCTGCTTTATCTCCTGATCTGAATGCTTCATCTCTGGTCTTTAGCAGCCCACGAACCTCTGCTGTCATCCATGGCTTCTGGTTGGCACGTGTGGTGATGGTCTTGGTGACTGTCACATCATCTATGCACTTTTTGATGTAAGCAGTCACAGTTTCAGTGTACTCCTGTAGGTCTGTGTGGTTGTTGTAGGTGGCCGCCTCTTTAAACATGTTCCAGTCTGTGTCCTGGAAGCAGTCCTGCAGTGCTGAGGTGGCATTTTCTGGCCATACCGTGATTTGCTTTTGAACCGGTCTGGTGAGTTTCAGAAGCGGTGTGTATGCTGGGATTAGCATAACAGAGATGTGGTCCGAGTACCCGAGGTGGGGACGGGGTTCAGCTTTGTAAGCGTTCTTTTCTGTTGTGTAAACAAAGTCCAGTGTGTTATTTCCCCTTGTTGCAAAGTTCACATGTTGGTAGAACTTTGGCAAAACTGTCTTTAAGTTTGCGTGGTTGAAGTCACCGGCTATGATGAAAAAGCCGTCGGGGTTATTTGTTTGTTGTTCGCTGATGGCGCTGTACAGTTCACGAAGCGCGTCCTTAGCGTTTGCACACGGGGGGATGTAAACCGCGACAATAACAATGGCCGTGAACTCCCGCGGCAGATAGAACGGTCGACACTTCACAAACATAAACTCCACCAGCGATGAACAGTGTTTTGATACTAACGCAGCATTGTTACACCATTCTTTGTTGATATACACACACAAGCCACCGCCGCGAGTCTTACCAGACAGTGATGAATCTCTGTCCGCGCGGTAGCAGTTTAGTCCGTGCAGCTGAATGGCGGAGTCCGGGATGTTGTCCTTTAGCCATGTTTCAGTGAAAACAAACACACAACAATCCCTTGTCTCATGCTGTGTAGACCGACTGAGTTGAATTAAGTCCAGTTTGTTTTCCAGAGAGTGAACGTTTGAGAGCATGAGTGTTGGAAGAGCCGGTCTTGAGGGGTTTTCCCTCAGCCTAGCTCGTATACCTCCGCGCTTACCGCGCTTCCGTCCTCTCTCACACCGCTTGCGACGCCGCCTTGTGCGGGTAGCGTCAGTAGGCGAGGCCGCGGTCTCGAGGTCCGGCTCCAGCAGTAAACAAAGGCCTCGTAGCTTCTCAGTAGCCGCCGGCGAGAGTTTGTGTTTGTATGTGTTGTTGATATCCAAAAGGCTTTGGCGATCATAGATGTATCCCGGAGTGATCTCCCGATGAATTAGCGGTGAATTGACATTGTTTGGAGACGAACAGACGACATTAAAAGACATAAAAGCACCGTCTTTGGGACCTGAAGAAGCCGCAGCGTCCGTGCGCGCCGCCATCTTGGATCGCATACTTAGCATTTAATACTTAGCATTTCATGTATGCAAAATACTCTTATTTAACTTAAAATGTTTAGCTTTTTAAAAACACCCTTGAAGGTACAGCATGTTTGGAAATGACGTAGAATAAATATATTAACGGATCAAGCAATATTTACCTTGATTTTTCTTCATATGTTGTTGATGAAAATTTAAATTCCTTCCATTTCCAAAATGTGCTCTGATGCTACTGAACATTTCCATAGAAACCACCTCAACAATTGTAAGGTCCACAAATTTGGTCCAAGGACGATATCCAATCGTGGATGAAGGTTTCCTGCGTGTTCGGTCTTTTCAGTGCACAAAGTTATTAAATTTAGGTTAACTTCAAATCTGACTACACCTCTACAGTGTGAAAAATATATCTAAACTCTTAGGATCTGTATTACCTTTTAGTTTACTTCTTATAAGAATGAGACCATTGTACCAGTCGCCCTGAGACAATTCAAATGATACCAAACATGACTGTAACTATCACTTGCATTCATGTAGAACATTACAATCTACTCTTGACCATTTTGAGCAGACTGAGTAGAAGGAAGGATGGGTGAAGGGATTTAAGAAGAAATAAATGGAAGTACTATAATGTATTTGAATTCCTTTACTAGTGCTTAATTCAGGTACTTTAATAATTACTAGATAAGTCATATTTTTAAACTGTATTTTCATAGTTAAAGTTCAAAAGTATGGGTGTGCGACAAGGAGAAAACAGTGATTTTGACACCTATAAGGAGGTTGAAAAGTATGAAAAAAAATCAGAATAGAAAGGTAGTAAAACGTTTTTAGGTGGTTTTATTGTTAGTTTGACAAAGAAAGAGGAATTTGTCCAAAATTATATGTATTTTTAAAAATATGACCAAAGAACATAAAAGTGCCCATAGTCTAAGAATCACCCTTATACTTTTATGCATGACTAAAATGGCTTGGGTTACACTTTCCACTAAACTCTATTTAGTGTTCTCACTCATTTTAGAGACAAAAAGCTAATTCGGCTCCATGCAATTGATCATATTGCTGAAAATGACCAAATTCTGCACCATTTTGAAAATACATATTGAGTAAATATTGTTAATATATGCAAGCTTTCACTGTCATTTACGATGCAACTTTGCTCTTGAGAAACGGACGCATTAGCTTTCCAATGAAAACACCCGTAAGTTACATCTTTTACAACCTGAGTATTTTCTCTCATTTCTTTCTCATGGGTTTGTTGGTTGGAGGTATAAAATTTGGAACTTGGAAAAAAAAAATGGAACATTTAAATGGAAGATCTCTACCTTATGCAACAGAGTTAAAATGTGCATTTAAACTGGCTTAAACGTCCAAACATAATGTTCAATCAGTGTCACATAGCTGATGGTACAGGAACTATCAATTTGGAACAACTTGAGGGTGAGTGAATGATGACAAAATTCATTTTTGAGTGAATTATTCCTTGAAGTTTTTAATTATTTGGGAGCTGTTTTACAGGAATAATTCACCCAAAAGCGAAGGAGTGGGAAGTACGACAGTCCAAACCCAGGACAAAAAGAAACCACCAAGAAATGACACCAACCCCTGCAGAAACAACAAGACTATTTACACTACATACTACTACTAACTATATACAAGATGTGTGAAAATGCCAACCAGAACAGAGATCACATCAACGACAGCACAAAAGGACAACAGAAACAATGACAAGAGCAACAACATGAGGCAGAAAGGCCTGAAGATTGTACTGTTGTTGAACAACATACCGATTATTCAGCTGATGGAAATCTTTTAGTAGGCAAAGGCTCAATAAAGCAGTTTTGAAAGCTGTGAAAATGTGATCTAGCACCTTTATACAGTGTGTGCCATTGTAAAGACCTTAAGTCTATCCTCCGATGCCTAGTCTTCATTTACATGAAATTCAATAAGGCGTTAAATTCGAACCTGACTGAGTTCTATAATAATGCTCCCTTCTGCAATTCTCCATTACAATTGGTATGTATTGCTTTGTGCATCTAATATCTTTCTATTATTTATTAGTTAAGACACACTGCATGCTGTCTCTCAAGATTGATGAACAATCTGTTAGAACAACGCACTTGTCTTTTATTTGGAATAACAAACAGTCTTTCTTAAAACTGGTTATTCAACTCTTAACTTTCTCTTTTTCCCGAGAATGGCTCCCCCTGGAGGAACCAGCAAACTGCATGACACCAAAAAGCCAAAGCATGAGTCAAAGCATGTTTTTTGTTCAGACTAACGTATATAATCACTGTAACCTTTAACCTTGTGAGGAAAGCTTGCTTTTAAAACCATTCCTCAAGGAAAAGGCTAGTTTTAGGAAGCTATAGATTTAGAGATTAAAGACTTTTATTTTTTTTCAAATGCTTGGAGTGAATAAATGACAGACATCTTAGCAAGGTCACGTTGGTTGAAAGCATTGTTAAAGAACACCACCTGTTACGTCCGTCTTCGTCATAGATGCCTTTAATCTGCTGAAAACACACAGCCTTTTTAGTCAGAATTAGACCTTTGCTTTCCTCCAGATTTTAACAGCATGTCTATCTGTATATCAGGTTACTGGGAAAATCATTATATGTCGCTCACAGGAAATAATATCAAACAAACTGCTCCTCCCATATGCTGTGATTGGGAAATCCTCTTTCTAAGGTCGTAACCTTTAATTGAAAAGCTAGCTTTCTGCTGATAAAACAATACCCGGATATACTTGTAAAAATTATATGTATTTCCTCTTTAGAAAAATAAACTCATTTGCTTAAAGAATAATTATAGCAACACATTTTATGCAAATGACGATTTTATAGATAACACCAGAAAAACAAAACAGAAACCAAATGTGTGAAATGCAAAACAGTTATTTGGTATTTCTGAATAATATAATAATTACAACAAATATTTCAGATGGCAGTATAATTTATCTGAGAGTATTGTTATTGAGTGACTGAAGCAAGTAAATACAAATTTACAGCACGAGGATTAAACTCTTAAAGTAACATAATGGCACTTGGTAGATTTTTTTTTTCTCAATCAGCAATTTTCAATTTTCAAAATTCATAATGCAATCTAAATTACTGCATTTCACTCTCTATGTCAGATACCGGCACACAGCATAGTCTCCTTCTCTCGCTCTCTCTTTCATTCTCTCTAATAACATACGCAAAAATATTCATGCACTCATTCAGTTTAAAAGTTAACGTTCTTTATATGATACTAAATGAATATAATTGTTTGATAATAATTGTTTAAATGAATATAATAATTGATGTTTTTGCCCCCCATCCCTACCCTTTCTAACCCTGGGTACCGCTGGGGACACTTCTGGAATTAAGTAATAATGACTGTGAACAAAGATTTTAAACACTGGTAACCTAAAAACATCTCGGTTATGTATGTAACTATCATTCCCTGAAGGAGGGAACGGAGACATTATGTTGACATACTGATGTGTGCTCCCCCAAGTGAGACCCCATATGTCAGTTATGTCGACTTAATGTCAAAAGTGACTGACTGAAAGGGAACTATTGCTTTTACAGAGCTACATTAAGACTGCAGTTCTCGGTACAGCAGTTACTAGAGTCAACAAGTACCCCTTTGTGTGTGTGTGTGTGTGTGTGTGTGTGTGTGTGTTAGTGCAAAAAAAAAAGTTAATTGTGAAGAGCTTTTTTTTCTCTTTCTTCTATCATGAATTGGTTGGGTCTCTGTCAGCAGTTTCTCTGGTATCATCACCGTTCACAATTCTTCCACCAGCCCCAACGTTTTTGGGCCCCTAATCAAGAAGCGACACCAAGTTGTGCAGAGCAGTGAGTTTTAATTTGACCTTTCATTCAAAAATTCACCTTACATTGAGTGGAAATTATATAATGTAACATTCAATGCTTTCCATGTGCATCAGATGTGCCAGGTCTCAGGAGCTGGACTTCTTGACTGGAGGATCATCTGCAACTCATTTTTATACATTTATGTGCTCAACGTTAATGCTTGTCTGCTTGTCCGGGACAAGTGTATTTTTTGAAGGGGCAAAGTAGCCTTATTAAAACATGAATAACAATAATTAATTAGGGAAGCACCGAAACTTTGGTGAGAATGATTCTGAATTTATTACATTCAGTGTAAACGGCGACTGATATTGGATAATGTGTTGAAAGTAACAAGGTCACACCAGATGAAGCTCTCTCATAGAGAAATCAGAACAAATGATTGCAACAGCACAAAGAAACAAACATGAACAAAAATACAGTGCTAAAAGTTCTAAATGTTGAGTTTTATGTTTATAACATATGGTAAGCAACACCAAGAGTCAATTTACTTGTGCAAATATCACAAACATGCTTATATAAGTAAGAGCTGATGGAAAACTAATGAGAATTACTTCAGAATAAATTACATTACATTAAAAAAAATCCCCTTTTTCCTGGACAAGTACATTTTTTTAGTTGGCGTTTTGCTGAAAAATGCAATTCTGTATGTTTACATTACCACTGTATTGTCTGCTTTGGACAACATTTGAGCATGATCCAGGGATTCCCATGTCTGAGATTCCTATGTAAGTATATATGTATGCCACCTCCCTCCGTTTTTAACCCCCAAAGACAAAAGTGAAATTATATCTATGCATAAATCTTTGAACAAAGCATACAACTGCAACCTTACCTGACCCCATAAAAAGTAAAGCCAGTGGCAAAAATCTACACAACAAACAAAACACTACCAAAAGGTAAGAAAAAAAGAAAACCATGTGAAGAAACACAGTCCAACAAAGACTCCACCAGAATCCACCTATAGACCACCTTTCCTCATTTCAATGCAAAGTGTGATCCTTTGGATTCCAGGACAGCACTCCATATCCTCCAGCCAGTCACAAATCCATGTGCATCCAAACCAGGTTCACAAACCTGTACCCTGTCAACTCACCTACTTTAGTTTGGGAGGAGTCTGGCAGGTGCCATCTCTCTTTAACACTCATTTAACCTTGTCTTGTTTATATAACAGTTGTTATATGCTAATATTCATATATCCTTTCCATGTTAACTTGTGCACATATTTATCTGCAATTTTAAGTATTATGTATTTCTTTGGTCTGTGATAATGAAAGACTTCTAAGTTGAAAATTAGATGCTCTTATTTTTTGACTAGAATTTTTGAATAGCTGTCCATTTCAGAGGTAATTTAAGAATGACTAAATTGTAATGCATAAATCAAACTACTACCATGTATGCGAACAATTAAGCACTATTAAGCACTAATCTTGTTTTGTAAACAATTTTCTGCTTCGTCAGTCAACAGAGCCTCACAGCCCCCGTGTTAGCCTTACTTCCTAAAAACGTTTAGTAGTATAACACCGCTGAGAATGACAACATGGCATAATGTTTTTATAATGGAATGTTTGACTGATGCTCAGCGTGTTCTTCTGGTTTCACTGATATGTATAAACATCTCACACAGCATACATGCCACATGACCCTTAAGATACAAAGAAGTTTTCTAACTCTCAGTATTATAAGTCATGGGTTCAATTCCCAGAGAAGGCTGATAAATATAGACTGATATATGTAAACTGAAAGCAGTGCAAGTGGCTTTGCATAAAAGTCTGCTAAATGCAGCAGTATATTTATAGCCACATTGAACTTTACTGTTGTTGTCTTGTTTTCTGTCAGCTATGAGAGGCACTTTTTTTTAATCATACTAATTTAAATGCTGGCTGCTGGTTAGGTTTGTCTATCAGTAGACCTCTGCTAGTAGATGATGTAACTACACCATGACTGTATGTTGAATTTATAAATCATAAACAGTATTTAAATTTTCACCAAAACCCTATGTATACTTTTTGCATAGTGACTTTTTATATGTTCTGTTGGTTAATAAAAACACACACAAAAATTCAGCTCAATAAAATTTGACATTTATTTGCTGAAAAACAAACAGAATTGTATCATTTTGAGAAAAATATCTAAGAAAATAAGTTTGCAATAGAATGTCGTCTTGATTTAATAGTATGTTTCTTTTTCCACCCAGCCTGAAAACAAAATAGCACTGATATTAGAGTTTATTCTTAATTTCTTAAAGCAATGAAATACTGTAGGAAAATGTTATTACCTCCTGGATTCTGTCGTAGGAGGTATTTTCTAACTTCATCATAGATGAAGATGATAAGTGAGTATGGAAAGGCAGTGAACCACCACAATGGTCTGCATGAAAGAACAAGTTTTTTTTATTTATTTATTTTTTTTCATTGTTTCAATTCCTGATGCCATTAAAAGTCGGCTAGACAAATGAAAAGATTTGAACGTGAAGATCCCCAATTACATGTGTGCAAATGTCTACATACGTGCACTTACCTTAGAGGATACATTCTGACAGCAACGTCCATGCCTGGGCAGTAGGACAAGAAAGCAGCCAGAGCAGCTTCCTCAAAAAAGGCAAAGATTAGGACTTTGTTTCTAGGAAAGAAGAAAAGAACAAATTGTGATGAGGCTTTAAGGTGAGCAGCCTCGAGCTGCCACTGAACAAACAGTCCACCAAAACTTTATGGCTTCTTTGAAGCTTGTTTGCATCCCTTTGTTTACATACTTCATTCCCTGCTGTATGATGGAATTTCTTCTGGTCTTTACAATGATCAAGTCACCCCACTGCACAACCACAATACTGATGAAAAATGCTGTGTGGCATGTGGACTCTATAATCTTTCTGGCCTCATAGGTCTGCATCAGACAATTAAAACACAAGAGCAAAGCAATGTTTATAAAAATATTTAAAAGACTGATTTTTCAAATTTGTGCGATTAAAAAGGAAGCTTTATTTCACATTTAGCTTGCTAAAGCTTTGACACTTACCCATTGCTGACCATAGCTGTCTTCCAGGTCACTGATAGACCTGTCTTCCCAACCAACTCGAAGTCCTGGCAGATAACTGGGCCAGAATCCATTCTCACCCATAACCACGATGTAGGTAAAGAACCCTGCGGCTGCTTGGATCATACCTAAAAAGAAAAATCATGACAATTAAAATTAATTGCTTGCCCATATTCATATATGTTAAGACTAAGAGTATAATTGTTAAAGATCTCATTATAGATCAAGAATGTGCTTACCGATTTGACCATATGCCATACTAATTAGCCTCGCGTTCACCAGCCTATCTGTTTGCGCATTTCTGGGTTGTCTCTTCATGATGTCATTTTCTGCATTTTCATAGGCTAATGAGATAGCAGGAATCTGTGGCAACAATTTAAAATGAATTAAAAACAGAATGCATAATTTAAAGTTCTCTAGTCTCTAGTTTCTTACCAGGTCAGTGCCCAGGTCAATGCAGAGAATGGTGACGGTGCCCAAAGGTAGAGGAATGCCAACAAGGACAAACAAGAGGAAGGGTGACATCTCAGGGATCTTACTGGTCAGCGTGTAGGCAATAGACTTCTTCAAGTTGTCAAAGATCAGACGGCCTGAAGTGGAAGACACATGTTTGAGAAATAAGTGTTAATGACATGTATCCTACATAACGTCTTAAGTCAAGTCACCTTTATTTATATAGAGCTATATACAATACAGATTGTGTCAAAGCTTTACAGCATCAAACAGGAAAATAGTATGTCGATAATGCAAGAGGACGATAGTCAACACTCAATTTTTCAGTTAAAGTCAGTTCATCATTGGTTCATCGATGTCATTGTCCAGCTCAGTTCAGTTCAAATAGTATCTGTGCAATCAAGTCGACAATATTGCCAGAAATTAAGTTAATTAGGTATTAAAACTTCAACCACTTTTTATACTGTACCTTCTTCTACTCCAGTGACAATTGAGGCAAAGTTGTCGTCCAGAAGGATCATGTCAGCAGCCTGTTTGGATACGTCAGATCCAGCGATACCCATAGCCACACCAATATCAGCCTTCTTCAGAGCAGGAGAATCATTGACTCCATCACCGGTTACGGCTACAATGGCACCCTGATGAGAGAAATAAAATGCATTAAAATTGTTCCTGCTGGGAAAAAAATTCTAGTATCTATAGGATCAAATCAGGGGCCCCCTTCTGAGGGTTGTCCCCCCTAAAAATATAATTACAAACCACTCTGTGTATTGTAAATAATATAATTACATATACTTAAAATAATTGTGTAAGTAGTAAAACAATATTAATCAAAAAAACATTTTAAGTTTTTTAAGTTATTTTAAGTTATTTACACTGAACAAAATAATAAACGCAACACTTTTGTTTTTGCCTCCATTTTTCATGAGCTGAACTCAAAGGTCTAAGACTTTTTCTATGTACACAAAAGGCCTATTTCTCTCAAATATTGTTCACAAATCTGTCTAAATCTGTGTTAGTGAGCACTTCTCCTTTGCCGAGATAATCCATCCACCTCACAGGTGTGGCATATCAAGATGCTGATTAGACAGCATGGTTATTGCACAGGTGTGCCTTAGGCTGGCCACAATAAAAGGCCACTCTAAAATGTGCAGTTTTACTGCATTGGGGGGGGGGGGGGGGCGAAAACCAGTCAGTATCTTCTGTGACCACCATTTGCCTCACGCAGTGCAACACATCTCCTTCGCATAGAGTTGATCAGGTTGTTGATTGTGGCCTGTGTAATGTTGGTCCACTCCTCTTCAATGGCTGTGCGAAGTTGCTGGATATTGGCAGGAACTGGAACACGATGTCGTATACGCCGATCCAGAGCATCCCAAACATGCTCAATGGGTGACATGTCCGGTGAGTATGCTGGCCATGCAAGAACTGGGATGTTTTCTGCTTCCAGGAATTGTGTACAGATCCTTGCAACATGGAGCCGTGCATTATCATGCTGCAACATGAGGTGATGGTCGTGGATGAATGGCACAACAGTGGGCCTCAGGATCTCGTCTCGGTATCTCTGTTCGTTGTCCATAACATACGCCTGCCAATACCATAACCCCACCGCCACCATGGGCCACTCGATCCACAACATTGACATCAGCGAACCGTTCACCCACACGACGCCATACACGCTGTCTGGCATCTGCCCTGTACAGTGAAAACCGGGATTCATCCGTTTAGAGAACACCTCTCCAAAGAGCCAGACACCATCGAATCAGAGCATTTTCCCACTCAAGTCAGTTATGACGACGAACTGCAGTCAGGTCGAGACCCCGATGAGGACGACGAGCATGCAGATGAGCTTCCCTGAGACGGTTTCTAACAGTTTGTGCAGAATCTCTTTGGTTATGCAAACCGATTGTTGCAGCAGCTGTCCGGGCGGCTGGTCTCAGACGATCTTGGAGGTGAAGATGCTGGATGTGGAGGTCCTGGGCTGGTGTGGTTACACGTGGTCGGCGGTTGTGAGGCCAGTTGCATGTACTGCCAAATTCTCTGAGACTGCTTATGGTAGAGAAATGAACATTCAATTCACAGGCAACAGCTCTGGTGGACATTCCTGCAGTCAGCATGCCAATTGCACGCACCCTCAAAACTTGCGACATCTGTGGCATTGTGCTGTGTGATAAAACTGCACATTTTAGAGTGGCCTTTTATTGTGGCCAGCCTAAGGCACACCTGTGCAATAACCATGCTGTCTAATCAGCATCTTGATATGCCACACCTGTGAGGTGGATGGATTATCTCGGCAAAGGAGAAGTGCTCACTAACACAGATTTAGACAGATTTGTGAACAATATTTGAGAGAAATAGGCCTTTTGTGTACATAGAAAAAGTCTTAGACCTTTGAGTTCAGCTCATGAAAAATGGAGGCAAAAACAAAAGTGTTGCGTTTATTATTTTGTTCAGTGTAAATAACAGACATCCTCAGTCCCAGACGAAACCTAAAATACTATGTGGAGGATGCACGATAATTTAATAATTATAATAAGACCGCGAACCTATGAACCTACCTCATATTTAAACATGGTATGTACACATGCTGTGTACACATATCTATCCTTACAACTACAATTTTGGCTGTATTATTCATGTCCCCTTCAAAAATTGCTCTTGAGAAATTTTATGTTTATCCCCCCCCCCCCCCCCCCACTATTAGATGAAATTTACACCCTTGGATCAAATAGATAACTGTCTGACGGTACCTGTCGCTGACAACCTTCCACGATAATCAGCTTTTGTTGTGGAGAAGTTCTGGCGAACACAATTTCTGAATGGTATTTGAGGATGTCATCCAGGTCGCTTTCATTCATATTCTTCAGTTCTCCACCATGGACCACACAGGCCTTAGCATCTCTAGAGATACACTTTGCATTAGCAGACATCTAGAGCAATTCCACATGCCACATCTGAAACTGGTTGAGATGATTTGTTTACCTTGGATTGACCTCTCCAACAGGAACGTTCAAACGCGCAGCAATGTCTTCCACAGTCTCGTTGCCTTCAGAGATGATGCCAACACCTTTTGCAATAGCCTTAGCTGTAATTGGATGGTCACCAGTTACCATGATAACCTGTATGGGAAGAGTCATTAATTTAAATTATTTTGAATTAATAATTATGGTCACAAATAATTATTATCTGAATATGGGCACAGTGTATTCAAGCAGTAGATCTTCAATGATGACAGCACCTTGATTCCTGCACTCCTGCACTTTCCCACAGCATCAGGTACAGCTGCACGAGGAGGATCGATCATGGACATGAGGCCAACAAAACACAGGTTCTCAGTGGGGAAGTTCACTTCATCTGTATCAAATGCAAAACCCTCAGGGAACTGGTCATCAGGGAGGCTAAAGTGGCAGAAGCCTATGAGAGAGATCAGAATTATTCATGTGCTGTAATTTACCATTACCTGTATTCATAATCTTCTGTAGCCATAAATTCAATGCTTATCCCAAAGAAGAACTTCAAAAGGTGGCTTTACCCAGCACTCTTTCTCCAAGACCTCCCAGTTCTACATAGGCATTTTGGAAAGCATCTTTCATTTCATCGTCCAAATGCTTCTCTTTTCCTTGAATCAAAATAGTAGAGCATTGATCAAGGATTCTCTCAGGAGCTCCCTTCATCACCAGCAGGTGCTTAGACTCTGAGGAATTGGGATTCTTGTGGACTGAGAGCTAGAAAAGGCATATGAAGAGCTGTTAGGATGACCAGTCAAATCCACATCATCTTCAAAGAACACCTCAACATATACAAAATACCTGATACTTGTTGGTGGAGTTGAAAGGGATCTCAGCAACCTTTGGGTACTTCTCTCTCATTTCAGCGACTGAACCACAGCACAGCTCAATACACTTCAACAGGGCAGACTCTGAGGCATCACCAGCTGTTTCTCGCTGCAAAACAGATTTGATCGAACAAACTTTCACTCACAATAACAGTTAAATTGGATACTGCAATGGTAAAAGTTGCAATTCCTAATGTAGCTCGTATAGATACTACGATGATTGGAGGGAAACTCACACTAAGGATTGGGAGATGGCTCTGTTCTGCACGGAAGACGGCACGGTTGCAGAGACCGGCGACACGTGCGAGGGCGGCCCAAGTAGCCGAGCTCCTTTCAAAGGAGGCTCCACTCTGGTTCTCTGTGGTGTCCGCTTCATGAATCTGGTTGTCAAACCACATGTGAGCAACAGTCATTCGGTTTTGGGTCAAAGTTCCAGTTTTGTCAGAGCAGATGGTGGAGGTCGAGCCGAGAGTCTCCACGGCTTCAAGATTCTTCACCAGGCAGTTCTTCTTTGCCATACGTTTGGCGGTCAGAGTCAGACACACCTACATAAGTAGACACAAGCTAAGTGATCACTTTCGGCTCAAACATACTGAAATATGACCAGGACTTATTGATTGTAAAAATTTCGAAACACTAACAATCCGTTGTACAGATAAAGTTGACTAAACAACCAATGTATAACTAAACATTCACTCTGACTTACAGTTACAGTGGCAGGGAGACCTTCAGGTACATTAGCGACAATGATTCCAATCAGGAAAACAACAGCTTCCAACCACCCATATCCAAGAATCAGGGAGAGAATTAAGAAGGTCAAACCCAGGAAGACAGCTACACCAGAGATGATGTGGATGAAGTGTTCAATCTCTTTAGCAATTGGTGTTTGTCCACAATCCAGACTGGAGGCAAGTGATGCAATACGACCCATGACAGTACGGTCACCGGTGTTAATGACAATCCCTCTTCCAAAACCTAGGGTTTAATTGTGTTCAAGAAATTTAGTTGATCCGTTTGTCCACAGATATTGTACAATGGATCCAATGTATCCAACATACTACAGACACTTTTTTTGGTACCTTCAACACAGTTGCTAGAGAAAAACGCAATGTTTCTCGTCTCCAGGGGGTTTTCATGGGAGAAATCAGGAGTACGAGTCTGGGGCTCAGATTCGCCAGTGAGGGAAGAGTTGTCCACCTGGAAAGGTAGAATGAAAGTTTCATAAAAAGGCATTGATGGCATATATCACAATTACATTCACAAATGCTTTAGGTCTTACCTTGCATCCATGCGCAGAGATGATACGGAGATCAGCTGGGATTCTGTCTCCACCTTTAACCTCCACAAGATCACCAGCAACTACCTCCTCAGCGTTGATGATCTTTTTCTCTCCATCACGCACAACTAACGCTTGCTACATGACCAGAAAAGAACAATGAGTACTTTTGTGCCACGGGAAAGCTACATAAAATGATTTATGAGAGGCCATCACTGTACCTGAGGAATGAGGTTCCTAAAAGATTCCATGATCTTAGAGCTCTTGGATTCTTGGTAGTATGAGAAGCATCCATTGACTATGACAACAAAAGCAAGCACGAGTCCCAGGTACAGCTGCAAAACCACAGTTAGGTTTTTAGATAATGAATGACGATGTACAGTACATAAAAATGAAGACAAAACATTTTCTCTCTCATACATTGTCATTCGCCGGTTCTTCTGCTGAGGCAGCCTGAATTCCATATGCCGTGAAACAAAGTAATGCACCCAACCACAGCAGTGTCTGGAATCCACCAAAGAGCTGTGTGCAGAACTTGACCCATTCTGGAGTTGTAGGAGGTGGGGTCAGGGCATTTGGCCCATCACGGGCTAATATCTCCTTTGCACGGGATGAAGACAAGCCCTGCCGTAGGGTATGAACATTGAGTAATATGGAGAAATATTCTTAAAACTAGAGGATACTTTATCAAAACACCTATACAAATTCTTATGCAATTTCAAGACGATAAAGTGTCTTGACTAATAATCAGGACAGGTATCTTAAGCTTAACATAAATCATTTCAGTTTTATCAAAACAGGTCAACTTATACTTTTTTAATCTAAAACAATGTGATCATTAACTAGTTGTTGTCTCCTTGTATTTTACATAAAAGGAGGCAAAAAATAATTTCATACAGACAATTTGGAGCAACACATAAAATGTACTAAAAATATAAAATTCCCACAACTCTCTCTAAACCTCCTCTCACCTTATTGAAGTCAGTGCCGTATTTGCGAGAAAGTTCGTCCAATGTCAGCTTGTGGTCGTCCTGCAGAAGAGCAAAAAAGCTTCAATCTCATTTCTGTAGAGAAAATCTATAAATCACATTTTTGTACAGCATAATAATTCACAAATGCAGAAAATTTAGTTTTATGAGATGAAAAAGTATTGAAGTTTTCTTAGTGGTTATAGTTTCGGATCATACCAGTATTATGGCAGACATGCCCTAGCAGACATGTTTATGTGATGTGTAATGTATATATGCATTTCTCACCAGCTCGACTTCTTTCTTCAGTTCGTTCACATCCTTCTTCTTTTTTTTACCCTTTTTGAGCTTTTTGATTTCATCCTCAGAAGTTGCCGTCAACGCGTACTCATCATTCCCTGTCTATAAAACATAAAAACAATATATATATATATTTATATGACACCTTACCTGATGGGAACAGAGCCAATGATGAAATCTACACAACAAATGGAACATCAGCAGACCAGACCAGAATCACTGCGGAAAGCACCCGCATGAGTTTCTATGCTGGCTTATGCTGGTTTGGTGCTAGTCTGTGATGCTGATCAACCAGCATGATCTGGTAAAGCTTGTTGACCAAAGAAGCTTTGCTAGTTAAACTAATTAAGCATCCAGTTTGGGACCAACCAGCTCAACAGCATCCAAAACACAACACATGCTGGTTGTTTCACAAGATATTTTCAAGATAATAATAGTCCACTCACGCCGAGCCCCATCTTCCCAGTTTATTTCAACCCAAAATCAGTATTTTGGATTTCAGAAGTCCAGTCTGGAGACACAAGTGCCTGTGTGATCAAGTCAAGTTCACAAAATTTATATTCTGCCAACTCACCTGTGTTTTGGGGAGGAGATCTGGAAATTTAGGGAGGGGTTTAGCACCTGTCATCCTTAACCTTTTATTTTAACCTTTCATTTATTTAACCTTCATCCACACAGGTAAGTCATTTTGGTGACATCTATGAGAAGGACTAGGTATGATGTTTTTGATGTTGCCAACATCAGTTTATCCCTATTATATTAATGTATATTTATATATAAATATACAATGTATAAATTTCCATATTTATGATTGCATTTAAATATATATATATATATATATATATATATATATATATATATATATATATATATATGAAAGAGAATTTATAGGCTATATATATATATATATATATATATATATACTAGTTTTACTTTTTTATTAAGCTATATAAGTTATGTTTTTACACTTTAGAATTTAAATTTAAATTGAACACCCCATTGCTTTTCATGTCCACTTAGCTAATAGTAAACAATCTGAAAGCAGCGTGCTCATGCCTGGACAGAAGGACAGGAAAGTTGCCCAAGCAGTTCAACAAACAGACCAAAAAGCACAGCTTGGTTTCTAAGAAATAAAGAAGATAAAATGATATCTTTAATTTTCTCTGTTGTGGCCTTTGGGGCTGTTGGGGGTGGAATGAGCAGTCATGAGCTGGAACTGAACAAACAGCCCACTCTGATAAATATCAGTCCAATGTTTTATGACTGCTTTGAAGCCGAAACATTTGTTTCACTCCTTGCTGTAGGATAAAATTGTTAGTTTTATAGATGATCGAGTCAGCACTCACAGAGCACACAGCAACAGATCAAACGTCTGTATCAGTGTCTTTTGTGTATTGATTTGTCTGTTGTCTAATGATTTTATGATATTATTTTTTTATGATTGTTCCCTGTTAACCAGACCAGCATGGATGATCACCAGCATATTCTGAATGCTGGTGTGCTGGTGCTTTCTTAACCAGGTTAACCAGCAAAGAACATTCTGTGACCAGCATTACCAGCATTACCAGTATGGCTGTTCTGGTCCACATGCAAGACCAGGACTAAACCAGCATAAACCAGCTTGGACCTGCATAGAACTTCATGCTGGTGTGAGACAGAAGACTCCACATCTGTAAAGAATCTCTAGATTCAAACTGATTCTATATATGGGCAAAATCAAGTGCTATAAATTGTGAATTTATGACAGACTTTGTCTGTGTTTTGTAAACCATTTTCTGTCTGTTATCAGTCAACAGAGCTCTCAGGCCTCATGTCCTTCACAAAGTTTAGTCCACACTTAGGCCTGCAGATTTAAGAAGTGTAGGTGGAACAGAGTTTTATGTTACTAATCCAGAATTATTTTGGTTGAATTATGCAATTACATTTAACAAGAATGTTTTGCTAGTGGAAGCAAAAATGGCTGAAACAGCATAATGAACATCCAAAAAATGATGAGACATAAAAAAAAAAATTTAAGTTTTTTTTTTTTTTTTTTCGACAAATTATAGTTTTATCTTCATATACAGTCTTACTATAAAACTTCATTAAATAAATAAATAAATAGCATCATAATGTAACAGAAATCTGCCTTCTAAGAAATTATTTCACTTACACACCTGAACAATGATTCACAACATTTCACATCTGGTCAGTTTAGGGCTGTTAAAATTTTATAACAAACTTTACAGCTGAAAGCTGATCATATCATAAATGTTTTTATTATTTCATCCACTTCTGTTCGTTTTGCAGCTCAATAAATGCTCATTTTGGACTGAACAGCAAATTCCGAAAGTTACAGTATGTTTACACTGTACATCAAAGGCTCGTTTTAAATTGAAAAAAAAAACAAAAAAAAAAAACATCATAATATGACACCTTTCGATCTACTCTTAACCTTTGACCCGCTCTGCCTAAAACTGCTTCTGCGGGTCACAGTTCAAAGCGTGTTCTGCTTTTTACGCTCGGCCCCCATTAATGCAGCCATATTTTGTTCTTTTGTTTCTAATAAAAGTCACTTATTAACTTCACATCATGAAATAGAGGTTTAGAGTAGCAGCATAACCTGTTTCAAGAATCAGTCCAGTCTCCGAGAGGCAAGTATTACAGTGAAGTAGATGTTTTGTGATTTAACAGAACAAGCACTCTCGTAATACTCAGAATTCCACTCAATAATAACGTTTTTTTCTTGACGTTGAACACTAGGTCTCTCCTTTTCCTCTCAAAATGTAACAGGAATCAATGAACACGTGATATGACGAGCAAACAGCTAATAACAGAGTAAGAACCCCGAGAGAGACGGAGAGGAGATTTCAAGCAAGCAAGGCGATCAAAAACAATCTTAGTGGGTTTGACATTGTAATTGTTGTATTATGTATTCTTATGTATTCAGACTTTATTTTAAATTGGTGCTTAAATAGCTTCTTTGTTGACATCTATGGTTGCATTAATAACTTTTGAGATTCATGGAACCATCTCAATGCACAAAAGGTTCTTCAAAGAGGAGACAGGTTATTAAATGTTCTTCACTGTTCTCCAAAAAAAAAAAAAAAAACGTTTATTTAAAGAACAGTTGACTGAAAGGTTCTTTATGGAAAAAAGTGCATCTCTGCAAAAACGTGCTTTTGGAACGTTTATTTTTAAAGCGCGTAGTGAACATTAAAACTGATTTGGGAGTCAGAGGACAACTAGAATCTGTGACACACACTGTCACTTTAATAAAGCAAGATGTCTGAATATCCCTATCCTATAAAAATCCTAAGTAATAGTATTTCGTGAGAAGACATCAACATTTTGAAAAATAAAAAGGTGCTGTCATTCCTGTTATGACAACATGAAACCTCAAAAGAACCTGTTTGGAAAACAGTTATGAAATCGAACAGGTAAAGGGCTCAATTCGTAGCGACCTTGTATGAAATAAGGAAAATATTATTTTTACTACAGCAACGTTTCATTTTATATATTATATATTAGCAATTTATTTTGTGTATTTTTGCATATACATATGGGGTTTACTATAAGACCGACAGGAGAACGTTTTAAAGCTGCTTGTTTCATGTTCATGTCTTGCATGTTTACAGATGCTATGGAATAACCAGAGGTCACCGCTCCGAAACGAGTTTGATGAAGCCGCCCTCTTTAATCCACATGCTGTTTGATTCGTCTCTGAAAATATCGTAAGATTTCGCAGAATATCTGCCAGAGTTTGTTCTGAAACAAACGCTGACATGAGATGTTCCGAGAAAGGCGAGTTCTAATCCAATGTGTGACGTTCACCGTGTCATCATCCTACTTCCTGTACAAATAAAAGCATTGAAGAAGACCTTCATCTGAAAATATTTCCAAAATGGAAATAAAAATAGGCCACATTTATGGCAAGGCAACATGGATATCCAGTATGTCACATTATTATTATTTTTACTTATATTTGTTTATTCACCTGCAACTAAAAGATTACCTATTAATTTACATCATAATGTTTTCATCCTAAACTTGGTTTTAATCCTGCTTGATCTTAAAGTTCAGGGTGACCGGTGTGGAGGTCAAAGCAGATTTTGGATGACTAATTTGATTAACAGGTACGAGAACAAAACAACCGGATGATCCATGTCTGACCGTTTTTTGTTCTGGATACAGAACAAAGTCAAAGGTCAGAGATTTCCACTTAAAAAGACTTAAAAACTACACCCACAGCAGACAGAAGACTTTTACACAGAAAATGCATTATGAAGATTGCCAGCTAAAATCATCCGGGATTCAGAAACAATGAAATGTTGTGGCACTGATACGCAAAATGTCAAATTAGCTGTTGATGCAACAGAAAAAAAACCTAAAGATCTTCTGAAAGAAAATATTGAAAGGAATTGAAGATGATCCTGAGAATTTCTTTCCAGAGCAAACTGACTGACAAAATATTGGAACTATTTCTCAGAGAGGACTAATAGATGTTAGAAGTATAGTTTACGATAAATAGTAGAGAACTGGCCTTTAAAGGACTTGAACAAACACTAACTGTGTGTTACTGGTGGAGCAGATACAGGAAAAGAAACAAATGAAGAATCTTCTAGTCTTTCCTCTCACCCGTATCAATGTTCTGCTGATGTGAGGATGAACAGGACTGGGCTGGAGTCACATTACTGCATCCACAACACACTCTGGACTGATGTTGGAGCTGTTTGCTTGTGGTGCAATGCTTTCTCTCTCCACTGGGCGGCGTGTTGATTAGGAAATGAGTCTGTAGGAAGTCAGATGGCATCGGTAAGGAGCCTGGGAGGCCATGCATTTGCTTTTCTACATTTTCTTGTGAGTTCAGCATAACATGTTTTCTCATAATCTCAGTTTTATATGGTGTTCATACAGTGTGTGTGTGTGTGTGTGTGTGTGTGTGTGTGTGTGCGCGCGCGTTTTTGTGAAAAGTCAGGACATAGATGTGTATAATAACAAAGGTATAACATAGGTATTACAAGGTGAAGGTGACATCTCAGGACATTGACCCATGTCCCCACTTTTCAAAACGCTTATAAATCACTCAGAATGAGGTTTTTTGGGGGAAAGTTGAAATGCACACAGTCTCCTGTAAGGGGTAGGTTTAGGTGTAGGGTTGGTATAGGGCAATAGCACATACAGTAAGTACAGTATAAAAACCATTATGCCTATGGGATGTCCCGTGTGTGTGTGTGTGTGTGTGTGTGTGTGTGTGTGTGTGTGTGTGTGTGTGTGTGTGTGTGTGTGTACTGAATGAACCCTATATAAAGCAGCATTATGCATGTACAAGAAAGAAATATTTCCTGAAAGCTCACAAGAAAGAAATATATCCTGAATGAACCCAATATAAATATAAATTTTGTTACTTTGGACCAAGAAATACAAAAAAACACAATAATATTTTGTTAAGATCACAAAAAGTCAACATAATACAATTAATTAAAGTAATTTACGAAGATAAAAATGCATGAACTCTTTCATAGTACATTAATAAGCTATCTATCTATCTATCTATCTATCTATCTATCTATCTATCTATCTATCTATCTATCTATCTATCTATCTATCTATCTATCTATCTATCTATCTATCTATCTATCTATCTATCTACCTACCTACCTACCTACACACATTTTGTTACCTTTGCACCAAGAAATATAAAAATACACAATAGTCATATTAAAAAAAGAGAAATCATGTTCATAATAAGTGGATGAATCAATACATTTATTTTTGTTTTGCCTTCTAATATTAATATTCACAAATTACAGACATACATTATAAAAAATGACATTATTATATATATATATATATATATATATATATATATATATATATATATATATTATCTATAAAATATTATATTGTATATTATCGACAAATACTCATGCAGGCAATGAGACAGCCGAAAATGATCAAAGACCTCAGTGAAATGCATCAATGTCGACTTCATTATTCACCTGATCTGAAGCCAAAAGCTTTTATTCATTAGGTTGCAATTGAAACCTGGCAGAATCTCTGGGATGGAGATGTGAAGAGGAGGCACTTGAGTGTAGTTGGTGATATTAATGCACCAAAAACTGGTTTACCAAATGCTATGAAACTCAGTAAGGTGAAGAAGCCAAAAGCCTAATGGATTGGTTGAGCTCAGCCTGGAGGGAAAACAATGGAAAGAATGGTCACATTAACAAATACTCAGCGTGTGATGGTGGTGTTTGAGCCTGAATGTCTGTAACAAAAAAATCCAGTTAAAAAGTAATTTATGTGTATGAAACTGTTTTTGACCAAACAATTAAAATTCCAAAACAATCATGAAGCTTCGTAATCTTCATCGAAGAGACAGATGGCGCTGTTTCCTTGCGGTTGAAGTGAGTTTTATTTTCTGCCACTAGATGGTGCTAAAGCGCTTTGTGCTCAGACTGAGAGCTGGAGGACAAAGTGATGCAGGTTCTTCCACTGAAATCCATCATTCATCAGTTTACCGAAGAATAACTGCATTGTGTTGCTTCAGTCCATGACTGTCTCTGAATTAAAGGCTTATGCAACCAACAAATAACATTTGGTTTCATTTCACAAATGCACTAATTATAGTCAGGGCACCTGTATAAACAGGCATTGAAATGTGACCCCGGATCACAAAACCAGTCAGAAGGATAAATTTTTTGAAATTGAGATTTATACATCATGTGAAAGCTGAATAAATCAGCTTCCCATTGATGTGTGGTTTGTTAGGATTAGGACATTAGTTGGCTGAGATACAACTATTTGAAAATCTGGGATCTGAGGGTGCAAAAAACATCTAAATGTTGAGAAAATCGCCTTTAAAGTTGTTCAAAAAGTTCTTAGCAATGCATATTACTAATCAAAAATTACGTTTTTATATATTTACAGTAGGAATTTTACTACATAAATTCATGGAATGTGATCTTTACTTAAAGTTGTCATATGATGTGATTTCCTTTCTCTTTGAAGTGTTACAAGCTGTTCGTGCATAGTGGCAAAGATCCCTGAAGTTGCAAAGACTAAAGCCTCAAAACCAAAGAGATATTCTTTATAAAAGTTAAGACTCAACCACGCCCCCCTAAAACGGCTCATTCAAACACGCTCCTACATGTCTATGTCACGGTGTGGGGAGATTTAAAAAACACTGCACAAATGTATACGCAAAGAAAGCCGAGATGCTGTGTTTCATTGCGAAAGAGGAAATACTTTGTTTGGGCTTCCAACTAGAAATCAGTGGTTAAATTGTATTTACAACACTGTTCCAGAACAGTGCAACCCAAATATTAGAGTGTGTGCAGCGCATTTTACGGAGGACTATTTCCTGAACCTTTGAGAGTAGCTGCCAGTTGTGCACAAAGGCTGTTTCTATAAAGTGGGGCAATTCCAACTTTGCAAGGACAGTCTGGCGCTTCTGACTCACAGCCTGTAAGTATGTTTTCTTATTTAAAGAATTTGCCACTGACTAATCAAACACGAGTTTTGAGCTGTGTAGAGTAGTGCTTGTTGTTTGTCGTTTCTCCGATCACAAATGTGGACATGGTAATGTTAATGTAAAAAGACAGTATAAGTCATTATAATCAGTAATTATGTCCCCAATTGAAGCAACAAATGCCTCGTTTATAATGGGTTTTATTGTTTTTGTGTCATCGCGCCGGGACACGTCATCACAATACGGTAAGGGGCGTAATATTTCTGTTTCACGCTTGAGGTATTCGGCCAATCACAACGCACTGGATAGCTGGCCAATCAGAGCACACCTCGTTTCTCAGAACGATGAGCTTTGTAAAAATCGATGTGTTTCAGAAAGGGCGGAGCACAGAGGAGCAACAATAATGTACAATATGTAAAACCACATAAACACATTGCATTACACCAAATACACAAAATAATGTTCTTTTTAGCAATGTCATGTGACCCCTTTAATATCCTAATGATTTTTGGCATAAAATAAAAATCGATCATTTTGACCCATACAATGTGTTGTTGGCTATTGCTACAAATATACCTGTGCTGCTTATGACTGCTTTTGTGCTGCAGGGTCACAAATGTCAGTAAATCTCTAGTTACTATTTAAAACAGAGCCAGGATTAAAACTTTGTGTTTTTAGTTAATAAACAGATTGGTGATGAAACACTTGTCTGGTTCATTTATATTTCTGTTTGTGTGTCAGCGTGTTCATCCATCTGCTGTTTTATTATTTCTGTTGTACAGGAGCTCTATCTGTTCGGCTCAAATGAGCTAAATAATTGCAGCAATATTTCTGGCGTGTGTCATGTGACTGTAGATTAGCTCAATCACTGCTAGAATATCATATCACAGGCATTGTTCTTCTGAACACTAATTTTAACAGCCAGAAAATCCTCTCCTTGTGCTGTTGATAAAGAGTGTTTATGTAAATGTAAATGGCTGTTTGCATTATGGACTACATTTGGAGCGTGAGAATCATATTATTTAAAAAAAAAATGGAAAAAATAAGCAAGACCAAAGACAGTTTCTGTAACAGAAAATGACTGTATGGAGATTTTTGTTGTTGCCTAAAAAAACAGAAAAGAGATATTGATATTTTGTAAGTTTTCTACTTGCCCTTTTTTGCTGCTCAAGAAATATTTCTGATTATTATCAATGTTGAAAACATTTGTGCTGCTTATATATATATATATATATATATATATATATATATATATATATATATATATATATATATATATATATATATATATATATATTTTTTTTTTTTTTTTTTTTTTTTTTTTTTTTTTTTTCTTGGAGATCATGATACATTTAGAAATAGAAAGTTCAAATAAAATATTTTGTAACATAAATGTCTTTACTGTTACAGCAGTGTATACATATATTTTATTTTCATTTATATTTTATGTATTTATATAATTTATATATCTTAAATTGCTTTACTTATTTTTTTTTTTTATATAATTTTATAGTATTTATTTGTATATTATTTTAAGTATTTCATATTTTCCATTAGCTTTTTTTTTTTCATCTTAAAGTTTTAGTTTTGTTATGTTTTGTAATCTTTCTTAGTTCTTGTTTTTTAATGTTTCTATTTAGTGTTTATTTGTTTTTATTTTAATTGTAATTTAATTTTAGTATTTCCGTTTCAACTTAATTATATTTCTGGTAGTTTTCAAGGCAACATTTCTGATTTTCGTTCAAGCTTTTCATCTAATATTTTATTTAACATCTACTCTATTCAACAAACAAAAAAAGATAATATTTAATAATTGTAGTTAACTATAACAACTGCTGATTCGACACCAACCTAAGTACCACAAGTATTACCATGATTACTGGACATGGTACCATGGTAGTGCTTTAATATATATATATATATATATATATATATATATATATATATATATATATATATATATAAATGTTTATTTAATTTATATTTTGTTTTTATTCTCAATTTTTTAAATTGTTTTCCTTTTTTTTTCTTTTTTTTTTTTTTCCTTGAATTCTCAAAATAAGATGTGTGTCAAGAAAAAAAAAACTTGGAAAACTGAATGGAAAATTATGTTTTTATCCTTTTTGCAGCTTGACAGATGTCAATGAACTATTGCTGGTGGAAAAAGCTGTGACAGTTCTTCCATATTGTTCTTGTTCCATGGAAAGAAACAGCAGCATACGGGTTTGGAGTAACATGAGGGTGAGTAAATAAATGACAGAATTTTTATTTTTATCAGAACTAATCCTTTAAATCAGTGTAAAAAAAGGAAAAGAAAACGAACACAGCTGGGTTCCTCATTTAAACTGGGCTGTCTGTAATGTAATCACGTCTCCTGACTCATGTTCTCGTCAGATAAATGTACATTACAGCCTCCCCTGCTGCTCACGTGGGAACCGAAGTCTGCTCAAAGCTGCTCGATTGTGTAACAAACGGAATGTTTGAGAACCTCTAAGAACTATTTCATTGTTCACAGCCATGTGAGACGGAGTCAGAGGTCAGAGGTCAACCACAGTGGCACGCAAACAGAGAGAGAAGTGAGGACGAGTGCTATGGACACAAGGGCAAAAGGACAAAGCTAAAGCCATGTCTTTTGACAAGGTCACTGCAAACAGCTATTTAAAACGAGTGATGGATCGCTCATTTTTAGGAACAAAATGAGTCTAAAATTATACTTTAAGTGATGCATTTATAAACAGGTGATGATGATTTAACAGTAAAGTAATTGTTTCGAAGGTTATGATTCAGAGTTGTGTTTATTTGCGATGCCGTTTCAGCTAGACTGAGTTTTCAGGATGGTGTGAATTATGACACACACATTTCACACTCCGTCCTGAAGATCCACGAACCCACAGCTGTTACACAGCTACTAAAAATGAGCTCAAAACGAAGAGGAAAAGCATTCCTTCTCATAGGAAAGGAATATCACGAGTGAGATTGCTTTAAAGGAATAGTTTACCCAAAATTTGAGCATTGCAAACTCTCCAACGGATGCTCTGCAGTGAATGGGTGCCGTCAGAATGAGAGTCCAAACAGCTGATAAAAACATCACAATAATCCACAGCACTCCAGTCCATCAGTTAACATCTGGAGAAGACAAAAGCTCAGTGTTTATAATAAATAATTCCATCATTAAGATGTTTTTTTGTTTTTTTTTGTACATCAGACTGTTGCTCCCGGCTAAAATGCGAGTCCATAACCCATAATAATGCTTCTTCCAGTCCATCTCATGTCTCTCACCTTGAAATAAACCAAATATTTGTTTAGAGCTGTTTTGGACTGTTTTAGCTTGTAAATGGTGTTTGATTTGTGCAGATTTCTCTCCTGATTCAGACCAGACCACTTTTTGAACTGGAGGAAGTTATTATGATGGAATATGGACTCGTATTTTAGCTGGAAGTGATGGTTTAAAGTAAAAAATCTTGATGGATTTGTCTCTTACAAACAGCAGCTTTTGTCTTCTCCAGATGTTAACTGATGGACCGGAGTGGTGTGGATTATTGTTAAGTTTTTATCAGCTGTTTGGACTCTCATTCTGACGGCACCCATTCACTGCAGAGCATCCATTGCTGAGACACTGATGCAGAGACACATTTCTCCAAATCTGATGAAGAAACAAACTCATCTCCATCTTGGATGACCTGATGGTGAGAACACTTTCAACAAATTTTAATTTTTGGGTGAACTATTCCTTTAAAACCTTAGCTGTTTCTTCTAGACCGCAGAATAAAGAGAATAAAGTAAGCGTAAGGGTAATAAACTAAACATAAATAAAGAGACTTTCCCCAAAAGGAATTTGAAAAGAAACATCTCAGACACTGTTGATACTTCAGTGGGACGTATGAGCTATAAAAAAGGAATATATGAGCAATAAAATTTTCCATGACTTGAATTAACATTTTCCATGTACACTTGTGATGTAACTGCTTAAACATGCTGACAGAGTCGTTCACAATCAGTCATCTTTCATGTCAGCTAAATAGACGCTTATGCTGTTTGTTAGTGAAGTGTGCGAGATAAAAATGGAAATTCTGTTGAATGACAAGTATTTTTTTCATACAGTTAGGATTTTCAGAGTCCAGTGCGTTTTACATTAGATGACGACGGCCTGAAAAGACAGACCTTGACATGTCAGGTCTTATTCTAAGCTGTTAATCTCTTGAGCTGAGGTTTATAGTTTCAGAACCAAATATAGTGTCAATATAATTCAGTCAAAACCATATCAATAAAAACTGTTCATTCAAAAGGCAGTTGAATAGAAATCTGCAATGCATGTCTTTCCTAGAAAGCGATTATGCTTTTTTATCACCGATCACTGCATGTGTAGGAAGCCATACTTTATATTTAAGACTGCTTAATGCTGAGCCAAATCTGTAGTGAAGTAAGTAGATCTTTTAACACATATGTGAGCTTGATTCCGGATGTTATTTTATACTATTTATATACTTTTATACTATTTATTTGTATATTCTTTTAAGTATTTCATATTTTCCATTAGCTTTTTTTTTTTTCTTTCATTATTTATCTTAAAGTTTTAGTTTTGTTATGTTGTTTTGTCATTTTTCTATTTTTTTTAATTGTTTCTATTAAGCATTTATTTGTTTTTATTTTAATTGTAATTTAAGTTTAGTATTTCCATTTCAACTTAATTATATTTCTGGTAGTTTTCAAGGCAACATTTCTGATTTTAGTTCAAGTTTTTCATCTAATATTTTATTTAGTATCTACTCTATACAAAATAAGATAATATTTAATAATTGTAGTTAACAATAACAACTGCTGATTCGACACCAACCTAAGTACCTCAAGTATTACCATGATTACTGGACATGGTACCATGGTAGTGCTTTAATAAAGTGCTAAAAACTGTTTTATTCTCTCTATACAGTATATATGTGACCCTGGACCAAAAAAGTGTCAATTTGTCGATATTGAGATTTATACATCATCTCAAAGCTGAATAAATAATCTTTCCATTGATGTATGGTTTGTTAGGATCGGACAATAGTTCTCTGAGATACAACTATTTGAAAATCTGGAATCTGAGGGTGCAAAAAAATATAAATATTGAGAAAATCACCTTTAAAGTTGTCCAAATGAATTCTTAGCAGTGCATATCACTAATCAAAAACAGGAAATTTACAAAATATCTTCATGGAACATGATCTTTACTTAATATCCTAATAATTTTTGGCATAAAAGAAAAATGTACAATTTTGACCCATACAGTGTATTTTTGGCTATTGCTACAAATATACCCCAGTGACTTCAGACTGGTTTTTTTCTTGTGGTCCAGGGTCACAAATATATAAATGTTTATTTCATTCCTTTGACAAATCTCAGGTCACCCCTTCATTTGCATTTATTTAAATAATATTCAGATTTCATTTCAACTTTATTGTAATTAATAATAATAATTTGTTACATTTATATATCGCTTTTCTGGGTACTCAAAGCGCTTTACATGGGGGGGGGGGGGTCTTCTCAACCACCACCAGTTGTGATGAGGTTTGCTCATTGAGAAGAAGCCAATACTAATAAATACTAATACTAAGCCAATACTAATATAAATTAACCGACTCCAAAGCTTTCCTACAACTGTGATCCACTAGATGCCAGAATGCCCAGCGCAGTCAAGAACTCTGAAGAACACGTCTGATTGGAGCAACTGCGGCTCCATTAGCTCCTGACGGATGATCCGATGGGGCTGTTGCTGCTTTTATTGGCTCGTACATCACAGCTAGCGTGCACTACACTTCTGTCTGCAAACGGCTCCCCGGAGAGCGCAGATCTCACTGCACCGGTCCATCGACAAGCACTAACGCCCTCCGCTCGCCCGCCACTGCAGTGCAGTATAAAGCGAGGAGGGGCCTGTCAGATATATGGCTTAATCTGCAATCAGCAGGATTTCTTTGCACTGCTAGATTGACTCTTTCTGGGCACTGAAAAGCTTTTAGTAAAATAAGTGAGATGATGCATTACGATGCAGTTTAATATGTTTTTTGACTTAATAAACAGAAGGCAAAGATGCTTTTAAGTTGTCTTTTACATGCATGTGCAAAATTCATTATTGCATGCTGTTGCTAGGGTGTTCTGAGTGGTTGCTAGGTGGTTTCTTCCTGTCTTCTGGTGCAATGTGCATCTGTGGGATTTTTTACACTGAACTGTTATATTTGGTGATTGCAGCACCAAGAGCACTAGTGATGATTGATTAAACACCATGAATGAATAGACAATAAAAATTGGTTGGTTTGACGCAGCACACAGAGACACACCTTTCTCAAACTCATCAAGTTAAAACAGGACTACTGTGACTTTCCTTTGATCCTCGCGCATCAGCAATTATTCCAGAAAAAAAAAGCCATCGGGTTAATTACAACTATATTAGAGATTTATGCAAGGATCCAGTCTAAACATCTAAGTGTGCATAAACGGTTCAATGTGCCTGCTGAAACACCAGCTTATATCAGCATAAATTTCCGTGCAGGTTCAGACCAGCTTATGCTCATCTGGTGGTTTCCTAGCAGGTCTTAACTGGTAAAGTGGGTCGGTCAGCATGATTTCTGTGAAGCTGGTTGACCAAAGTAGATTTGCTGTTTAAGCTATGCAGCCTAATGGGGGCAAACCAGCAGACCAACATCTACAACAAACACTGTTTGTTCTTTCACTAAGTTATATAAATGAAATTGTGAATTTCACAATCAGGCTTATGAAATCTGAAAAAAGAAGAAAAAAAAAAGCATAAGAAAAAGCTGGAAAAAGTCAACTCTAAAGGAGTAAGAGCACAAGTAGAGGCCCAAACTATTAAAAAAACCCACAGAAGATATGGGAGATCAAAAGAGGAACATTTATATTACCACACCGCAGGGAGGAAATACAGATGCATAGAGAAACAAAAAAAGAGAAACAAATCTACTGATCTACAAGAGATTTCAGAGCTCCTCTACAGAAGCGCAGCTGTGATCGCTGAATGCTCATGTGTTTAATCAGCATGAAAAATTGATTAAAACAAGTCATCTCTAAAATTTAGAAGAAATAAAAAAAAGTTGGGAAACAACAAAACAAAAATAAAACTTTTTAAAGAAAAAGTAATACAAGCGTCATTAAGGCAATTTAAAAACATGTTTCTTCAACGTGCTTTACATTGGCATAGCCTATTTAAAGAAAAAAGGGGGAAAAATCTACAAGTCAACTTTAAAATGATTTAAAGACACAAATTGAAAAAGAGAAGAAATACAGATAAAAAAGGTGTTGAGTGTTAAATTTTAAAATTGGTTTTGTTTTTTGTTTTTTCGTTGATTGATATTGTTGGTTCTGTGATTAATTGTTTTGTTTAAAAAAATAAAAAGAGTCAGCTAAATGAATAAATGTAAATGTAAAAATAGATTTAAAAACACAGTGTAATAAAGATTCCTGCTGCTAGTCCACTGTAAAAAAAAAATGCCGTAAAATTTACGGTAAAAAAACGGCAGCTGTGGTTGCCAGAATTATACCGTAAAATATACGGTAGCAAAGTTTTAGGCTTTACGGTTTTAACTTAAATTTACAGTTAAATACCATAAACTGATATAATGTTAATATAACAACCTATTGAAATACTGAAATCTGTTTTGTATCTTTAGAAATACACTGATAACCACCAAATGCAGAAGGTGATGAGAAAGTCACATGATGAACCAAAGCCCATCACAAGCAGCTTTTAAATAATATCAGATATAGAAGGTGCACAGTGTCATTCACACAAGCACTAAACACCATCACGGTGAGAATCATTAAACTGAAATATGCAATAAACATTAATTTAACAACATTAGATGTAACATACAACCCTAATAAACATAACTGATAAGAAAAAACTAAGAAAAAAACCTAGTGATTTCAAAGAAAAAACATCAAATTCAAACAAAATTTGAAATGCAACGCAGGGAATTCTGGGAAAGTCAATTTACGTTTTTTCCCTGTAAATTTTACATTCTTTTTCACTTCTAAAAGCGGTATTTCACTGTAAAATTGTCTGAAATGTCTATTACACTGTATATATTGGGGGAACTTACCGTTAACCATTTACCAGGTTTTTACCGTAGCTTTTTCACAGTTTTTTACCATTAAAATCACGGTAATTTTTTACAGTGTGAGCTTTTCATCAATGCCATGTTTCATTAGATGATTATTCATAGCAGCTCTTCGCATACATTCTCCAAATATGTAAATTCTCCATCAAACAACTGCAAAAAATTATGCTTGTTTTCAAACAGGTTTCTCCAACACTCTTCCAGTGGCTTGACAAACTCCGCCTCCAAACCGACATGATTGGTTGGAATGTTTAACAATTGCTTTTGTTAAAATGATGGATGATTCACACAGAAAATAGCTGATAAAGGAATAGTTAACCATTATTTGAGCACAAAAAAAAAGGCATGTTGAATAATGTGGTTAGCCAAACCACACTGTATTTTTTTCTGTACTATGGAAGTCAGTGGCTACCATCGACTGTTTAGTTACCCTGGTTCTTCAAAGCATCTTCTCTTGTGTTCAGCAGAAGAAAGAAACATATACTGACACCCGGCCTTCAGGTGAACTATCCTTTTAAGAAGGCTTTTCTGTGCACTGAATGGACCTTAATATTAAAGCAAACATAACTCATAAGACACTGCGATGTTCTATTATTCTATTTTTCTCTCATTCTCACACAGACCTGTTTGCTGACACGTCCGCTGTCCTCTTATAATTCATGGCCTGCTGTTTCTGTGGCCGTGCTGGATGGGAACATCGATTGCATTGACCACACAATCACCTTTCATTTCCGAGGGATTGAGTGATTGAAGGTGGTGTTGGAGTATAAACAAGTGAGCTCATCTCCCGGCAAACAAAAATATGCTCTAAGAATCCTTTGCTGATAAGTTATGGACGTTATTTCTGAACGTCCGGTTTTTTAAAATGTTTTAAATGTTAACATTATTGGAAGAAGCATTTCCTGTTAGATCCAGACTGTTGATCCAGATGAGAAAACCCATCTTTAAGATGGACTTCTTCAACATTGTTCCTCCTAAAGCTCCATGAGATCAAATGGAGCACAAATTGAGAACATAACTAGCTTTCTCTAGCTTCTCAGTTTTCAGTCTGATCTCAAACATTTCTCAGCCAAAGACCAAATGGTCTTAGGAGAAACATCTCAGGCAGAGTTGATACTTAAATAAACCCTAACTGAGAACTCCAGAGTTATGAAAGAGCAGCCTGGGCAATAAAGTCCTCCTCGGGAAGCATCTTGCAGTCATTAATCCACTCCACACTATTGTACCTGGCAGTGTGGCAGGCTTCCGGCTTGTCTCTCTGGGATCCGTCTGTTTTCGCCTGCAGGCAGAGATGAAAGAGACATTCGGCTGCATAAGGAAAGATGTTTATTTGTTTAGTTGCGCATATGATGTTCTATTACAGGCGATCATGGGATATGCTCCATGTATTTCATCGAAAAACTGATTACGATGGCACTGCAGCAGCTGCTCTTGCTCATGGATTGCATCATGATCATTTCAAACTTCTCATTTTTATATTTGCAACATGACTGGTGATTTTCTAGGATGCACATTATACGGTCTGAAAGATGCTTTAATCAAGACACATTTGTGTGTAATATAGCAACACGTACGAGAGGTGGTGCCTTACAATTCCAGCATCCGTTTTATAAATATAAACATATTAACACATGCTAACCCTGGCTGTCATTACTATAAATGTCATGTGTGACTGTGGGAGGAGAAAGCCCCAGCTCGAAATGAGCTTGCAGATGGAGACCAGCTGCTGTGCAGCATTGTATCATGAGAAACTGTACACCACATGTTATTGTTAATGACGTCCATCAAGGATAATAATATAAACAGGAAAATGACCGCTTCCCAGCAACAAATGGAATTAAACTGAATTCAAGGGAGTGCAACACCAGCTCCACCACAGAAATGAGGAGTTTCAGGCTAGCTCAGCAAATAGCTCTTGTGCAATACTGACATTTTCTGTACGTATAAAAATTATAAAACTACAATAAATAACCAACCCTTATTGTGGTTCTGTTTTATGTTGTTGTTCTTCTTGGGAAACAACAACAACACCAAAACATTGACTTTCTCCTTTAGGAGATGCATTTGCATTTTTCTTGAGCATTCACTATTGGCAAAGCCTTTCAGACCAAAGTACTAAAAATCACAAGATTTTATTTTTGTGATTTTATCCGGGTTTTTTTTACTTGACATGGTGTACAATGACCACGTTATAGATAAGTAATTAAAATGTGACGTGATGTTCAAAAATGTCCATCAAGTGCATGTTTACACAGCAAATCAAAACAGCGCCCCGGACACAAACACGCTTTCGTGTGAACGCTCGCTTATTCACGTGACACAGCGCTAGTTGTTACCTCTTTTTTTGTTTTAAGTAACTGTTTGATTCAATTGATAAATATCTACTTTGTCCACTTTCGGTTTGTTCTCTGAGCTCGTATGTCGATACTGATTGCGAAATCACTCAAAATGATTCTGCGAAGAATTAAGAATGATTCAATGGCATCGCCGTTTCTCATTAGTCTGCGTATTTGTTTTATATGGAAGTCAAATTGACAAATAATGAAGGAATAAAAAAGCAACTTTTTTCCCCACAGAATTCTGAGTTTATATCTTGGAATTTGCATATTTTAATTAAATTCTGAAAGAATTGTGAGATATAAACTCAGAATTTTTACTTTCTCACAATTGTTTTAGTTTATATCTTGCAGTTCTGACTTTCTTCCACAGAATTCTGAAACAAAAAAGATAATTGCTGCTTTTTAATGTTCGATTTAGCCTTTTTTCTTGCAATTACATGTTTATATCTCACAATTTCAACTTTTATTCTCAGTAGGTATTTGTATGTTTATATAATTTAGAATTATGAGTTTGCGATCCTGATTTCATATCTAACAATTCTGAGTTTATATCTTACAATCTTGACCTTTTTTCTCAGAGTCGCAAACACTGAATTGTGAGATAAAAAGTCAAAATTATAAATAATATAAACTTACAACTGCTTGCTTACAATGATTTTTTTATATCCTGTGGAAATGGGCTTCCATAGTTTTAGCATCAGAGATTTAATCTTTTGGCAAACCCTGTTTAAATTACTAAGCTAACACGTTAGGAACACGTCTTTATTACTCAGTAGTCAGTGTATGGGTGGGCTTTTATTTGCATATCTGCAAGAGACATCTGTCGTACAAAAGCAGAACAACAGGCCGATATGTATAATACATGGGTTAATATAATGACAGTGCTGACTACAGATCACAACACTGTCATGATGTTGACACAACATTTTCATGACAGCAGAAGCGTTTCAATAGTGCTGGGATATAGTGTAGTGTTTATGGAGGAAGGGCCGTTCATGAAACCAAAGGGTATTATCCTAGATTGTTCCATTTCCAGCTGGAACACGTGACGGCTTGTGGCACATGCACAAGAGGCGGCCAACACGGATCGCAATATTACGAGTAATGATCCAACCCGCAGAGAAAACTTAATAAAACAACTGATGATAAACAACGACATTTAAAGAAAAGCATTTAAATTCACAGCTGGTGAATGACGAAATTATGTCTGTCTAATCGGACGCAACAAACAGGATTTATTAGAACTCAACAAAATCCCACCTGCTGGATGATCACATTAACCAGTGCTATTCATTCATGCTTCTTTGTCTTTCTTTTCTATTCCCAAGGCAATAATCACATCATTTAGAATAATGCTGAGAAAGAACTCAGCATAAAATTTAGAATTTCACAGTATGCAAATTATTTCTATTCTTGCGCAGACTGCTGTATTAGGGATCAAATAATATCTATGTTGACTCAAGGATTTTACAAAACATCACTGCGCATCCATTTCTCAAAGGCATTGGCACACACACGTTGCAAGCACCTCAACCCAATATCTACAAGCCGTTGTTGTGGCATGATGGATTTGTGGGCGGGTGTTGACAGGAACGGTCCGGTGCACACTGGTACCCGCCGTCCAGCTCCTGCCGAGATGCCAGGCTTAATGCCAGTGACTCACACACAGCCATAGGGCAGGAAACACAAAATCAGAGCGCATATGCTCTGCTCTGGCAAATCTGGGGTTTAGAGGACTATAAGGATGCAATAAAGCTGTGGCTTTTGGTGCTGATATACTTTTTCGTCTGGCTAGCTTGAATGGAATTTTAATGCATTGAGATAAACATAATCAATGGTGCTTATTCTACTTAAAATGTTCAATTAATACTTTTATCTATTTTATTCATGAAAGAATTGTTTAAAAAAAAAAAAGAAGCAGGAGTTTTAACATTGATAATAATCAGAAATGTTTCTTGGGGACAGCAAATCAGCATATTATAGTGATTTCTGAAGGATCATGTGACACTGAAGACTGGAGTAATGATGCTGAAAATTCAGCTTTGATTAAATTTCATTTTAAAATATATTCACAATTTTAAATTATAATAACATTTCACAATTTTACTGTTTTTACTGTATTTTTCCGTATATTTATTCTGCAAATAAATGCAGCATTGGTGAGCAGAAGAGATTTATTTTAAAAACATTTAAAATTCTTAAATGGATAATTCACTCAAAAGAAAATTCATTTTTTGTTCCAAACCTTTACTAGCTTCTTTGAGCTGTTGAGCGCAAAAGAAGATATTGTGAAGGATGATGGGAACCAAACAGTTGACGGTAGTTATTAACTTCCATAGTATGGAAAAAAATAATATTGTGGAAGTCAATGGTTACCATCAGCTGTTTGGCTACCAACATTCTTCTAAATATCTTATTTTGTGTTCAACAGAATAAACTCATACAGGTTTGGAAAAAGTGGACAGTAAGTAAATATTGACAGAATTTTTATTTTTGGGTGAACTATTTATTTAACAGCCCCATACTTTTGAATGGCATAATGAAGAAACACACAGAAGCACGCGTGTGTGTGTGTGTGTGTGTGTGTGTGTGTGTGTGTGTGTGTGTGTGTGTGTGTGTGTGTGTGTGTGTGTGTGTGTGTGTGTGTGTGTGTGTGAGTGTTTGTATTTGTGTGTGGTCTCGTGTGGGCTGCTCATTCAATTCTAATCATACCCGACCTACAGAGCAGAAGCCCAACAAGCTTCCCCAGGGGGATGATCGGTCTAAAAATAGCCACTCTCTGGAATGTGAAAATGTTTCTCCACTCGAGACTCCTGGTTTGGCCAAGATATTCACAACACCTTGTCATATGTTTGGTGGCAGATGGTGTGTGGGATAATTACTGAATACAAACTGAAGGGGTGATTCTCAAAGGTACGATCACGGGCAACAGACATGTGCCGTGCATAAGCTACAAGAAAAAAATTTGATAGAACAGTAAATCCTCAAATCCGAAATATATCAGATAAAATATTTTTAAAATATATATTACATACTTGTATATATTACTATGTAGGCAATTAAAGGCTCATTATAATGATTAAATGGTTTATTAATAAACGTGCAATTAGTCGACTAATGCTTCAAATGAACGACTAATAGTCAACCAGAAAAATCTTTAGTCGAGGGCAGCCCTACTAGAAACCACCCCAAACCTAATAACAACTACCTAGTAACACCCCAGCAACCACCAAAACACCCTAAAAACAGCCTAGCAACACCAGCAACTTAGAAAACATCCTAGAAACCATGCAAAACATCATAGCAACCATCCAAAGCACCCTAGCAACCACCTAGCAATGCCAACTGCCTAGTAACTCCCTAGAAACCACCCAAAACCTCACTGTAAAACTTTACTGTAAATTTACAGGCATTTTCTAACAGTATTATACTGTATTTTTATAAAACAGTAAAATGCTGTATATTTTACAGAATGTCTGTAAATATACAGCAGCTTTCTGTTTTCAGCCCGCTAAATTTGTAATACAGTATCATACTGTAAATGCATTGCATTGTGGGATAGATTTATTTTGCGCGCTCAATTCAAATGTGATGTGATGTGAACAGTGTACTACAGGCAAACTAGGTTCGTCAGCGGGATTTAATTGAACAGAATAATTATTCGCGTTATTAAGATAAGCCAGTGGTTTGTGAATCTGCGAGTAGTTTTTAAGATTTGTGAGCTTCGTTTGGCGTTTCAAGCGTTAGCTGCCTGTGACGCAGCAAACATGGATGACGCTGCGTGAGCAGACGCGAAAATAATCTGTCATCTGAATCATCAAACCTGTGCCTGAGACGATGATAAATGGACTTTGGAGCATGAGAAGATGGATTATTGTTCGTCTGAGTATCGATACGGTAAGATTTTTTCGTTCACATTTCTACATTGTTTCCACGAATGGTTTGATTTTGGGAACGTTAAACTTTTTCTCATTTAAATCCTGAGTAAACAATTCTCACCTCTTTACCAAGTAATTTTGATACTTCATATAATACGGCAACATTGACCATGTCATTCTGTTACAGCCCATAACCAAGTTATATCTAGCTCGCTAAATTATATCTAAGTTAGCTCGTTAAAACACACATAACGCATTCACATGACCTGTAACTGATTTTATTTTATTTTATTTTTACTTTTTTTTCGTTTGTTTGTTTCAGGCTGAACAATGTGATGAAGATCCGGTGCTAATGTAAGTGCTTCACAAGTATTACATTTGTAGTCCATGTTAAAAAATGTCAGTTCTATGATCGTGCTTTTTAATTTGTTATAATTTTGCCAGCACATGAAAAGCCATAGTCATGTTCCTAATGCTTATTTCAAATGTAGTAGGCCTATTCCTGATTGCTTCCATGTCTTCCATGGTCCTACAGCTGCTCCCACACTTGCAGAAATTAGATGGTTTTACCCTTCAAGCAGGTGTAAGTAGAGATTACTCAACATTTATTTGCAACATGTTTTATGTGTTGGTTCTGTTAGTGATGGTTGTATGTCTTTTTAAAAATTGTTTCAGGTATTCATCACTCCATCTGATGTCCAGCAGTCTCTACATTTGCCAGAAAGCACAATTTATAATTCTTGGTATGTAAACAGTAAAGGTTTAGTACACCCTAAAATTAGCATTAAGTCATCATTTACGCTATGGAAGCATATGGGTAGCAAAATTCAATTTGAAATAATTTCAAATTCAATTTGTGATATGCAAACTGGCAATGCATGTAAAATGGCAATGTATTTCTGTGATTTAATGTACATTTCCCCAAACATATGTGCAAAATTTAGTGCAGAATGAAAATGAAAATTCAATTATATAATTTACATTTGCCATTTTCTACAATAGTTTTAATATGCAAATTAAAAACATATTTTAACGCTTTATAAGTTGCAAAATGAAAATGTATTACCCAAATTGATTAGATATGTTTAACATGTCCAAGCAAAAACTGTAGCAAAATTTTCATTTAAATGCTGTTTTTCCTAAATGCATTTAGACTTAGGGGTAGGACACTTGGGATTGCATTTTCATCATAATACGGCATGATAATTGTAGTAAAATGCAGTGAGAATTTCAGAATGCATTCTGAGCCAAAGCTGCAGCAAAAGGCTAGCAAAATGGTGATTTAAATGTCCTTTATTTTTCTTAAATGCATTGACACATATAAGACGTTTCAATTGCATTATCATTTAATACCCCATGATGAATATAAAGTCAATGTGGATTTGAAAATGCAACACACCCCCGACCTGTCAATCTTTAGGTTACATCAAGGCGGGGCTCGGCAACAGGATGCACAATAGGTCAATATTCATCGTTAACCAAACGCTTTCCACACTGACTTAAACTATATTCATCATGGAGTATTTAATGAAAATGCAATTGAAATGTTTTATATGTAAGTGTCAATGCATTTAAGAAAAATAAAAATTCTCCTTTTGTGGTCCGAAAAAGAATGACATACTGCATTAGAACAACGCCAGGTGAGTAAATGATGTGATTTTCATTTTTGATAAGCTGTCCCTAGGATGTTCATCTCTGTCTCTCAGCTCAATGCAGTCTGCAAAATATTATCAATGATCAAATTCATTTAAGATCAATTTCAAGAAAACAGCACTGCACCCTACAGATGAACACTACCCAGAAAATGCTGTAAATGGGATTTCCCTGCACAAGTTTCAGAGTTAGTTTAATAGTTATGTTGAACTATGTAAAGACAACTAAACAGAACCACAATGGAACCCACAATAGTTTATTTGAAGTATTTTCTTTTTTTTTTTTTTCAGGTCCATCTCTAAGCAACCAGTGGTAGATGTGGAGCTGCCCAACTTTGTCTCTGGCCTTGCAGTGCTGTTTGTATTATTGTATGATTTCAACCTCCAGTATCAGGAAGAGGTGGCATGCACCCCTGCGATTGAGGTTAGACATTAGCATATTTGCCATTGATATATATGATAGTGAATTGTCACTAACTTGTCTTGACGGTATTTGTAAAATACTTAAGTATTTTTTCACAAACATTTTATGAGTTGATTATAGAGCTGAATGATATATTACCTATTTAACATGTAGTCAGTCATGTAATCACATCACAAGTGTTGCAATTTACTGTGCTATATATATATATATATATATATATTGCTCCTTCTTATATTGCTGATCTAATCAAGGAACAAAGGACAACGAGATCCTTACGATCCCAATCACAGAAACTTCTTGTTGTTCCTCGGTCTAAGTTGAAATCTAGAGGGGATCGTGCGTTTGCGGTCGCCGCCCCTAAATTATGGAACAGCCTGCCGCTTTATATTAGGGACGTACCGACACTTGGTCAGTTTAAGAGCCATTTAAAAACATACCTTTTTATGATAGCGTTCGATCTAAGATAAGTGCGAAGGTTGCTAGTGTTATATAGGGTTTTTCTGATCTTACTTAAAATGTATTATGATTGTTCTAAGGTCTCTGCTATACTATTCATTTAGATGGCTATGATCCCTTTTAAATGTTGTCTCCTGCTCATTGTGTTACTGTTTGTACAGCACTATGGTCAATGTTGTTGTTTTATTCAGTGCTTTAGAAATAAAGTTGAATTTGAATTTGAATATATATATATATATATATATATATACATAATGTTCACTTGTTTCTTTTTTTCTTTTCAGCCTTTTAGACGCTTTCTCGACATCAATCCTGAATGTGCATCAAAAACCAAGAAAGGAAAAGTGACTTAAAGGAAGACTGGACGTGTGTACAAGAAGAGCAGTACTGTAAACCCACAGGTTTCCTCTCTTCTGAAAAACTTTTAAAAATATATTTCTGAAAAACCTTTCCATTCTTTAAAAGTAAATAAGATTACTGCATTTTGAATTACTTGCTAATTGTTAATTGCATTTTACATGTTTTATTATATGTGTATATATATATATATACTAAATCTGGAATTTCATCCAATATGTTCATATAAGGCAATGTTCTAGTCTTTTCTTCTAAATAAATAAATGTTTTAAAACTCAGAGAATGTTGTTTTCTCTTTTTTGTTGTGACTGTTATGAAAAGGTATAATATTTTTAATTTTGTAAATCTAAGAGTACTGAAAGAAAAGCAGGAATTACAGTATTCCCTGTAAAAAACAGTCTAATACTGTAAAAAATAAGTTATATAACAGAATAATACTGTATTTGGTAAATACAGTACAGAACTGTAAATTATGTATACAGTAGTAGTCCTGTAAAAATACAGAATGTGGCTGGCAACCCAGCTGCCAGTATTTTACTGTAAATTTACAACGAAAAGTTTTACAGTGTTAACAACCACCTAGCAACCACCTAACAATGCCAACCACCTAGCAACACCCTAGAAACCGCCCCAAACCTCATAACAACTACATATCAACATCCTAGCAACCACCCAAAACATACATCATAACAACCACTTAGCAACCACCTAGCAATGCCAACTGCCTAACAACACCCTAGAAAATAACCAAAACCTCATAAAAACCACCAAAATACCCTCGATTGCTCACCTGGCAATGCCATACCACCTATCGATATCTTAGACACAACCCATGTCACCATAGTAACCGCTTAGCAACCACTTAGAAATGTGCTAGCGACCATTTAGAACATCTTATCTTTCTCCTGTTGTCTTCTCACAGATCCCCCCAGTACAATCATACACAATATAATGGCTTAATGTGATTGTATTCTCCTCTATTCTAACCTAATATTGCTTAAACTCCACACAAATAACCCAGTTTGTCAGAGCTGAAATGTGGCATCTGGTGGGTATCTCGAGCTCTTAGCATCTGCCTTCTGTTTGTCTGTGAGAAATGAACATCACAGCATATAGCCGCAGGGGACACGTATACCTGCCTACTGCATCGCTCGTCTGCCATTATCAGCCAATATTCACATGCAGCCATCCTTCACTGTCTCCCTTTAATTGTGTGTGTGTGTTTCAAGTGTTTGTGTGCGGTGTGTTTGTCAGAGCTCTGGCTGTTGTCTCATCACATGCATGCGGCTCATGGATCAGTAAGGCTGGGGATATTTTAATAAAATATCAGTGCCACACATTGCATCATGTATTATTCATGTGCACTGATACTCTGCACTGCTGAATCGTCCCTTAAGCTTTGACAACGCAAGAAAGGGAGAAGAATAAGCATCACTCATCTATTCAAACACATTTTTAGTGTGTATTTGCATGGTAAATCGTTCTCGTGTCAACTCTTGATCAATTAAGAGAGCCCACATGTCACCTCACCTTGATTTGCTTTAGATTTATGAATCTGGGGACTGTGTGAAAACCGGTCACCAGGTGTTTCAGAATCAAGCAATAATTAAAAAGACAGACAATCATCACAGAGCTTGTGTTTAACATTTTGCTCAAGAGACGCAACTTATTGGGAAGATCTGTTGAGTTTACATTTTTTAGTGGTGTTTTCACACCAAAAGCACCCAGAGGAAAAAGTTATTGCTGTGAGGTTGATCTTTCATAAGGCTCAATGAATTTATATTGATTTAGTGTAAATTATGCTTCAGATGTTTCTCCTAAAATACATTAGGAGAAAAAAAATACACACAAATCAGGTGTTTTCAACTTCAACCTTTTCATAGTTTACCAAAGATTCCAGAGAAAGTGCAGGGCAGCACTGATTTGTTCTCTGGTTGTCTGGGTTTATTGCTCACCGGCTCAAATACTCACCTTTATTTCAAAGGGTCATGAGTTTAAAACTAGCCTGAAGCAAAGAGTGAAGACCGTCAGACCAAGAAGAGCAATCCTGGCTTAAATAAAACCCTGAGCACCCAACCTTTATCACCCACAACAACAACAAAAAATGGCGATGTACATGTTTAAGCCTTGCAAAAACCTAGTGAGTTTGTCATCTCACCAAAGGAATGTCATACCTACAAACTCCAAAGCGGGGATTTTTATTTATTTTTTTCTTCTGTCCTGGAATAAAATGTCTTGGAATCAGCACTTTAAATGGTTTGGAAAATTCTGATATTATAAACCACCTTAGTTTGCATCGCAGAAGTAAGCAATTTTATTTGAATGTGTTAGACTTCTGATTCATTAGCCGCTATAGATAAATAACTAAAGGAAAGCTAGAAGAATAACAAAGTGCAGGGGCAGCAGAACTGTTTTCACTACAAACCAGTGTGTTATGATAATGAGCTAAAATAATATGAACACGAGAAGCATAACGGACTGTTCCTGAACACACTGAAAAAACTAACATGTAAAATTTACTTAATAAAATCCTCGTAACAATTTGCACTAACACTTTTTAAGTAAAATTTACTGCTTTAATTTTAAGTAAAACACACTTTCCAGAATCAAGTAAAATCTATGTATTAATTGACTTAACATTTGTTAAAATATTAAGTAAATATTACTAATTTCTATTTAAGGTAGGATTTATATTTATTCTAAGCATTTAGATAAAGTTTATATATTTTTTTTTAAATACTAACACACAGCTGTCCTTAAAATATTAAGTAAATTTTATTTACTGTTATAAGGTAGGTTTTATTTAATATTTCAATTAATTTATTAAATATATGTAATTAAATATTACTAAAAATATAATTTTGTCTGCATTTTAATAAACCACACAGCATAGATACAATCAACATTTATTTAGTTCCAACATTGAACAATGACTCAGTCACACAAATGTTTTTTTTAATATTTACATAAAGCAAAACCTAAGTTTTTTAAATGACAACTGTTTCCCTCGGGATTGGAGTTCTGAAAACAACTAAATTGGTCAAGACCTGAAAGTGTTTTAACCCCAAGAGGAATACAAAAACATGGGATGAGGTTTAAACATCATGGATACAATTTTTTTTTCTATTTCAATAAAAGTAGCAATCCTCTCAAACAGTGCAGTTTCAACATTCAACATGGCACTCTGGACTTGTGCTCTAAACATTACAACATTAAACGCATAAAATATAAAACAATGCATAAAAAATATTATTGATTAACAGTTAAATATGTCAATATTTCTATATAAAGCAATGTTGCTAAATTAATGTCAAAACTAATTCCTTAAAAGAGACAGCTTCTGCATCCAACAGATATTGAGTAGTGCTTTTACGAATTCAGTTAAATTTAAAATAGTCTAAAACAATGCAGTTTCAACAATTAACATGGCACTAGTGCTCTAAACATGACAATAAAGAAAAAAAAGACCAGGGCCCGTATTCTTAAAGGGGTGGTTTACTGCTCTTTTTCTTTGCTTGATTGTGTTTATGGGGTGCACTCTTAGCACTAAGATTTTTCATGAATATGGGCCCAGGGCCCGCATTCATGAAAAATCTTAGTGCTAAGAGTTGCTCCTAGTAACAAAATTCTTAGAAATGTGGGCATTTCCTCTTAAAATTAAAGAAAAGATCCTAGTAAAGAAAAAAGTACCATAATTCAAAAAACATCTTAACCCTTAAAAGATGTCTTAAAGGAACACTCCACTTTTTTTGGAAATAGGCTCATTCTCCAACTCCCTCAGAGTTAATAAGTTGATTTTCCGCCGGTCTTAGTACACGATATAACTACAGAAGAGTCAAGTTTTAAATAGAAAAACTATCGAAACTCTTTGGTCATTTTTGAACACGATGCTACTGGTCTAATTGGATTCAATGATCTATGATAAGCTATGCTAAAAGTGCAATCGCCAGACCCGGAGATCGGCTGAATGGATTCAAAAACGGTAAAACTCAACTTATTAACTCTGGGGGAGTTGGAGAATGAGCCTATTTCCAAAAAAAGTGGAGTGTTCCTTTAAGGTCCAAAATTGTTAGGAGTACGGACGAGGACTTTTAAGAGTTTCTTTAGCAGTGGAGAAAATGGACGAAACATGAAGAGGGAGAAGAAATGTGTTGCACACAATTCATGGCAGTGAGTTAATAAGACACTACACTTTAGATCGTGCAGGGATTATGTTTGTGACCGATCTTATTAGAGACATGCTAACATCTCAGACACCGCGCAGAAATGCCATAACGTCAGAAATGGAAGTAATCACTACATTGACATATTTAGCAACTGGAAAAATGCAACTATGCAGCAGTGATGATTTGGGTCTGTTACAGCACTTATGCCGCTCTTCATTTCCTATAAAATACGTTAAGTATGACAGCATGGTAAATAAAAAAATAAAGAATATATATCCATATATGTGTGTGTGTGTGTGAGTGAGAGAGAAAGAGAGTATGGTAAAACAGGAAAAATTACGCCTGCAATTTCAAAGTGAAGGCTTATAATAAACCCTACTCTTAAAAGCGCTCTTTTATTTCCTCCTTGGACAACTAACCAATCACATTCTTCAGAAGACTGTGTCATCGCTAGCAACAGGGTCAGCCCCGCCTCCTCAATAAGATAAAAGTTTTTGCCTTTTTCTCGCTCAGAGTTGCTCTCAGATTGGTCCTGAATCACTTCTAAACTAAGACTCCTAGTTAGAAATTTTTAAGCTAAATTAGGAGCTCTCTGAGAGGAATCTTTAGGAATACGGGCCCAGATGCCTTAGTTGGCACAAAGTTGAAAACAGTTCTAACAGGCAAGTGTCTTCCCACCACTGTTCACAATGGTGAAACTAAATTCAACAGCAAAATTGCTAATTATGTACACAAATGATCTGAAAAACATTATGTCTGTGCAAATAGTCCAATAAAATACCAGGGTTGAAAGCCATGCGTCTGGGAGATTTCCTAAATGCAGTCAACCTGTAAATTAACAAACACAATTAGTTATATTAAAACAACAGAATTAATAAAAATACATTAAATTTAAGGTAGAAAATTATATGTGAACTAATTAATAAACAGAAGCTGAAATACAAGCAGGAATATCAATGAAATAAGTTCATTTAAACACGCAATATCAGATCAATATCAGAGCTTTTCAGACACTTTATGGACTGAACAAATGTATCAACCTATTTCAATAGTTTATGATCAAGTACAAAAAAAGTTAAATCTCCAGTTATGTAGATTCTAAATCTTAGATGGTTTATTATGATTAAAATGATGCTGCTAAATTTCGAAGTATTTGTTCTACACTATTGCTATTTGTAATGATATCACCAATAGTTTTTAACATTGTTTAACCAAATCTTGTCTTTTTTTATTCTTAGTTTTGTAATATATCTGAGGAAAAACCACTTGTGTAATCCACAAAGTTTAACGTAAACTGTAGAAGGTATAAAGGTCATCCAATAATCGGTCCAATAATCTCAAGGCAAATCGTGCTATAGACACGAAATGTATAGTTTATTGATTCGTTTTCACACATTTTTTTTTTCCATGTCGCTCAGCACGATTTATTTCATGTAATGTTTTGAAAGTCGTGGTAAGTGTAACCTGATCGCGCTTAAATGAGGGGGGTGGCAAATAATGTCTGAACTTTTCCTAATGCAAATTTCAAATCAGCGTGTTTTAACATAATTCCATGACTAACACAAATGTCTTTGGTTTTAAACTGACTTCTGTATGAGACTGGTGATTCATGGACTGCAGTGGAAAATGCAGGCCTAGGTTAACCTCAAGTAACGTTACTAGAGTAACACAACAAAGTCAATCGGACTTTTAAAATTATCATGGACCTATACATTGTCATACATTACTACAAAAAAGGCAATAACTTACCTTACACATAACTTTGCATCCACATGTGACAAAACCAACCGCACGCGTGGCAATCGCAACCGTCTGTCTCGGATCCAAAACGCGGGCATGTGATTCAGTCACGTGGATGTGAACGTGCTAAGATTTTAGATTAAAATTTACTCAGTATTTTTAGGTTTGTGTGCAATGACTTTAAAACAGTTAAATAATATCAGAAAATGTATAATACAATTTACTATTCCCACACAGTTCATTTTATACATGAATTAATTGTGTATTTATTTAAAATTTTACTTAGAAATTCTAGTTCTCAATGAATTGTAATATTGCAATGTAAAACTTATGACAGTAAATCTAGTATATTTTACTATACCTCAAAGTTTGTTTTTTCAGTGCAGGTAAAATAATTGGAAGCGAAATAGCGGAAGTTTGCTCTTACGAAACAACACCAGCGTTTACGGTAACACACTAAACTGTAAATGATCGTTAAAAACTCAAATAATACAGGTTTTTGACAAACCAAAAAGTTTTAAAAGATTATGAATCTCACATTTCAGCCTAATAAAGGATTGTGTGAAAATTGTCTGAAAAAAAACCCCTCGTAAACAAAACATTCAGTATGCAGCGGATTTACATTCATGTCAAATTCTGCTGAAAGGCGAAGAGTTTGCAGGTATGAGGAAAGCCAATCTCAAAATGCACTGTGACAAGCTCTGTCAAGAAAAATAACGATCCAAAATGGAAAACGGGGGGTTTTGGATTGAAAGAAATGTTGGATTTTTTTTTTTTTTTTTTTGGATATATTTTTGGAGTATTGCAATGCCTGATAATGGCAAATTCTACTTTGTATGAAAATAGCTATTTATGCAGCAGTGATGTTTTAAATCAATCATTTTAGTTAGGATGCTGCTTTTATATGTATAGCCTATATATATATATATATATTGCAAAATAAAATGCATAAAAGAAGCCCTACTTAAAAGAAATAACAGTCCAATGTTCATCATGAACTTCCAGGCCCTCAGATTCCATCTCTCTGCCTCACTGCCCCCAGCAGCCGCTGGAAGTGGTCCTAAAATCACATTTCATTTTCAATTGCGGAAAGAAAACTGATTCCAAGAGAGCCATAAGAGGGTTCTCAGAAATTGCACTTGGCCAAATTACAAAGACTGAGCCATCACGGTTTTGATTTGCCTCAGCGGGTCCTTTAGCGAGGAGAAATTAGCAAAGTATATCTGCTTGTTAATGAATTATTCAAACATCTTGATAAATAAAACTTCTATGGATTTGACGTTAACGTTTTTGTCTGCCGGGTGAATTTTGCAAAAACATGTCCAGATCATATTGCACCCCAAAAACTAAATTTAAAAAATATTTTGCATGAATTAAAAGAAGTAAACGGCTTATTTATGATGCAAATAATACAATTTATGATTTTGTTCTTCTGAATTTAAAGTAAAATCTGACGTTTTTGTGAGATGTAGCCAACCGATTTTATTGGACTGCTCTCAGTTATTTTTTTTCTGACTCATGTTTAAAGCTTTGTAATTTTGTGCATTACTAAAACAATACTGATGCTGGTAGAAGAAACATCATTCTTAAGTGCCTGTGTGTGTGTTTGTTTGGAATTAAATTGACTCTTTCACATGAAAGAAAGTGCTCATTGGAAATTCAAATGCGATGTGTGGGCTTGGTAATTAGTACTGGAGCAAGACTGCTCTAATTAAATCAAGCCTCTTTCCTCCTCAATGACAGGAAGAGGCCAACTCTTCAGCTCATCTCTGCTTTGTAGGTTGATAGTAGTTGTATACCTTGAATATTTTGGACTTGCCTTATGATGTTATTAGCCTTTTTCGCTGTCTGAATCGCATCGATGACATCTCCTGTCGCCAAGCACAAGAGATGGTTTGTGGAAGTCTGATGAATATCGATTAAACGCCTCTTTCCTCACACATGTGGCTCTTTTGGGACAGATGACTGATCGTTTCAATAGAGGCTTTGTTTAGTCCAGGCAAAATGGCATGGTTAGTCTTGAGAAGTATGATGAAGTACTGCAGCTGAATACTTTGGATGAAATTTCACTTTATCAAAGAGAAACACTTTCATAGATCTTCTTTAAGTTCTGTTGCGACAGAGACTCATTTCCTAGAGGATTCACATTGAGGAGCGAGTCTGATCAATAGAAAGTTCGCTTGAAAACAACACAGCCCTGTAATCATCATTGGGATCTATGGTGTGGGAATTAAATTGCTGCTTTTTAGAGTCACTGTTGTCATTGTTGTTGTTTTTTCCAGTTGCACAAAAATCCCAGATCCCTGTTGAGATAAGAAAGAATAACACAGAGACTTGATTCCACGTTATTTTGCTACTCTTATGAAGTTCTTTTCAGATATTCATAGCCTATATCTGGTTTTGTGCTCTCATACAGTATCTATTCAAATTAGCTGTTGTTTACCGTCTCTATTCTTTAAGTGGATGTGCATGATTTAGTCATTTTGAATGTGCCATAAACCAAACCCAATCCCAGACTCTGACATGCTCCATTAGGGCTCTTAACAGAAGTTAGTGGGGAATGTGCATTAGCGAATTGACTATGCTCAAAACTCCAGGGCTCTTGGTGCTTGCCTACACACACACACACACACACACGCTCAAAACCTCGCAATGAAATGGCTGATGCAATGCTTCCAAGACACATGGTAAAAAGTCTGCTTTATTGGTTTCATCATAACAGTCTTCATTCCCATACAATCACATTTAGGTTCTGCATATACAATATGTTTTAATAAGCTAAAATGATGAACAAGCTCCATTTTTAATGAATTTCATTAGATTTTAGTGTCCAGAATGGTTCAGAATCGATATCATTTGCACATGCATGTCTGTCTATAGTTGAGGGTGCATCAAACACTAAAGTCTCTGTTGCTTTGAAGAGAGGTGATTTGCAGTCTCTCCTAAATGGTTTTCACTCCCTAACAGACCAAACTCATATCGGAGAACAACCTAATTTTTAGATGCATAGTCATGTGAAAGTCAGGCAAAAATCATGCAGCAACACAACATGAACAAACGTGGTTTGTACAAACTGAACAAAAATTCTCCCTCTCCGGGAAATGGGATTTACGTCTCTCTTTTGCAGAGTCATTCGCTGCAAATCTCCGCTAACCTCGCCCTGACCTCTCGCTCGAGAACCCTAGAGAATACTTCACTATTATTCTGCCATTGATTGAATGGCAAAATGGGAACGATTCATTAACAGAAAGCACAACTTGGAATTGGAGTATTATTACTATTACAGCAGCTACTGAGAATGGAGGAATGTGTTCGTCATGTAAATAATGCAAAACAATGCATTTTATTCATCAAAACTGAGTCAAATATTTATTTGTATTTATTTGCCAGTCATGAGAATGAGGTTTAAATTTAATTCTCATGAAAATAATGCACAATGGATATGATATATCCTAAAATTAGGACTTTCTTCAAGCAAAATATAATATAATAATTTCTTTTGATTATGGGCCAAAAAGACCCAGATATTTTCATGTGTTTCAGCCTTTTGGAAGTTGATGAGCAACTTTGACTTGAATCAGAGCGAAAGGCACAGTTAATAGTATAAAAACTACCCTTGTGCCTTAACTCAGACATAGTACGTTATACAATCAGTGGAAAAGCTGAATGAAAAAGGTCAAACAGACCTTACGTCTCAGGAAAAAGCCCAGCCTGATCTGTTCTCAATGGGTGGAACGGATATTTCAAAACAGAGAATGCATACAACCGAGTTTAATGACACAGCTTGCATAATTTCACAAAAAAAAAAAAAAAAAAAAACGGACGGAACAGAACTGAATGAACTGCGAGTTAATTGCAGGTAATTAAACTATCAACCGGCATCCTATGAAACCAAATAAAACAGATGAAAGAGAAATGCAGTTTCAACAGCCTCGTTTGAAAGATAGAAAATAGCTGTTACTAGCAGTGCATGATCACTCAACAGAAAACGAGACTGAAATAGATTCAGGCTCATCCAGGCTTGAACTATACAATCCCTCTTCAGTCTCTCAACCCCACCCGACCGCATTCTACCAGCATGGCCCCCAGCCAAACTTCCCTGGGAAACAGATACACACCTCAGGGAGATCAGGCTGTTAACCCGGGGCCATCATCCAGAGATAAAGCTCACCGAGTCAAAAGCAGAGAGGGAACAAGGGAAGGTAATGCAAGATTTGGAAGACTCAGGATACTTGCTCCAAATTATTTAAGGTAGAAGTGTTTAAGACTACTTGTGCTCAAAATATTAAAAGACATAGACCGATAATCGGTTTGAGTGATATTTACTTATCTACTTAAATAGTTATTTAATGGTAGGTCAATAAACAACATAATTCCGTGCATCTCCAAAGAATAAGACTTAATGACAGCTTTACCACACTATGCATCCATCAGAAAACCGCTCAGTCATGTATTACACTTACATAAATGACTCAACTATACAAGATACGTCTTGACTATTAATCCTGACTATTTAGACTTGCTAAAATATGATTATGACAATATCTAAATATGATATTTACAATGCATATTGTTTTTGCTGCAGTGCATTATTAGATCCATTTAGATGTCGCATCACATGCAAATACTGCTATTACATATCGGTTATCTGATCGGTTTTTGGTTTTAGTCGTTGCTATCAGTCATTAATAAAAAGAAGTAAAAATACTGAATTGGTGGATCTCTAAAGACATGATCCCTTTCCCTGCCCGCCCTGATGATTCTGACTCACAATACTTTGACTATAACCATGTTGGACGCGTTTTGTGCCAGATCTCACTAGCGTGGGTGGAGAGAAGTGGATCTGCGGTCTCCTCCAGGCATGAGGAGTTACTTTCCAAACCCACTTAAAATGCACCCACTCTCATTGAGAAGGATACTGCACTGTAAAATGATGCATTTTTATGTCATTTTTCAGTAGCTGAGGCTGTTGAAACAGACAGGAGGTTGGCAAGAATTTTTCTTTCCCGCCATTTTTAACATTTCGTGCACAGATTTACGCAGTTTCCCTTAAAGTAATAAAACAATTATAACAATTTACCATGGCAACCACACCATAATTTTTCACCAGACATCAGTTACTACGGTTAATGTTATTATTGGTTAATCTAAGAGCGTCTTACATTGCTTTAATGACATTCCATATATTTTTTGCTTTTACAGCTGTGTCAAAAGCAGCAAAGAAGACATTTTGGTGCTTACTATGGTTACCATGGTACATTTTTATAAGGTTTATAAAGGTAAAGCACCACACAAACAGGGGCATTCTGGGCATGCACTCGAGCTCCAAGCACTTTCCAAATTAAAACAAACAAAAACAAACTTGTGAATAAATGAAAAGCAAGGAATGACACAAACGTATGACCTGACTGCAAGTTTATTTTTATATTACACTTTTAAAAACATGTATAAAATTGGTCCGGCTTCAGAAACAAGGCACGCAATGTCTTGGTTCACGATCTCAGTGTTTGTATCAAGCATTCCCTATATAAAAACATCCAAATTACTGAGGTTAAAATTCCGAGCAGCGAGACAACCATGCAAATAAACTTGTGATGCAGACTGGATGCTTTAATAGTAGGTCTCCCTCTCCACCCAACCTATGACAAAAATATAAAATTCAAATTAGTTCAGCAGGAGGTTTGCATGCATTGTACATGATCTGTATGCTCTGTTCTTCAAAAGCCATCAACTTAAACAAACTACAGTGAAAAAAAAAAAAAAAAACTAGTGAGCCGTTTATCTAGGCAGCATTTAAAATTTAAACACTGGCTTCTAAACTGGCTTTAAACACACGCTTGAAAGAAATCTTAAAATTCTTAATTACTTTTCAAAATGTAAAAATACTAACTAGATAATGGTTCATTCTAAATATAATTGACTATTTTAGTCAATATTTATGTCCAAATTTTTGTATCATGTTGTTACCCATGTAGACAAGTCAGCTCACTAGGCTTGGAACACAAGATCTACCAAATTATGCAAATAAAAATGACCTCTGCTGTTATGAGGGATGGTGCAATTAAATATTCTCTTACCTCCTGGGCTGCGTCGAATGATAAGTTTTCGGATTTCATCATAAATAAAGATGAGGAGTGAGTAGGGGAAGGCGCAGAACCACCAGTTTGGTCTGGAAAAGAAATGGTACCAAATTTAAATCAAGTGTCTTGTCATTTGTGACTATGCATGTTTTTACATAATTTTATTGTGAAGCACTTTGGGCAACCTGGTGTTGTATTAAACTGTGCTATATAAATAAACAAGAACACCGGTTCTAGACAGCTGCATTATGCATTAAATTAGCAATCAATTTTCACAAACTCTCCTTTTAAAAAAACAACATTTCCCCTAAAAGTTCATTAAACAAATCACATTCAGATTTTTCTTTACATAAACAGTAAAGCCTTACTTCAGTGGGTACATTCTGAGGGCAACATCCATGCCTGGGCAGTAGGACAGGAAAGCTGCAAGAGCTGTTTCTTCAAACAGTCCAAAGATGAGAATCTTATTCCTGTAAAGAACAGCAAACATGTAAGACTTCATGTCCCTGTTTTGAGCCATTTGGATCTGGACGATTTATTGGCTGTTCACTAACTTCATTCCTTGCTGGAAGACAGAGTTTCTTCTGGTCTTGCAGATGATCAAATCAGCCCACTGTACAATTACAATACTGGTGAAGAAGGCCGTGTGGCATGTGAACTCCACAATCTTCCTCTGCTCGTACGTCTGAGATGGTCAAGAACACAACATACAGATAAGGTGGTGGAAGAAAAAAAATAAAAAACAATTATATGCCCACTGGATTTTTGAAAACACTCACCCATTGTTGACCATAACTGTCTTCCAGGTCATTGACGTATCTGTCATCCCAAAACACACGAATGCCCAGCAATGACGACGGCAGGAAGCCATTTTCAGCCAAGATGACAAAATATGTGAAGAACCCAGCCAGAGCTTGAATCATACCTGTGGAGAAAGAAAAAGCAAGGAGATCCAATTATCCAACTCTACGCAACTGGCGGTAGAGAAAACGGCCTGCAGATGACGACAGTTTATGCTGTTAAAAGGAACACTCCACTATTTTTGAAAATATGCTCATTTTCCAACTCTCCAAGAGTTAAACAGTTGAGTTTTACAGTTTTCGAATCCATTCAGCCGATCTCCGGGTCTGGCGGTAGCACTTTTAGCTGCAGCTTAGCATAGATCATTGAATCGGATTAGACTATTAGCATCTCGCTCAAATGACCAGAGAGTTTCAATATTTTTCCTATTTAAAGCTTGACTCTTCTGTAGTTACATTGTGTACCAAGACTGACGGAAAATGAAAAGTTGCGATTTTCTAGGCCGATATGGCTATATCATTGCGCCTGCTGCACCCATGGTATGGCAGCAAAGCTCACTGATTATTACGCCGGAATGAGAGTATAGTTTCTAGCCATAATCGGCCTGGGGAAAAAAAAAAAAAACGCAACTTTTCATTTTCCGTCAATCTTAGTACATGATGTAACTACAGAAGAGTCAAAGTTTTAAATAGGAAAACGATAAGACTCAACTGATTATCTCTTGGGGAGTTGGAAAATGAGCCTATTTTCAAAAATAGTGGAGTGTTCCTTTAAGCATTTGAGACACTTACCTATCTGACCATAGGCAATGCTAATCAGCCTCTCGTTCACAAGTTTGTCCGTCTTAGGGTTTCTGGGTTGACGCTTCATGATGTCACTCTCAGCAGCTTCATAGGCCAATGAGATTGCAGGAACCTTGAAGGTAAGAGGACAATAACGTTTATTCAAGAACAAGAACAAAAATATCAGGTGATTTATTACTGGTGAAGTGTGGTGCTTACCATGTCAGTACCCAGGTCAATGCAAAGAATGGTGACGGTACCCAAAGGAAGAGGGATGTTGGCAATGATGAAGAGGAGGAAGGGGGTGATCTCCGGGATGTTACTGGTCAGTGTGTAGGCAATGGACTTCTTCAAGTTGTCAAAGATCAGACGGCCTAAAGTGGAAGATATGTTTGAGGACCAAGTCTCAAAGTAACCTTCAGAATTTTTCAGTCAAGTAAGTTCTCAAAAAAATACCTTCTTCTACTCCAGTGACAATTGAGGCAAAGTTGTCGTCCAGAAGGATCATGTCAGCAGCCTGTTTGGATACGTCAGATCCAGCGATACCCATAGCCACACCAATATCAGCCTTCTTCAGAGCAGGAGAATCATTGACTCCATCACCGGTTACGGCTACAATGGCACCCTGTGGACAAACACAAATGAATGTAATATTGTGTTGTGACACGTCTAAGTTGTTGTCCTAACCAGCTACGAATGCAACAAGCTGTTTTGTCAATCACTTGGTTTCTACTGCTGTTATGTCATGCTGGGTAGCTGAGTATGCATTCAAAGCCCACTGATCCAAAACCTTCCTCCTCGTAACTTTATATGGTGCTCTAAACTTCTCACACTGCAGCAGCCAAGTAAATTACTTAACTCTAATCTTATCACAATGGCCTGGTGAAGTTTTGATTGATTGATCTGAGATCGTAAAGATAACTAACCTGTCTTTGGCAGCCTTCAACGATAATCAGCTTCTGCTGAGGAGACGTTCTGGCAAACACAATTTCTGTGTGGTATTTCAAGACATCATCTAATTGCTCTGGGGACAGATCCTTCAGGTCACCACCATGGATCACACAAGCCTTGGCATCCCTTTAAAGAACATTAGATGAAATGAAAACCTGGATGCAATAAATATCCAGCCAAAAACATTCAAATTGAGGAGGAAGAATCTGTTACCTTGGATTGACCTCATTAATAGGAATGTTCAAGCGGGCAGCAATGTCTTCAACGGTCTCGTTGCCCTCAGAGATGATACCCACTCCCTTGGCAATGGCCTTGGCTGTGATTGGATGATCACCAGTAACCATAATAACCTAAAAAAGAGATTATGAATTAGCAATTAGGACTCCTCTGGTTATTTCTTCAAAACAAGCAGCCGTTCTTTGGATTTATTATGATGTACCTTGATTCCAGCGCTCCTACATTTGCCCACGGCATCTGGTACAGCAGCACGAGGAGGATCAATCATGGACATGAGGCCAATAAAGCACAAGTTCTCAGTGGGGAAGTTCACCTCTTCTGAATCGAACTGGAAGTCCTCAGGAAACTGTTCGTCAGGAAGGTTGAAGTGGCAAAATCCTGTGGAAAAACATGTTGATGGAAAGTGCAGAACGGAAACGCATTGTTTCAAAACACAATTTAAAACTACAAAATTACCCAGTACTCTTTCTCCAAGGCCTCCGAGTTCCAAGTAGGCATTCTGGAAGGCGTCCTTCAACTCATCATCAAGCGGCTGCTCTTTTCCTTGGATCAGAATAGAGCTGCACCTGTCCAGGATCCTTTCAGGAGCACCTTTCATTACTAGCAGGTGAGTGGATTCTGTATTGCTGTTCGGGTTCTTATGGATGGAGAGCTAAAATATTCCATAAAAAGAAAATGTTAGACATCTGAAATTCATCCAAAGAGTTGGCCAACGTAGGAGACGGTTTTACCTGGTATTTGTTGGTGGAGTTGAATGGGATCTCGGCAATCTTGTTGTATTTCTCTCTCATCTCTTTCACCGATCCACAGCAGAGCTCGATACACTTCAGCAGGGCAGATTCGGAGGCGTCACCAGCCACGTCTCTCTGAGAAAGGAAACAGGAAAGCATGAAAACAAGGAATGGTCTTAAGCAAGGACCAACAAACACGGTTGCATTTTAAAACAGACTGCTTAGATGTTCCAGGAAATGCAAGGTAATTTGAGGTAACGGTCCAACAAATTAGTCCCATTACAAAACAAGTCAAAGTGGGCAGAAATTGGAAGGTGTTTACAGGGAAACACCGTGTTCCAGTCAGAGGCTCTAGTGAGCTCAAGGGGCTCAAATAATCCCCAGAAGCAAACAGCCGAACTAAGCACAAGCAGACAAACATCACAAGCATGTAGTAAACAAGCCTCAGATGGCATCAGCAACATGCAAAAACTACTTTGTCAGACTTTACAAGGGCTGGTAAATCTTTTGACAGACTTTCACAATGCATCAACACAGACCTTAAGAATTGGGAAGTTTTCTTGTTCTGCAAGGAAGACGGCACGGTTGCAGAGACCGGCGACACGTGCGAGGGCGGCCCAAGTAGCAGAGCTCCTGTCAAATGAGGTTCCACTCTGGTTCTCTGTGGTGTCCGCTTCATGAATCTGGTTGTCAAACCACATGTGAGCGACGGTCATTCGGTTCTGGGTCAGAGTTCCAGTCTTGTCAGAGCAGATGGTGGAGGTCGAGCCAAGAGTCTCCACGGCTTCAAGATTCTTCACTAGGCAGTTCTTCTTTGCCATACGTTTGGCAGTCAGGGTCAAACACACCTTGAAAATACAACAATGAGGTTTATCCGTCTTTGAGATTACAATTATTCCAAATTGCGGCAATTATTCTGACACTTACTGTTACAGTAGCCAGGAGACCCTCTGGCACATTAGCGACAATGATACCAATGAGGAAGATGACAGCTTCCAACCAAGAGTAGCCAAGGATCAGGGAGAGGATGAAGAAGGAGACACCCAGGAAGACTGCAACACCAGTGATAATGTGGATAAAGTGCTCAATCTCAATAGAAATGGGAGTGCGACCAACTTCAAGACCAGAAGCAAGAGTGGCAATACGACCCATGACAGTGCGGTCACCAGTGTTGATGACGATACCCCTGGCAGTGCCTGTAAGCAAAATAAAAGTCAATAAAGATGTCAAATTTTAATTGTACTAAAAATTCACTTCCAAAAGACTGCTAGTTTTCATACCTTCAACACAGTTGGTAGAGAAAAACGCAATGTTCCTGGTCTCCAGTGGGTTTTCATTGGAGAAGTCAGGAGTACGAGTCTGAGGCTCAGATTCTCCGGTGAGGGAGGAGTTGTCCACCTGGAAATGACAAGATCATTAGTAAATCTGTGTAGACTTGAAGACATTTCACCATGATTTATGGCAATGGTATTTCACCTTGCATCCATGAGCAGAAATGATACGCAGATCAGCAGGAATTCTATCACCACCTTTGACTTCCACAAGATCTCCAACCACAACTTCTTCAGCATTGATATTATTCTTCTCACCATCACGGATAACCAAGGCTTGCTACGTGACAGTGTAAATTCATTTAATATCATTGAGGAAAAGAAAAAGATCCTGATAATACACATATATATAAAAGAATTCTCATCAGTACCTGAGGGACAAGGTTCTTGAAAGAGTCCATGATCTTGGAGCTCTTGGCCTCTTGATAGTACGAGAAACATCCAGTGATCATCACGACAGCAGAGAGTACGATACCCAGATACAACTGCACAGCACAAAGAAGGAGAGGTGAGGAATACTGCTAAAACAACAACGTGATCTTAAGGAACACAAACAGGGTTTTCTCCTTACGTTATCATTGGCAGGTTCCTCCTCGGAGGCCGCCTGGATGCCGTAGGCAAGAAAACAAAGGATGGCTCCAATCCACAGGAGAGTTGAGAATCCTCCAAAGAGCTGCTTGCAGAACTTGACCCATTCTGGGGTTGTTGGAGGTGGAGTCAAAGCGTTGGGTCCATCACGTGCCAAGATCTCCTTAGCACGAGCACCTGACAATCCCTGGAGAAAGTGATGGGTTAGATAATGAAGATCCAAACTGAGAGCTTTATGCCTTTTACACTTCTGTCAATAGTCTTTAATTTCAAATTCAATACAGAAACAGACGTACCCTGGTTAAATCAGTGCTGTATTTCCTGGTGAGGTCATCCAGGGACAGTTTGTGATCATCCTATAATGACACAAAAAAAGAACATTGTACATCTCATCAAAGATTGCTACAATCACTGTGGGATTTGTCTTGCCAATAGGTGTTTTAAACTAAACCGACTCACCAAGTCCACCTCTTTTTTGAGTTCATCCATGTCTTTATCCTTCTCTTTCTTGCCCTTGGGCTTTGACTTCTTGCCCCCCTGCTCTGAGGTGGCTGCCAGCTCATATTGTTCTCGTCCTTCCTGTGGTGGAGCAAGCATAGAACAACCATTAAATCTCTTGTGCACGGTCTAACAATAGCATTTTTTCTTAAAAGGAATGCAAACTGCCTACATTTATTGATGGGTGTAGGTTTTAAAAGACTTGAAATGTAAATGCACAAAAAAGTGCATTTACTCAACTTAAGAGTGTAAAAGATGTACATAAGTGTAAAATATTAGCAAGAGGGTAACAGAGTGCAGATTGCATGATCCCAATGGATAACGTGTAGTAATTAAAATTTAACTTGAAAAGCAATTAACCAAGTAACCTCTACTACTGTTAAGCAACAGTTCTTATTACAACTGAATTCTGTGAATACAATAGGTGACTCATTGCCCCACAAGCACGGGAGCTGTTAAATGAATCACTTAAGCATAGAGCATTTGATTGCTAGTTTGCATTTAAAATCTGATCGTCATTTTAAGTCAGTGAAGCAAACAACAGGCTCTTTGTTTGAAAAATTATGTGTCAATTTATCAAACCTGCAATTATATATATTTTTTTTGTTCGATTTACTGAAAAGAGAAAAGCACCATAGCACATCATGCATGAGCATAAAACAAAACAAAACAAAACAAAAAAAAAGTAAAGAAGCCTACATGGTTTCAGAAAATATCTAACAACTCTGTTCTTGTGACATCAACAGGCAATCAACATAAAATGACAGATTATATCATTTCGGTCTGGCATTTGTTGCTACTGAAAACAACTATTTAAAAAAAAAAAAGTTTCCATCAGCTTTGATGATTTCAGATCATCTTACAAAGACAAGATTTCTCTCTGCACCAAGCTTATATTATTTGCAGGTCAATCCATGTCCTGATATAAATCTACAAGCACACTGGAGTGGTTATTTTCTGTTCATGAAAGCAACAGATGATGAAAGTGGCACTTGACACCTGTAGTGCCTGAATGAATATGGCAGCTTACTTCAGAGCGCTTTCACGTCTACGTATGCTGGTTAGCTTAAACGCTTAATCATCTAATATGCATATGAGCACTTTTCACATCTTGCACATGTGTGTGGAAAATGTCACAAGGTTGAGCCAGAGGGTGAAAGATAAATCAACCATGGCAGAACCTGCTCATAAATATTCATATTTGTGAGAGAATATTCTCTCTGGACTTTATCAAATGAATAAAAACACTATTCACCAAGTCTTTTTTTTTTTGTTGTTGTTGTTTTTTTTTAATCTTGCACGTGAGCCAAAGTCGGGTCGCTCAAGCATATCAGTGCTCTCATACTGGGACTTTGCCCTGTTGCCATTGGAAACAGAGCCACACCTCTAGACCCGTGAATGGGTTAAGTCACGTGTCAGGCCCAACTCTCTTTGTTTCAGAAGTGGCAAATGAACAGGGGAGGGTGAAAAGAAAACATGGTGTACAAACTCCTCCACACTAGTCACAGGGCAATTGCTAAAGCTACAGCTTTTCATAAGCTCACTGTGGTTTAAGAGCATGGACAGAAAATGAACAAAATCGTACAGTGAGGTCGAAATGTGAAATTACTTCAGCATAAAAACTGGGGTCAAAAGGTGGATTATAAAAAAAAACGGCACTCTTTAGAATGTCTAATACATTCATGAACAAAACCTGGCACTCAGGTTCTCCAGCATGATTTGAGATGGTCCAAAAAGCATCCCTTGAGTTCCAACGGAAGACGACAATCTGACCACCTGTTCAGAGTCACATGATCAATGACACTCATTTACTTACATTTAACTAGTCACCTAGAGACATTAACATTTTCAAAATCCTCAAAGTGATAGAGGTTCAACGTGGTCTGGGACTTTTGGACCCTATTGCATTTCTAAAATGTCAAAATAAACATCCATGCATTTTGGAAAGCCATTTCTTTCTCACTTGGCGGAGGAAAATCAACAATCGCCTGGAGGTAAATGCATGTTACTATCTCATAGTTCACTGCACCAAAAAAGGTAAGGGGCCCCGAGACAGCCGTCGGGGTCGGTGAGGAGGGGTGGTCAGTCTCTGTCAGATAAGATTGTCAATGACAAAAGGGTTCACTAACACATAGTGACTGATGAATGGAAAGAATGTTAAACCCTTCGGAGACGGAGTGACAGTCTTAGATTATATACACCCTCGGGGGAGCGAGAACACAGCTGTGGTCAACACCTGATGCCGGTCCTTAAAACACACAATATACTAACATTTCTGTATGAAATAATATTTTGCTCTTTAAAAAAAAAGGTTTAATGTTTTTGCAAACATTACTCTAAATATTTTCAGATTTGCATTCCTTTTCTAAGTCTATGGTGGCTACAGTGCAAAGTAATAAAACTATGTTAAACTGTATCATTTCTATGCAATGTATATGAATATTGTATTGGATGGTAACTCCAAGGTAGAAATTCAGTATTAAACTAGCAAATATATCATTTAGATTCATATTTCAATATGACCCAGAAAAATTCTACATTGCAAAATACATGAAATGCTGTCATTTCATATCAGTCTCTTGCACACAACAGCAAACCTATGTCAGCAGAGGCGAGACATCTGCCCCATTGCGGTGGGATTTGATGGGGCTGGGGGCGTAGCTCAATGCACCAAACCCAGATGAAACATCCGGATGGCTGTTTGCTCCCCATCACATGGAATACCCTGGGACCGAATGCATAATTTACATTTACACTGGTGCTCAGAGCCTCACATTAGGGAGTGGTATTCAGCTCTTATGCAATGCCACTGCATGCTGGAATCATATTAGGAGTTAATGAACCCTACAGGAAGCAAATCATAAGATTATGACTGAATGCGAAAGGAGAAACGAAAGAAAGCGGAATTTTATTGAAAAGCTAAGCATATCATGCAGCTAATGAGATATTTTACAGTTCCAGAATGTAATTTAATTACGATTAATGCATAATTCTGGACTGCTAGACGCAAAGACGTGACTGTCAGCCCTTTACTCAACTAACTCAGCCTGCTCCACTTCAAGATAACGATGACAAACAGACGCGAAGATAACTAGTCCTCAAACCCGACGCAACTTTATCATGTCAGACTACACCCTAAAACCAAACACGGTTTACTTCGCGCTACTGTACAGTCAAAAACATAACACGAGCCACATTACTGCGTGAAAACGCCATGATAAGCCAATAGCTTTAACTATATGACTTCACAATAAATGGTTAACCACGGGAATTGTTTGTTTAGAGCTTCTAAACAGTTAAACTACACAGACACACGGTTTTAAATGAAATAGTTTAACGATGTGCACCTCGGGGTAAGAAGAGTTAACGCTTTATCTTGTGGATTTTGTTTGCATGAATAGTTAAGATCATGTTTTAACAGTTAAACGACACGCCTCGAGATTTTCGTGTCAAGAAGTGAACAGATATGGGATGATTTAATCAGGCTACATTAACAGCGTTTAGCCACTTAAAATAAAAACGCGAACAATTTTGAAATACGCGTCTCGTTCAAGGTTTTAAACGGGACATTTAGCCTCTGTAGTGTAATGGCTGTATGTCAAAACGGGTTGAACAGTTTATCTTGCGCATCTGGAAGTTTTACAGCAAATATTTAAAGTAAGCGCGTCGTTCATTCCGATGTTTACGCGGTAAAATGTGACACAATGTATCTCGTAGTTTCGTCACACTCACAAACACGCTGTCGCGCCAACTAGAAATGTTCTGTCGTAATAGTTAAAGAGCTTGAAGATTTTTCTAAGAGCTGCCAAACATCAAAGGCACGCAAAGCTCTTATCTTTTTACAAACATGATTACTTCATTTTTACAATGTAAAAGTCACGAGACTGACTGTATTTGTTTCGACAAACAGGCCATGCAACATCGCGGCCATAGAGGAGGAAGTTGTCTGCTACATTCCTGAAATCTTTGTAGTGAACCAAGAACGTCTTAAAATGGAGTTTGAGACTCTTTTAAAGCCACAGACTTAAAACCTGTTGCTCCATCCGAGAACCCAGACTTTATATGGTTTAGATGAGCCCTTATGCGCATTTCATTCATTTAAACGAACTAATTTGAATATTAAAACTGCGGAAGTCTCATACTCCGGGAAGCCATTCGGAAACAACTATTTACCAAACTAGAATTTTCAGTAACTCTAAAACCACCTGTTTAAACATAGAAAACAAATTCCTAGACAGCCTTTAAGAATGAAACGACAAACACGTTCACACTTACTCCTCGTCCCATTTTGCTTCTTTTGATTAAAAACGACCACCTGGGTTTCCAAAAAAAAAATCCTAGCTTTCTTTAAAAACAACAAATTAAAAGTCCCCAATCCCGTTTGCTCTTTTTTTTTCCTCGGTCACCGCTGGACGCGTCGCTCCAACCAAACACGCATCCAAGCCGCGTTGCAGTGTGAACGCTCGAAGCTTATATATATATCGTGTGGTTTTTCACTGTGACGTCTGCCTGGATTGTCATGGTAACGCGGAGGAAAGGGGCGTGGTCTGCAGGGGAGACAAGAGCGGGGCTGGGGGATTGTGACAGACTTTCAACTCTGAACTTTGATCGTGTTAAATAATGTATCGCTTTTCTATATCAGTGCCGATTCCCTTTTGTGTTTGAGCTTATCTTTGTGAATTGCTGGTTGAGAAACTCTTTAAAGTTAATACCCTGTGAGAAAATCCAGTTTAAGCTCGTATATCCGTGTTTTAGAATGTGGTTTCTAGCTGGTCATTAACTTGACTGGACACCATGTTCCGATGACCAGACCAGCAGTAAACCAGCTGGAGGTGGTCCAGTTCGTAGCTGGTCTATTAGCCTGATAACCAGCTTAGACCATCATTTCCAAATATGATTTTCCAGTGTTAAATGGTCTCCTTAAGAGCACAGTTACGAAAGAACTATGGTTGCCTGGAGTAACCTGGTTAAATTGTTTAGAAATTATTAAACTTATTAACATGCTCTTGAGTTTAGAAAGCAAACGTAAGCATATTTAAGGTGTTAATCAATATAAAAATCACGACTTGCTTGGTTTTTCATTGTCTTATAGCCTACATATTTCTCAGTATTAATTAAGTGTAGTTTTGTTGGAATAACAGCCTCGTGCTCACTGAAAATAATGCAAATGTTGTTGCTTTTAGGCTTATTTTTAATAGGCTATCATGTGATTATACTAGGATTTCTATCATTAGGATAATTTGAGCTCAATTTGACACTACTCTATGGCGATCGTATTTCATGGTCATTATTTTCTTCTTTTTATGTTTTTCCAGATTATCCTCATTAGAGGGATTATGCTCGTTAAACGCATGTATGGTGTGTTGCTGATGATGGAAATTGACCAGTGCTGTTGAACCGGCGCCTGCTGGAGACTGCATCTTCAAAGTAGGAGAGCTAAAAATATCTTGAATTTTATTTACAAGCTGTGGGCTCTAGCCTATAAATGTGTTGTCATGGAAACTATCATGTCACCCCCTAATTTTAGACAAGAAGAATGCCCTCTAGTGGTAATAGTGAAATCTGATTATCCTGATCTTACAATGCCTATAAATATCACACGTGCTGTACCTTTATCAGGCTTTGCACATTTTCTAAAATATATTTTAAATACTCGATGCTAAGTTTACTTCTGCATTTAAGAGAGAGAGAGAGAGAGAGAGACAGAAATGTTTCCCCTGTCTTTCCCCTTTCATCAAGTTTAACTTTTATATTTTAACACTTTCTGAAGCCACTCCAACATTATTCAAAGAGCCCAGAGTTTGTTTTTATTTTTTAATGAAAATGTTACTTGTAATGTTACTAGTAAGGATGTGACTCTGCTCTTTATTTTATTTTATTTTTATTTATTTTTTTTTGAAAATGTTGTTTATTCAAAACGTTCAGATTTCATTTGATTTATTTACTTTGAGAGAGGTGATTGAAAATGTGTATTGAGATACATCAAAGACAGTAATAAGTACAATGACGTCATTATCACAAGCGCTTTATGTCACGGAGGAAGATTCAATCAACTTCTATTGTTCTTAAATTAATCTAATTACAGTAACCTCTACAGTTGGCATTTTTACAGTTAATTATTCAGTAAAGCAATTAAATCAATTTCCTTTGACCATGTATCCTGTCTAATGTCATTTTAAAACTTTTACATTTTATATCATTGTGGGGACCAATATTTTAATACAATAGATTGGTAGTGCATAATGAATACACAAACACAAACTCCTTCTAATTTGACATATTTATTGATTGAAAATGACGAGATTTTGTATCATTTTGAAAATATCAAAATGAATGTCTGCTCACATATGTTTGCAACAGAAGGTCTTCGTGTTTCAGTAGTATGTTTCTTTTTCCACCCAGCCTGAAACAAAACAGCATAGATATTAGAGCTAGTTCATTCACTGAGAAATAACTCAGAACCCAGGTTTCCTCTTGGGAAACAGATACTTTAGCTTTAAAATGAAAACAAACATAGATGTTCTCAACGTCAAAGACTGCCAACATCATATCTGTTATTACCTCCTGGGCTCCGCCTAAGGATGTATCTTCTAACTTCATCATAGACGAAGATGAGCAGTGAGTATGGGAAGGCACAGAACCACCAAGATGGTCTAAAACACAATACCAATGTTCAATAGACATTTCGAGGTCAGCTAGAATAAAACTGAAATATCCCCATTTCTTGTGTGTAAAAGACTAGTTATGTCCACCTACTTGAGAGGATACATTCTCAAAGCAATGTCCATGCCTGGGCAGTAGGACAAGAAAGCTGCCAACGCAGTTTCCTCAAACAGTCCAAAGATGAGGATTTTGTTTCTATGAAAGAAAAGTGGTGACATAGCTTTTAGAAACAGTCCTGTATAGCACATATTGCACAATTATATGGCTGGACACTTTGTTTACATGCCTCATTCCCTGCTGTACGATGGAATTCCTTCTGGTCTTGCAGATAATCAGATCGGCCCACTGCACAATCACAATACTGGCGAAGAATGCTGTGTGGCATGTGAACTCCACAATCTTTCTGCGCTCATATGTCTGGAAGAATAAACAAAAGAGCAATATTTACATGAACGATACCTCACATTTGTTTGTATTATAAAAGGTTTTTGGTTTATACAGTTGTGACACCTACCCATTGCTGGCCATAGCTATCTTCCAAGTCGTTGAGATACTTATCGTCCCAGGTGACTCGAATTCCTATTAAATCGGAGGGCAGGAATCCATTCTCGGCAAGAATTACAAAGTAGGAAAAGAACCCTGCAACTGCTTGCATCATACCTAAAAATAAGTATGATTACAATTAAGTGTTTGTTTTATTTGTACGTATTTATGTAATATACCCCTGTTGAAAAATCCTGTATATACTGTATGTATTGAAGCATAGCTGCTGAAGCATAGCAGGACCTAGTTGCTTAGGACCAGTTTAGGACCAGCACATGACCAGGTAAGAACCAGCTTAAACCAGCAGCCATGCTTCAAAACATACGCATATGCTGTTTTTTTCAACAGGGACAGCATTTATATTTTACATTTTAGTATTCCAATTTAATTAATAGAGTTTCTTTATAATTAAAAACAGTAGGTGGCACTATTTTTACTTCTCAGGTGAACTAAGGGCATGGCTGCAATAGCAATTATGAAGTTTCGTTGATTATATTCCTGGTCGGCATGCTTGCTGGTAGATTTATATACGCAGACGATTTAGTATTTCAAAGTATAGCCGTTAACAAGCATGCATCTCAAATGAAATGAAACAAAATAATATGTAACACAGATGCTTTTGCAGCTAGCCTGCTGCTGCAGTACGTTGAACTTTAATAATAATTCAGTTAAATGCTGTGCTAAGAGTAAAATTGTACAGTAGAGTAGGGCTACTTGTTCAAAACCAGGTCAAAGAATGAACATAGTGCTAACAGTAAAGAACGTCTGTTTAGAATTGCCATGCTCTTACCAATTTGACCATAGGCCATACTGATGAGCCTCTCATTCACCAGTTTATCTGTTTTAGCGTTTCTGGGTTGTCTCTTCATGATGTCACTTTCAGCAGTTTCGTAGGCCAATGAGATAGCAGGAACCTGTGGAAACATTAAAGAACAAATCAAAACCATTTCTTTAAATTTTTGACCATTTGGGGGAGCTCTCACAAAATTAAGGCTCAGCACATAGATCAAAGGTCACCCACTAAAGATAAAAGCATTGCTACATGAACTGTTTGCTGTTTTCAAAATGGTCAAAATAAACTAAAAAAAAGAAAAAAAAAGAAAAGGTGACTCTGAAGAAACTGTATGTGAAGAGTTGTATGTGATGAACGAAGTCAAAGCTTTACACTAAATTATTCAAAGTATTTTTTTTCTGACCAGTAGGTGGCACTAAATACAAACTTACACAATAGCTGCAATTACAATTTCAAAGTTTCATTGTATGCATCCTATCATTGCCAAGTCAAGGCCAAACTTTGTGGTTGGGATGCTATTCACTGGCATGGTCTCAAGATTATCTGTACCAAAACTGTGGAAGATCAGTACCTTAGTTTGCTTTCAACGCATTAAAGATGGTGGAAAAAAAAAAAACATGATCCGATGAATCAGAAGAAAAACTAAACTCCTAACTCCTTGGCTCCTAATTCACATATTGTGTCCTTTCACCTACCATGTCAGTGCCCAGGTCAATGCAGAGAATGGTGACGGTGCCCAAAGGTAGAGGAATATTAGCAATGATGAACAAGAGGAAGGGTGAGATCTCAGGGATGTTGCTGGTCAGTGTGTAGGCAATGGACTTTTTCAAGTTGTCAAAGATCAGACGTCCTAAAGGTAAAGATAGATATGAGAATTAAGCGTCATAAGTTACTTTCATCATTCTTCAGTCATATCCACAGCCATATCACCCTGCAGCCCAAGACTGGTTGCCCACTGAAGCTAAGCAGGGTTGAGCCTAGTCAGTACCTGGATGGGAGACCTCCGGGGAAAAACTAGGTTGCTGTTGGAAGAGGTGTTAGTGAGGCCAGCAGGGGGTGCTCACCCTGTGGTTTGTGTGGGTCCTAATGCCCCAGTATAGTGATGGGTACGCTATACTGTCAAAAAGGGCCGTCTTTTGGATGAGACGTTAAACTGAGGCCCTGACTCTCTGTGGTCATTAAAAATCCCATGGCACTTCTCGTAAAAGAGTACGGGTGTAACCCCGGTGTCCTGGCCAAATTCCCGCCACTTGCTCTTGTCAATCATGGCCTCCTAATAATCCCCATCTACTTGCTTGATCTCGCTCTCCTCTCCACCTGTAGCTGGTGTGTGGTGAATGCACTGGCGCCGTTGTCCTGTGGCTGCCATCGTATAATCCAGGTGGTTGAGGAGAGACCCCCCAACATGATTGTAAAGCACTTTGGGTGTACAGCAATACACAATAAAGCGCTATATAAATTCCTCATTCATTCATTCTTCAGTCAGTTAAGTTTTCAATAAAATGTCTCACCTTCTTCTACTCCAGTGACAATTGAGGCAAAGTTGTCGTCCAGAAGGATCATGTCAGCAGCCTGTTTGGATACGTCAGATCCAGCGATACCCATAGCCACACCAATATCAGCCTTCTTCAGAGCAGGAGAATCATTGACTCCATCACCGGTTACGGCTACAATGGCACCCTGATGAGAGAAATAAAATGCATTAAAATGGTTCCTTCTAGGAAAAATTTTCTAGTATCATATAGGATTGGACAGACAACTCCCTGGCATTACCTGTCGCTGACAACCTTCCACTATGATCAGCTTTTGTTGTGGAGAAGTTCTGGCAAACACAATTTCTGTATGGTGTTTCAGGATATCATCCAGCTCTTCTTCACTCATATTCTTCAGTTCTCCACCATGGACCACACAGGCCTTAGCATCTCTAGAGGTACACATTGTATTAGCAGACATCTAGAGCAAATTCAAAACTTGGTGAATAAATGTTTTGTTTGAGATGGATACCTTGGATTGACCTCTCCAACAGGGATGTTTAAACGAGCAGCAATGTCTTCCACAGTCTCGTTGCCTTCAGAGATGATGCCAACACCCTTTGCAATAGCCTTAGCTGTAATTGGATGGTCTCCAGTAACCATGATAACCTGTAATTGAATATTCTGAATTATAATTTGACTAACTGATTGTACATGCAACAAGTATAAACAAAATTGAATATGCTGCAGCAAAGGTGCGACATATTCAAACAATGGATCTTGAAACAATAACAAGTTATTGATTCAAGACCCATTACAAATAGTCTTAGCTGTAATTGGATGGTCACAAGTAACCTGTGATAGAAGACATAGATGCTTGATCATATGATTCATTTAATTCAATAAAGGTATAATATAATCAAGCCATCAGTCTTGAATCAAGGTGAAACAACACCTTGATTCCTGCACTCCTGCACTTGCCCACAGCATCAGGTACAGCTGCACGAGGAGGATCGATCATGGACATGAGGCCAACAAAACACAGGTTCTCAGTGGGGAAGTTCACTTCGTCAGTATCAAATGCAAAACCCTCAGGAAACTGGTCATCAGGGAGATTAAATTGGCAGAAGCCTATGAGAGAGATCACAGAATTATTCATGTGCTGTAATTTACCATTCTCTGTATTCATAATCTTCTGTAGCCATAAATTCAATGCTTATCCCAAAGAAGAACTTCAAAAGGTGGCTTTACCCAGCACTCTTTCTCCAAGACCTCCCAGTTCTACATAGGCATTTTGGAAAGCATCTTTCATTTCATCGTCCAAAGGCTGCTCTTTTCCTTGAATCAAAATAGTAGAGCATCGATCCAGGATTCTCTCAGGAGCTCCCTTCATCACCAGCAGGTGCTTAGATTCTGAGGAATTGGGATTCTTGTGGATTGAGAGCTAGAAAAGGCATATTATGGGCTGTTAGGATGACCAGTCAAATCCACATCATCTCCAAAGTACACCTCAACAAAAATACCTGGTACTTGTTGGTGGAGTTGAAAGGGATTTCAGAAATCTTTTTGTACTTCTCTCTCATTTCAGTGACTGGACCACAGCACAGCTCAATACACTTCAACAGGGCAGACTCTGAGGCATCACCAGCTGTGTCCCGCTGCAAAAGATAGGGACATTTACTGATGAACTTTTACAAGTCTCTCTAAAGGTAAATCATCTACATATTTCCATAAATGTTTTAAAGTATTAAATATTGAGAAGCTCAAGCACACCTTAAGGATTGGCACATTGTTTTGATCTGCAAGGAAGACGGCACGGTTGCACAAGCCAGCGATACGTGCGAGGGCAGCCCAAGTAGCAGAGCTCCTGTCAAAGGAGGCTCCACTCTGGTTCTCTGTGGTGTCAGCTTCATGAATCTGGTTGTCAAACCACATGTGAGCGACGGTCATTCGGTTCTGGGTCAGAGTTCCTGTTTTGTCAGAGCAGATGGTGGAGGTCGAGCCAAGAGTCTCCACGGCTTCAAGATTCTTCACTAGGCAGTTCTTCTTTGCCATACGTTTGGCGGTCAGAGTTAGACACACCTACATGAAGTTACAAGTTAAGTAATAATTCTTGGCTCAAGTGAAGTGTACTTTGGCTCTAGAAGTGTACTTTGAACTCTGACTTACAGTAACTGTGGCAAGGAGACCTTCAGGTACATTAGCGACAATGATACCAATCAGGAAGATGACAGCTTCCAACCACCCATATCCAAGAATCAGGGAAAGAATGAAGAAGCTGACACCCAGGAAGACAGCTACACCAGTGATGATGTGGATGAAGTGCTCGATCTCTTTAGCAATTGGTGTCTGTCCACAATCCAGACTGGAGGCTAGAGTGGCGATACGACCCATGACAGTACGGTCACCAGTGTTGATGACAATCCCTGTGGCAGTGCCTATTGAAAAATGAAACTTCAATTAAAAAATTCTGACTTTTTTATCCAACATACCTCATCTGTTTTATCTCTGTACCTTCAACACAGTTAGTAGAGAAGAAGGCAATGTTTCTGGTTTCCAGTGGGTTTTCATTGGAGAAGTCAGGAGTACGAGTCTGGGGCTCAGATTCACCAGTGAGTGAAGAGTTGTCCACCTGGAAAGGAAGAAAGGAAGAATACCATGAATATTCATAGATATTGGTCCAGGATTGCTGGTTAGTACCAGTTTGGTATTGGTCTAGCTCTGGGGTGTTCAATACCCTTCAATCCCAAATTTAAGCTAAACTCTGAGTCTGTATAGGACATTGGTCCTCCAGGAGCAGGTTTAGACAGCCCTGGCCTAAGCCGCCTTGCTGGTATACCAGCATATACAACCTGTTCACCAACAAAACATGGCTTGACTTGTTGACCAAAAGAAATTACTCTACTTAAGAAGCCTGTTTAATGGGGACACCAAAACACCCGCATCCCATTCTGGTGACCAACATCCAAAATGCAACATAACTATGCCAGTCTTTTCAAAAGTGGGAGTATGTTACTCTTGCCATTCTTTTGCGCTTTAGGTCTTACCTTGCATCCATGCGCAGAGATGATACGAAGATCAGCTGGGATTCTGTCTCCACCTTTGACCTCCACAAGATCACCAGCAACTACCTCCTCTGCGTTGATACTCTTTCTCTCTCCATCACGCACAACCAGGGCTTGCTACAAAACCAAAATGTATTAGACTGAAGTTTTTGTGTGAGAGATAACAGTGTTTTATCAGAATACTTTTTACATTTCATTACCTGAGGTACAAGGTTCTTAAAAGATTCCATAATTTTAGAGCTCTTGGCCTCTTGGTAGTATGAGAAGCATCCTGTTATTATGACAACAGCAGCGAGCACAATTCCCAAGTACAGCTGGAAAATCAAACAGGTTCACAGTGGGGCTAATTATGCTGTTGGAAATTATGTGATTCACTATGTTTGTTGACATATTAACTATTTATGCATAAATAAATGAAGGTTTTTGCTCTATCGTACATTGTCATTTGCGGGTTCGTCTTCAGAGGCAGCCTGGATTCCGTATGCCAGGAAACAAAGGATTGCACCAATCCACAGGAGCGTTGAGAACCCACCAAAGAGCTGTTTGCAGAACTTGACCCATTCTGGAGTCGTAGGAGGTGGGGTCAGGGCATTGGGCCCATCACGAGCTAAGATCTCCTTTGCACGGGAAGAAGACAAGCCCTGCCAGCAACGATAAAAATTAAGTCAACAATTAGTTAAACAATGTTGCAGAGTGAGTGAAGCTTGAAACAGTGGTTGTGGATGTTTAAAAAATATAAACATAATTATGAGAAATATTCAAGGAGATATTGTGGAGTAACGGAAAGAGGGAATGTTGTCCTTGAGGTGTTAGAGCTTTTTGAAGGTCAGGGTGGGGCAGAGGATTTGGTCCAGTTAGGGGGTGGAGCTAATGGCAATGACGCACTCACCTATGTCCAGGTTCGCTCCAGGACAATTAGCAATAATTCAGTTCAAATAATATTATGCATATAGGCTTCAGATCTATAGCTTACATATAAAAGTTGCACGCACTGGTATTAAAACGTTTCCATTACAACATATAATCGACTGTTTCCGTTACATAATAATTAGACCTTGAACATACCTGCCGGTAAACCTCTTCCACAGACACCATTTATCATTTTTAAAATAAAAGTGCTTTGATTTGACAGAAAATACATTGCGAGATTAAAAATCCAAGATTTCAATGATTTTAAATTAGGTTACCAGCCTTTCTTTTCAAAGGGAGATAATAACAACAATCATTTATGTCCATCTAAGAAGATAAAACATTCATATGAATCATCTTAGATACATTATGTTTCCCAAATGTGTCACAAAACTCACCCTGGTCAGGTCAGTTCCATATTTGCGGTGAAGCTCGTCCATTGTCAACTTGTGGTCGTCCTGCAGAAACAAAAAGAGCCTTGAAATCTCAGTTCACCACAGAACTGATTATTGTTAAATGCTGTATTTTAATGCTATGTGTATTTTCTAAATGTCTTCATATATTAATTCCGCACCAGATCCACTTCTTTTTTGAGGTCGTCCATGTCCTGCTGCTTTCTTTTCCCTTTTTTTGGCTTTTTGGCTCCATCTTCTGAAGTTGCCGCCAATTTGTACTTATCGTTTCCCGTCTATCAAAAATAACAATACTTAGCATATGCAACAAACACATTACCTGAACAAGAGACGAGAGAGAAAAAAATGGAACAACAAATGCAAATGTGGAATGAAACTGGAAGTATAATTCAGTATAGCCATGGTCCACTCACTCCAAGCCCCATTTTCCTTGTTTAATCCAATTTAAACTCTGAAGCTTTTGGGTCTTAGATGTCGTAGTTCTTCTGAAAGCCTCTCCGGAGACAAAAAGCTCCTGTGTGTCCAAGTCAGGTTCACAAAATTTATACCCTGCCAACTCACCTGTTTCAAGGAGGAGATTAGGGAGGAGTTTGGCTGCTGTCATGGAGCTTTAACATTTATTCAACCTTCATCCGAACAGGTAGGTCATGTCATTGACACCTAGTTGAGGAACTAGCTTACTCAATATTTGAGAAGACCTGTGGTAGTTTGCACATAATTGATTAGCATTAGAAAAGCCTTTCATGTGCTCTGATTTGTCTTCAACATTAAGTTTCTCTGCACATATAAATCATTTATTTGTCTGGCACCACCTGATTTTTATGACTTCTCCATTTCAAAGGTAAATTATGAATGACTGTGCAAATTGTGTCCTTTGGCATTCAACACCAAGTAATAAATCTGATAAAATCAATCTACGCTTGTGCACGGCCACAATCATATCTTAAGAATTCTGAATGCGAGTTTGGCATACGTTTTGTTCGTGTTTTGTAAACGTCTCGCTATCTTTTCTCTGTCAACAATGGATTAAGTTTAGTCCATATTTATGCTTTTCAACAGCATGCCACCACTTAAACGTCTGTGAGCATGGATTGCACATTTCCTTTTGAGTTTGCATCCATTTGTTTGGTAAATACTCCAGGAAAACCAGGATCAGCTGGTGCTGCAGCTCAGAGAGGCTTGTGAATGAGGAAGACGGGAATGAACTGTGCGGATATTCAAGGTGACATCAGGGTTGTGGGAATGTCAACAGTGACGATGAGCCTCTCTGACAGTCGTAACCGATTCAAGCAGAAATCGATGTTGCTGGGTTTTGTGGTTACATTTTAATATCTTTTTTCCTCATAAAGGTCTGGCATTTATTAACTTGGGATCATGAAATGGCACTTTAAAGCAGCTACCCGACCTTAAGGAAGCAGTCCAGTCTCTGAAAGGAAACATTATATTCTAAAGTAGGCGGTCTGGGACTTGGCAAGCGACCGCCCTTGCGTTACTCAGAATTCAGGTGAATAATACGGAATTTGTTACTTTGCAAGAAACAAATGCACTAGACCATTTTAGTCTTTTGAAATTGCAATGCCTGGATCAAATCACACAAAGTAATAGCTAATAATATACCCTTAAACTGTGAAAACTATCATTTAGTAAACCGGTTCCAGTGCTTCATCCCATAATTGCTGTGTCTGATCCTGGGTTTATTCTCAGAAAGAAAGGACGATTTGTTATAGTCTCTCATTGTCCAGAGAAATGTGAAGGGGGAAGGGGCTCATACTGTATCTGACACACGTGATTACAGCAGGGGCTCTATGGACGTGAGCAGAAATGGCAATCAAGATCTTTAGCTCTCTTAAAGGAGGAAAATGCCAGCTTATGCATGTTTTGTCAATAAATGCCTGACCCATACATAATATACAGGTGCATTTCAATACATTAGAATGTCAAGGAAAAGTTCATTTATTTCAGTAATTCAACTCAAATTGTGAAACTTGTGTATTAAATAAATGCAATGCACACAGGCTGAAGTAGTTTAAGTCTTTGGTTCTTTTAATTGTGATGATTTTGGCTCACATTTAACAAAAACCCACCAATTCACTATCTCAACAAATTAGAATACTGCATAAGACCAATAAAAAATAAAAAATTAATTTTAGTGAATTGCTGGCCTTCTGGAAAGTATGCTCATTTACTGTATATGTACTCAATACTTGGTAGAGGCTCCTTTTGCTTTAATTACTGCCTCAGTTCGGCGTGACATGGAGGCGATCAGTTTGTGGCACTGCTGAGGTGGTCTGGAAGCACAGGTTTCTTTGACAGTGGCCTTCAGCTCATCTGCATTTTTTGATCTCTTGTTTCTCATTTTCCTCTTGACAATATCATATAGATTCTCTCTGGGGTTCAGGTCTGGTGAGTTTGCTGGCCAGTCAAGCACACCAACACCATGGTCATTTAACCAACTTTTGGCAGTGTGGGCAGGTGCCAAGTCCTGCTGGAAAATGAAATCAGCATCTTCAAAAGCTGGTCAGCAGAAGGAAGCATGAAGTGCTCCAAAATTTCTTGGTAAACGGGTGCAGTGACTTTGGTTTTCAAAAAACACAATGGACCAACACCAGCAGATGACATTTCACCCCAAATCATCACAGACTGTGTAAACTTAACACTGGACTTCAAGCAACTTGGGCTATGAGCTTCTCCACCCTTCCTCCGGACTCTAGGACCTTGGTTTCCAAAAGAAATATAAAACTTGCTCTCATCTGAAAAGAGGACTTTCGACCACTGGACTTTGGACCTCTTGTAAGACGCCTCTGACGTTGTCTGTGGTTCAGGAGCGGCTTATCAAGAGGAATACGACAACTGTAGTCAAATTCCTCGACACGTCTGTGTGTGGTGGCTCTTGATGCCTTGACCCCAGCCTCAGTCCATTCCTTGTGAAGTTCACCCAAATTCTTGAATGGATTTTGCTTGACAATCCTCATAAGGCTGCGGTTCTCTCGGTTGGTTGTGCATCTTTTTCTTCCACACTTTTTCCTTCCACTCAACTTTCTGTTAACATGCTTGGATACAGCACTCTGTGAACAGCCAGCTTCTTTGGCAATGAATGTTTGTGGCTTACCCTCCTTGTGAAGGGTGTCAATGATTGTCTTCTGGATAACAGCAGTCTTCACCATGATTGTGTAGCCTAGTGAACCAAACTGAGAGACCATTTTGAAGGCTCAGGAAACCTTTTTAGGTGTTTTGAGTTGATTAGCTGATTGGCATGTCACCATATTCTAATTTGTTGAGATAGTGAATTGGTGGGTTTTTGTTAAATGTGAGCCAAAATCATCACAATTAAAAGAACCAAAGACTAAAACTACTTCAGTCTGTGTGCACTGAATTTATTTAATACACGAGTTTCACAATTTGAGTTGAATTACTGAAATAAATGAACTTTTCCACGACATTCTAATTTATTGAGATGCACCTGTAATATAATAATATTCTTCTGGCCAAATATATATTTATTGTTGTGAACAGCATGAAATAAGTAAAAGACATACATTATAGAGTACATTTTAAAGTAAAAGGTCCAAATTTTACAGTTTGCAAATTCAAATGCACCTCATTGGCAATACATACATGTGTACATATATAATATATAATGTTCTGACAAGGTTCTCTTAAAGTTCAGAACAAATGTTCTTCTGGCAATGTTAATATAACGTTCTATCTTCTCTTTAACAATGTTCTCAAAATGTTAACACAAAAACGTTATTTATACATGTTATTTATATCAGTTGAATGTTCATCTAATGATTTTAAATGTTACAACTTGTTTCGGAATGTTCAGGGAACATTCAAAAGTAACATTCCGCTAATGTTTCCTTCAATGTTCACTTAAAAAAAAAAATTTAAACTATAAAAAACTGGAACTTTTGAATGTTGATGAACATTCAGAAATAACATTTTCATAAAGTAATGCTAATGTTAGCAAAAGCATAGTTTTGATGTCAGTGTCACATGATCCTTCAGAAATCATTCTAATATGCTGATTTACTGCTCAAGAAACATTTCTGAATATTATTAATGTTGAAAACAGTTGTGCTGCTTCATATTTCTGTGGAAACTATATATATATATATATATATATATAATTTGCAGTTTGCAGTCTTTCTGCAGTTTCTTTATTTTCACAGTATGGATGTCAGTGTTGTAAGCGTGCTCTTGGGAGCTGCTCATCACTGTGCAGTAAGGACTGTGGAGTGTCTCTAAGAGCTCTCGTTCTCTCAGGCACGCAGCTATGAGCAAGGAGGGAAATGTCAGCCACAGACGCTGGGAGAGAGAGAGAGAAGAGAGAGAGAGAGGCAACAGATCAACAGAATAATAAACATGACAACTGTGAAAGAAGGCAGTGTCTGTGTCTTGCACGGCTCTCTGTGTAGAACACTGCAGAAAGCAGCAAGAATCTGATTTAGAAAATAGTTGTCACTTCTAGTAGGTCAGCACAATTCAGTGTCGTTGTAGAGGTATATTAATTTTCAGGAATAGTTGGGCCGAAAAAGAAAATTCATTTACTCACCCTCATGCCATTCTAAACCTATATGACTATCTTGACACAGAAAGTGAATTGAGACGTGTCTATCAATGTATGATAACAGTAGTCAATCTAACTTGTTTGCAGTATTCTTGGTCTCCAAAAGCTTGAAAAATATATTTAAAAAATTAAATTAATTAAATTTAATTAAGTCATTATTGTTGGTGGTATCACAACATATAATATAATATAATATAATATAATATAATATAATATAATATAATATAATATAATATAATATAATATAATATAATATAATATAATTAATATAATATAATATATAATATTATGTCCAAAATGATTGAAATAAATATATTTTCCAAATATATATATATATATATATATATATAGTTAATATGCATATACAATAAAGGCCATAGGCTATACACATTTTCACTAAATTCATGAAAAATATTCTTGAAATGCATGCATACACACACACACACACACACACACACACACACAAACATACATATATACATTTTTTTTTTTTTTTTTTTCCATAGCTACTATGAATGACTACCATCAACAGTTTGGTCAACTGATTCTTCAATTAATCATTTTATAAACAATAATTAAAATTTTTGGGTGAACTAACCTTACAGACTTAACAAATTAACAGTGATTCTGGCCAAAATATGTTTGTTAACAATGAATGATAACAATGAATCTAGCATCAGTGCCAAAAACAGCCTCACATTACCTACTACTTGAGTTAAAAAAGAACTAATATTATAAACCAGACAGATGTGTCTTTAAATAGTGATTACATGAGCAGTGTTCAGCAACTGTAAACAACTGAACTCTTTAATAATATGTTTAGCCTCATGTTGACTCATTCGGATCACACTCTGCACATACATCAGCTGACACAGTTTTTTGTGCAGTTTGTGATTTTTGGGTGTGCTTCTCCTTTAAAACGTCCATTTCTTAGGCACCTGTAATCACATCCCCCCCCAGACCGCCAGTTTTTCCTCTGGGAATGGTCAGGTTACGAGGCCCTGGAGGAATCTCAGCACATGCTGTCCTCTCCGGAGACCGGGATCATTCAGCCGAGCTGCTCGCTCACATAAGGGATATTATTGTGTGTGTGAGGCTCAGCATGTGAGAGACCATTGTTCCCAAACCAGAGCAATGGAGAGGAGAGGAGAGGAGAGGAGAGGAGCTTTACCTAACAGAGTCGCATAGATCCGCGTCTCCAGGGTTCAGGTTACCAGACATCACTCCGCCTCCGTCTGCCCATTTGTCCCTGAACAGAATTTTCCACTCGTCTTTTCCTGGGAAGACACCTACATTCATCCGCTCCTCATCCTCTCATTATACGCTCGCCTATAGCAAAAATAGACACTAATTGTGAGGAATTGTGTGCTGCATGTGTAAACACAGAAGTGCAGTGAATAACTTCTCCTTAGTAAAGCCTCCAGAAGACTCAAACAAAGCACATTGTTTTATCTGGTTCACTGTAACACAAAAGATATGTTGCGTAAGGCTAAATTGCATCTGGCCTCCTGCTGCAAACAAACATCTTTTCAATAATTAGACCTTTTAAGCAAAACAATTAAAATGTCTTGTGACTGTGTATTTTGACCTAAAAGTAAGCCCTAAAATCCTTAACCAGCAATTGCCCATATAAACTAACATCCAAAAGTGTGGGGTCAGTAAGATAAGATTATATATATATATATATATTTTTTTTTTATTTTATTTTTTTTTTCTTAAAGAAATTGATTCTTTTATTAATTTTATCAAAAGTGACAGTAAATACATTTAAAATATTTCTATTTCAAATAAATGCTGTTATTTTGATCGTTCCATTCATCAGATAATTCTGAAAAATAAAATGTATCATGGTTTTCACAAAAATATGAATCAGCACAACATTGATAATAAATAGGAAATGTTTCTTCAGCAGCAAATCAGTATATTAGAATGATTTCTGAAGATCATGTGACTCTGAAGACTGGAGTAATGATGCTGAAAATACAGCTTTGATCACAACAATAAACAGATTACATTTAACAGATATGCATATAGATTTTTTTCTAATCAAATAAATGCAGCCTTGGTGAGCAGAAGAGAATTATTTCATTTAAAAAAAAAAGATTTTATTTTGATTGACTTTTGAATGGTGCTGTAAATAATCAGCTTCAACAGCAAACAAAAAAAAGCCTAAAGATGTTTTTTTTTTTCTTCAATTAAAATGGCAATTAAAAAAAAAAGAAAATGCATTTGCAAAAAAAGTAAATAATTAAAAAATAAATAAATAAAGGATTTCTTCTAATTCTGTAGGATATAAAAAAAGTTTTTAAATGTTTCTAAAATGTTGAAATGTCCAGATTATAACATTATTTAAGGGTTACAAGAAATCTACTAAAAATATAATGTTATTTGAAAGTTTATTTTTAATATTCTAGGAACATTAAAGTGTCCAGATTTCTTGGCATGAATAGAATGTTATTTAAACCTTACAAAAATGTTTCTTACAACAATCTATACATTTTTTTTCACCCAAAATATACACTTATTTGAACATTTATTTTTAATATTATACGAATGTTAAAATGTCCCATTTTTGTGGTGATTGTTTTTTTTTTAAAGGATACAAAAAGCATTTCTTAGAATGTTCATCAGGAACAAATAACATCATAAACATCATGTTCCCAGAATGTTGAACTCGGAATGTTTTCTCTCAATTTTATGAGAACGTATATCAGATATTAAAAACGTCATTAGAATGTCCCGTAAACATTACTTTAAGAACATTTTCTTATACAACTTTTTAAAAAATTGTGAGAACGTTCCCTGTTAGCTGGGAACACAAATCAAACAAACCTTATACACAAAGACATCTACATAGAGATTATATACATATATATATATATATATATATATATATATATATATATATATATTTTTTTTTTTTTTTTTTTAAATGTGCTAATCTGTTGCTATTTTTATTATTTATTCCTCTTCTGTCATGAAACGTCTTGAACTCTAGCCAGCTAATTTATGTGCATTTTTATTTTATTACACTCTTGAACCTTGAACAGTTTTGCCCTGAAGACGTCTTTGCTTACCTATAAACAGCAGAGGAAAGCAGAAACGCACAAAAGAGTAACACACACATGTCTAAACACAAAATGGACAGTGAAAGTAAAGATAGCAGGTTGACACAACAAACGTAACATGTCACACGGGGTCATGGAAAAGCGCTCTTCCGAAACCATTGTGAAACACTGGCCCATATGACTGTTTTAGCCCCGTTAGTGATTAACACAAGAGGTTATAGCATTACATTATAGGCCTCACCAATGATCACACCCAGAACTCAAAGGACTTCATAAACTCCTTGTATAGCCTTGAATTGGAAGTTTTCTAAGCCGCAAAAGCTCACATATAGGTTCAGCTGTGTGGCTGACACCTGGATGAAGATTAAAACCCACAAAGAGATGACGTTTCGAGAACACACTGAATATAAACAAGTACATCAGGTTCACACGGGAACAAGCACAGGACATCAGACTCTCTGGTTTGTGGTCGACGGGTTGCCAGAGCTTTACATCGCCAAGATTAAACAACGCCAATCTAGAGGTTAAGGAGAAGGAAGGTATCCCGCTGACAGGAGTGTTATAAATGTTAGGACAAAACACTTTTAAAGTGAGGTTTATGGAAAGGTCTTATAAATCTATTAATATTAGATATACTGTATGTTCTCATAATGAAAACGTTCTGAGATCAGCATTCTTGGAACGTCCTTATGATGTTATTTTTGATATAACTTATATATATAACTTGGGGACACTTAATTTCTAGCGATAATCACCGATTTGATTGCACAGATACTATTTAAACTAAACTGAGCTAGAAATCAATAATGAAATGCCTTTAACTGAAAATTGAGTGTTTAATCTCATCATTATACATTACTGACACTCGATCTTTCATTTTGATATACTGTTAAGTGCTTTGACACAATCTGTATTGTTAAAAGCGCTATATAAATAAAGGTGACTTAACTTGATGCACGTTCTAAGTAACGAATTAACTTCCAATCATGACAAGAAATCTGGACATTTTAGCGTTCTTAGAATATTAAAAAAAAAAATAGTCAAATAATATTAAATTTGGGGTAAAAATAAAGTTGTAACCTCTAAACACAACACGAAAACCGGACATTTTAATGTTTAAAAACATTTCAAAAGAATGTTCCCACAATGGTTTTATAACCTAAATTTATTACCTGGGTCATCAAAGAATCCTGAAAAATAAAATGCTTCACTAAAATGCTTCAAAAATATTCAGCAGCACAACTGTTTTAAACATTGCTAATAATCGGAAATGTTTCTTGAGCAGCAAATCAGCATATTAGAATGATTTCTGAAGATCATGTGACACTGAAGACTGGAGTAATGATGCTGAAAATACAGCTTTGATCACAGGAATAAATTACATTTGAACAGATATTCACAGAAAACAGCTATTTTAAGCTTAAAAAAAAATAAATTGTGTGTCGTGTTCCTGCCTCTTGTTTCCATATTTGCTCATGTTGCTGTCCTTGTTAAGTGTGATTATTAGTTTATTGAGTTATCTGTGGTCTACTCGTTATTCCCCGGTGTTCCTGTCTGTGTCAACCTTGCCTTGTCTTGCCCTGATGTCGTCATTAAAGACTATTATTTTGAAGTTTATCCTCGTCTCCGTGTTCCTCGTTCCTCCCTGCTGTGTGCACCGTGACAATTACTGGCTTTACTGTGTTTTTAATCAAATAAATGCAGACTTGGAGACTTCTTTCAAAAACATTGAAATCATACAGAGCCCAAATATTTGGGTGGTGTTGTATGTTTGTTAGCATTTTATAATATTAAAATTTATATTATGTTCTTCTGTTTTCTATTGTAATGCCCCAGTCAGCTAATTTATGTGCAACACTCATTATGTGCTTTGCTCTTGAACAGTTTTGCCCTCAAGACGTCTTTGCTTACCTATAAACAGCAAGGAAGCAGAATTACAAAAGAAGAAAGAACACAAATGTATAAAGTCAAAACAGACAGTGAAAGTGTTACGCTGCAGGTAGCGGCTTCGCACAGAATCACACAGTATTTCCCGCAGGATGATGAAAAATTACTGCTCAAAATCAGCAAATGTTTAAAACCACTTTAGGTTTTGACTCTAGAAAGTACAAATCCAAAATACAGAAAGAATTTCTTGTCATTTATTGTGAGTTTTCCGAGTTTGTCTGGACAGATTTGGCTACCAAAGACCAAATACTCTTACAGAAATAAAGTCTGACCACTTCATAAGATTCAAAAGATGTATTTATTCGCTGGACGGCCATTCCTGTTTTCCAAACTACTTATTTGTTTCACGAAAATAGACATAAACAAGGCCCAATGCCCAATTAGCGTGGCAGATTTACAATTGGGACAAAGCTTAACATTTCAAATGTTTCAAACAGTTATGTGCCTAAAAACCGCTGAGAGAAATATAGCTGCCCCATATGGAAAAAAATAAATAAATAAATGTTTCAAAGTTAAAAAACAAAAAAAGGCCCCCAAAAATATTATTTGCTAAAATGGGTTTCAACCAAAATATATTTTCTACCAATGTGTTTTTTGCATGTATGTGTATCTTTTTGAAAAGATATTAAACTACATGTAAATTAATTTTCTTTGATCTCAATAAATTAGAATGTCGTGGAAAAGTTCATTTATTTCAGTAATTCAGCTCAAATTGTGAAACTAGTGTATTAAATAAATTCAGTGCACACAGACTGAAGTAGTTTAAGTCTTTGGTTCTTTTAATTGTGATGATTTTGGCTCACATTTAACAAAAACCCACAAATTCACTCTCAACAAATTAGAATATGGTGACATGCCAATCAGCTAATCAACTCAAAACACCTGCAAAGGTTTCCCGAGCCTTCAAAATGGTCTCTCAGTTTGGTTCACTAGGCTACACAATCATGGGGAAGACTGCTGATCTGACAGCTGTCCAGAAGACAATCATTGACACCCTTCACAAGGAGAGTAAGCCACAAACATTCATTGTCAAAGAAGCTGGCTGTTCACAGAGTGCTGTATCCAAGCATGTTAACAGAAAGTTGAGTGGAAGGAAAAAGTGTGGAAGAAAAAGATGCACAACCAACCGAGAGAACCACAGCCTTATGAGGATTGTCAAGCAATACCGATTCAAGAATTTGGGTGAACTTCACAAGGAATGGACTGAGGCTGGGGTCAAGGCATCAAGAGCCACCGCACACAGACGTGTCGAGGAATTTGGCTACAGTTGTCGTATTCCTCTTGATAAGCCACTCCTGAACCACAGACATCGTCAGAGGCATCCTAGAAGAGGTCCAAAGTCCAGTGGTCCAAAGTCCTCTTTTCAGATGAGAGCAAGTTTTATATTTCATTTGGAAACCAAGGTCCTAGAGTCTGGAGGAAGGGTGGAGAAGCTCATAGCCCAAGTTGCTTGAAGTCCAGTGTTAAGTTTCCACAGTCTGTGATGATTTGGGGTGAATGTCATCTGCTGGTATTGGTCCATTGTGTTTTTTGAAAACCAAAGTCACTGCACCCGTTTACCAAGAAATATTGGAGCACTTCATGCTTCCTTCTGCTGACCAGCTTTTTGAAGATGCTGATTTCATTTTCCAGCAGGATTTGGTACCTGCCCACACTGCCAAAAGCACCAAAAGTTGGTTAAATGACCATGGTGTTGGTGTGCTTGACTGGCCAGCAAACTCACCAGACGTGAAGCCCAGAGAGAATCTATGGAGTATTGTGAGAAACAAGAGACTAAAAAATGCAGATGAGCTGAAGGCCACTGTCAAAGAAACCTGGGCTTCCAGACCACCTCAGCAGTGCCACAAACTGATCACCTCCATGCCACGCCGAACTGAGGCAGTAATTAAAGCAAAAGGAGCCCCTACCAAGTATTGAGTACATATACAGTAAATGAACATACTGCCCAGAAGGCCAGCAATTCACTAAAAATGTTTTTTTTTTTTTTTATTGGTCTTATGCAGTATTCTAATTTGTTGAGATAGTGAATTGGTGGGTTTTTGTTAAATGTGAGCCAAAATCATCACAATTAAAAGAACCAAAGACTTAAACTACTTCAGTCTGTGTGCATTGCATTTATTTAATACACAAGTTTCACAATTTGAGTTGAATTACTGAAATAAATGAACTTTTCCACAACATTCTAATTTATTGAGATGCACCTGTATATTGAGGGGAAAATATAATTTTTAAGTGCTTTATATATATATGTACATATCATTATAAATCTAGTTTGATCTAGGCTATTCCATCCACATTTGCATTTACACTAAATGTAGGTTATACTGTCAGATTGGATTTCTCACCCTTGAAATACATTTTGAAGCATACTTTGGTATGTGAAGTTTGAAACTGAATATATTTAAAATGTAAAAATTATATTTCATTGAGCTTCACTGTTTAAAACATGTATTTAGCATATATTTAAAATAGATTTTGTCCAGAAACAAACATACTTTTGCCATATGGGTTGGTAAAGGCCGAGAAACACAGCTGCATTAGGTGTGTTTGAGCTCAGGTAATGGACGCGTCTTGTGTAATAGCTGGCTAAATCTGCCTTCGGTGGGCCGGGCCGGTGGTTTAGCCTCAGGCGAGAAGTTACTGAATGACTTACTGAGAGAACAAGTGAGCGAAGGGAAGGAGAAAAGCGTGTGTGTTTGCACCAGAGTCTTTGCCAAAGAAAACGCCCTGTTTGTCTATGCGTCTGTGACATCATGAGCTTCAAACACGCCGAGGCCAGCACTGCTTTAGATGAACAAACACACAAGAACCAAAGAGTGAGCCGATCATTTGCTTAGGCTTACTTGTGTGGTTTTGATGAGGAAAGAAAAATGACATCTTTTTAATATCTCAATTGTTTCTCTAATGGAGAGATAAATCCTGTGCCTCAGATTCATCTTCTGAGAAAAGACAGCAGTAATCTTGTTTCAAAAAAATCTCAATAATACCTCAAACTGTGCTCACGTTTGCCAAGATACCTTTATAAATATAACATATACTGTATATCTTTTTCAGAAATGTTTTCTGTCTGTATAGTCTTTTTATGTCTCCTAATTAATTTTAGAAGAAACAGCAGGCATAAAATTTTTTTTTATTTTATTTTATTTTATTTTATTTTATTTTATTTTATTTTATTTTATTTTATGTTATTTTATTTTATTTTATTTTATTTTATTTTATTTTATTTTATTTTATTTTATTTTATTTTTATTTTTATTTTATTTTATTTTATTTTATTTATGTCTGCTGTTTCTTCTAAAATTAATTAGGAGAAATAAAAATAAAAATCAGTTGACCCTGACCTGAACTTGTTACATTTATTTTTATAAATGTAACACTTGTATCTAAATTTACACAGTTTAATACAGTGTATTATAAATGTATAATGTATTTTTATTTCTCTTTATGCATTTTTGAATGTACAGCTGAGACAAAAAAAAAAACACTTTTCTGTTTTACTACAAGAAGTAATAATATATATATATATATATATATATATATATATATATATATATATATATATATATATATATATATATATATATATATATATATATATGTATATATATATGCATATGTATAGATAAAAGTATCATTAATAAAGAAAATAATGTTCCACTGGCACTTTATCAACACAAATAGCAACATAAAGAACAAAACATCTCTAAATGTGTCCCCAGTATATCAAGTACATGACCTTCACTTGCTACATTGTCTTTGCGAGTCCCTGTGAAACTCAGCAGTGCGGAGCGAGGAACGCGGGCCGGAGAACATGGAGAGCCGGAGAAAGAAGTGGAAAAGTTTAGCACAGGAGACCGGGAGGAGGGCTGGCGCTCGCTGTCACACCCACTGTCCTTGGCTCTCGGCTCCTGAGAGGTCATTCCTGTGTCCGCTCACGGTCAGCTGGAGATCCCTTCATTCCTGCATGTTTATTCACTCCTCACATTCCCGTTCGTGCTGGAGGGGTTTCAGACGGGTGAGTTGTCATTGCACAATGTCATTTCCAAACAGTAACGGGAAGGCCAGCGATGCATTAATGCTTTTAGAAGATAATCCCTGACACATTCCAGGACACACATTCACCTCTTGTTATCATGACTGTGCAACCGGGAAAAGTGACACGAGCACAGTGTTGACTTTCATACATCACAGAGGACTAACAGGAGAGCGACGTTACTCTTAAAGACCAGCTGAGACACTCAATGCTACTTAAAGTCAACAGTAAACCTCATTTGCAACTGATTTTACATCTGTAATGTTACATCCTATTTGGAATAGGATATTAAACAAGCAGAAAATATAGGGTGGGATTTGACTTTATCCAGTAGGTATTGACTGTTCCTGCTTTAGTGGTTTCTAACAGCAACAATTTTTAGTTGCCAATAAATGCACCTTAGTGTTATTTTAGTATCACTATAGAGACACTATAGGTTTTATTAATATTTTGAATTAGTTTTTATTTTCAAATTTTATTTTTGTCTTTTTTTCTTATATGATATTATTTATTTTTTTCCAATTTCATTTATTTTAGTACGTGAAATTAAACTAAATAAAAATGAAAATTCTTGCATTGGTAACCATCTAAAACAAATTAAGTATGTTTTTGTTTTTATAATATATATATATATATATATATATATATATATATATATATATATATATATATATATATATATATATATATATATTTCAAGTAATGGCTTTAGTTTTAGTTAACAATAATAACTGAATTTTATTGTTTTACATTCCCTGTTCTCATTTTAATTTTAGTTAAAGATTTAGTAATTTTAATGTATTTTTGTAATTTTTATTACTTTTTGTGTTTTATATAAACTATTTAGTTTGTATTAATCTTTATTCCAGTTTTAGTACATACATTTAAACTAGAAAATGAGAAATTGCTTAAACTATATTTACAAAAATAACAATTTTTATTTCAAGTAATGAAAATATATATATATATATATTTTTTTTTTTTTTTGGTTGAAAATGGTTTTAGTTAACTATAATAACTATAATAACCCTGATGCATTTACTGATAAAATGAATAGTTTGACTAGGTTTCTTGAATGTGAAATGAAAATGACTGAATTATGAAAAGTAATATTTTTTTTGAGTTTGCAAAAACAGTGATGAAACAAACCTGTATGACTTTCCTCTGTGGAACACAAAAGATCATATTAATAAAGTCCAGTCTGACTTCGTGTTGACTTGAAGACTGCAAAGAAAGCAAAAAGAAACATCTGTGTAGTTTTAATATGAGAAAGCAAGCAGCACCTTGACAGGATCGGTCCTTGTGCTGGACTGACTGATAATCTCAGTCTGTGGAATCGGATTAAGGTTCATTTTAATGTGAACTGTCAAACACGGTGCTGTCAGTGATGTGCTGGTGTGTTAATACTCATAATACCATAATACCATCGCACGATTAACAGATTCTCCTGCGATCACTGATCGTGCATGCATGTAGGCAGTAATACTGATCACAAACACATTAATCTGTGCCTCAAATCCGCCTCGATGACTGAGTCCTGCAAACGATACGATCCTCCGAAATGGTGGATGAGCACAATGATTATAAACCTTATGAACATATATGATGTATAGAATACCATTCAAAATTTTGGGGTAGGTAGATGCAGGGCTGAATTTATTTGATTAAAAATATCATACAAAATTGCTGTTTTCTATGTGAGTGTATTTTAAAATGTAATTTATTTCCGTGAACAAAATCTGAATTTTCAGCATCATTACTCCAGTCTTCAGTGTCACACGATCCTCAAGAAACGTTTATGATTATTATCAATGTTGAAAACAATTGTGCTGCTTAATAGCTTTGCGGAAACCTTGATACATTTTATTTATCATGATTATTTAATGCATAGAAAGTTCAAAAGAACAGCCATGATTTTAAATATAAATTTTGTAGCATTAGAAATGTCTTTACTGTCACTTTTGATCAATTTAATGCATCCTTGATTAATTTTTTTTATTTTTCATCTAAGAAGTGGAGTGAAGAGCCATCGAGATCAGCCCATATTTAGCCAAAGGCTGAATGAAGGGGAGAGAGAGAGAGAGAGAGAGAGAGAGACTTTGCACCAAACACACCCGACAACCTGCTGTTGCTAAGCAACCGGTGTGCATGCTTTAAAGATTATCGCCCGCAATCCGTGAGACTCAAATATCTTTTCAATTACACCGCAGCACGAGGAGTGCGATAGGAACATTGTTTTCCTCAAGAGTACGGCGACTGTAAAGTGCAGCAGAGGAGAAAGTCAACAGCCTGCTGCTAAAACAAATTCAGACTGAACTTTTCCAAACATCTTAATGTTCATAGATTAGATACGCATGGAGGGCCTCTCCTCTCCTGTGCTGTCATGCAGAAATCATGCCTCTAATACAGCAGACATAGTCCAGCGGCTACAGCAGTCATTCACAAAGTGCAAAGTCAAAGGATTTTACAGCAGTTGGAGAAGTAACAGATTGCTCATGAAGTCAAGCCTCCTCCACTCCACCATCTTGGTATTCCCCAGTGTGCATATACTGTACATAAATTAATGGGAAATTGAATGATTTTAACGAGAAAACATTGCATAATGAGACACTGTTTTTATATCTGAGGCTTCGCTGTACTTTCTTACAACACAAATGTCTTAAAGGAACACTCCACTATTTTTGAAAATAGGCTAATTTTCCAACCAAGCGTTAAACAGGTGAGTTTTACCGTTTTTGAATCCATTCAGCCGATCTCCAGGTCTGGCGGTAGCACTTTTAGCTGCTGCTTAGTTTATATCACTGTAAAAAATGACTGTGATTTTAACGGTAAAAAACTGTGAATGTGCTACAGTTAAAACCTGTTAAATGGTTAACGGTAAGTTCCTGTAAAGTTTACGGGGAAAAACGTAAACTGACGTTCCCAGAATTCCATGCATTTCAAATTTTGTTTGAATTTTATGTTTTTTCTTTGAAATAACTGTTTCTTAGTTTTTTCTTATCAGTTATGTTTATTAGAGTTGTATGTTACATCTAATGTTGTTAAATTAATGTTTATTGCATATTTCAGTTTAATGAGTCTCAGCATGATGGTGTTTAGTGCTTGTGTGCGCCTTCCAAGGTAAAAAAAAAGATTTCAGTACTTTAATAGGCTGGTATATTAACATTATATCAGTTATTGAAATAACGGTATTTAAATGTAAATTTAAGTTAAAACCATAAAACCTAAAATGTTGTTACCGTATTTTTTACGGTAGAATTCCGGCAACCACAGCTTTACTGTAAATACCGTTTACGTTTTTTTTACTGTAAATTTTACGGATTTTTTTTACAGTGTAGATCATTGAATCTGATAAGACCGTTAGAATCTCGCTCAAAAATGACCAGAGAGTTTCAATATTTTTCCTATTTAAAAGGATGTCGCTGGTCTCAGCAGGTAGCATTAATGCATTATTTAGTTTGTGATCCACCCTTTAAATGAAGAAAGAAGAAGAAGCTCTTACTGTATATTCAATTCAATTCAACTTTATTTGTATAGCGCTTTTCACGATGCAAATCGTTACAAAGCACCTTTACAGAAAATTTAAGTTTCTACATTATATTTAGCAAGTTGATGTCCATATGGCAGAAATGTATGGTAAAAATCAAGCAGTTAGTTCATGTCAAGTAATCAAACAGATGGTGAACACTATTAACAGCAATGATTATATGTTGCGATCAAACTTACAGCAAAGTTGGTAGTTTTGTGTGTTGTCTGAGGGGTCGGCATCATCTGTTCTCAGGTGTTCAGTCATCTCAGGTCTTTGTAAGGGCTGGATCCAAACAGAAACTTGTGTAAATCCTAGTTATTTGGCATCCCGTGGCAGAAACAGAGAACTGTTCCAACTCAGCAAAAAATTATGTGTTCAACCCAAGCAAAAGAGTGATAATGTGCATTTGATCAGATGTAACTGAAGTACAAGGTTATGAGATGCATTATATGAATGCCTGGCTAAAGAGATGTGTCTTTAATCTAGATTTAACCAGAGAGAGTGTGTCTGAACCCCGGACGGCTATTCCAGAGTTTAAGAGCCAAATGTGAAAAAGCTCTACCTCTATACACTCTTAAAAATAAAGGTTCTTTATTGGCATCAATGGTTCTAGGAACAAACTTGAACATCCATGGAACCTTTCAAATGCAGAAAAAGTTCTTTATAGTCAGAGAAGGTTCTTTAGATTTTAAAAACGTTCTAAATAGTTCTTTTAAGAACTCTTCACTGAAACTGTTCACTGATATATCACAATTATTAAGTTTTTTTTTTCTTTTTTTTCTTTTTTTCCAGAATGTCAAGTTTATATCTCAGAATTCAGTTTTTTCTTCTTCTTGGAATTAAGACTTTTATGTTTCTGCCATGGAATAATATATATATATATATATATATATATATATATATATATATATATATATATATATATATATATATATATATATAATTTTTTTTTTTTATCTGAATTGTGAGGAAAAAAAGTCTGAATTGTGAGACAGAAACTCATAATTGCAGAATTGTGAGATATAAAGTTGCAATTCCCTTTTTTTTTTAAATTTCATAGCAAAAATAAGCTCCCTTATATTTTAGGTTGCTTTACAAGACTTGTTCCCAAGCACACATTCGTATCTGTACACACTGAGCTAAGCAAATACTGCATCAGAAAAGCCATACAGTACATATGGGGTAGATTAGATGATGCAACTGTCAAAACGTATATTAAATCAATAATCCGCCTTATACAAATCTTAATTTTTGTGAAAAGGAATAAACGATTAACTGTTTTACTGCCACTAGAGTTGTAAACTGCAGTGAATTGTATATGTTGGTTCTGTATGTTTTTGGAGTCTTGCACATTTTCCCAAAGAGTCTTTGGTAATTTTACAAGCTTTAAACATGCTGCATGTTGGACTGTATTAAAAAACAAAGTATAGTGAAAAATGAAATACCTTGCTAAACATTTGCATTTGCATTTTGCTATACAGTTGGCTTTGGATATTTGTTTATCATGTTTCTGAGCGATTTGTTCAAATTATAACCCTAACTATGAGTAGTATCATGTGATGCCTTAGCAAACACCTCTAATTATGGTCTTTTTCAGCTGCTCTATGCATAAATGCATGTTAAAAGTGAAGCATGCATCATAATAATCAGTTGTTCTCTCTCTATTTTCTTGCTCCTTTTAATGGGCACTTTCTCAGTATGTTTTGTTCGAGAACACACTCATTGTTCACTACTGCCATCATACAGATGTTCACACTGCATATTTTTTTATCTACAAAGACAGCATGAAGTAACCCTGGTGGCAAAAATAGACATTTTTAGAACACAGTCAAAAATTGCAGTTTTGTGGTTTTTAGTTCATGCATGAAGCTCAACTATATGCTTTTGCACTACTAATAATTGACTGTCAATTATAGTTTGCTTTTAGCAAATTTGAAATGATATTATCTTCTAAACGAACAAGCAAAAATATCAATGCACCAAAAAATCAATGGATACCGACACTGTTTGGTTGCCAAACATTCAGGTTTGGAGCAAATTGAGGATGAGTAAATGACAGAATTTTCATTGTTGGCTGAACTATCCAGTCAAAAAGCTGTATAGAAAAAAGACAGGAGCCAATTTCATATCACTCCACGCTCTTTCCTCACACATAATAAGATCAATAACTCTCAAATCAATATTTCATAATGAGCAGCTAGCTGTGCAATATCTTACATCTGTGGCTATGGGAATAGTGCTGGATATTTGGGTTGATTTGGAGACCTAAAACAGGACTAGTCAGTCAGAAGAGCAATGTTTAAGGTCAGTGCTGTTAGACAGCCGAGAGCTCGATGAGGCCAGACGCCGTGGACGTGCTTCATCAACTGTCCATCAAAATGACAGGCAGGGTCAGGCAGAGATCGCTATGAGAGCCAATAAGACCTGGACGCTTTAAAACAAGCTCTTCCATCTGAAGAGAGAAAATCCCAGCAGAGCAGCTTCTCTCCTCCTGGCAAACTCAAGCATTTTCTGCATCCGTTACTGTATCTGTGTCGAGGAGTCATTACCCATTTTTTCTGTGAATTTATGGCTGCTTCTTCATAATTTACAAGTCTGTCCTATATTGTTGTGGCATCTCAGTAAGCTGGGAGACTCTGTGTCTGCAGTTTTAATTCATTTAAAATAAAGCTTAAGAACCCAAAATTTGAAATCAGAAATTAAAGCTTAATCTTAACAAATTTAAGCATATGTTTAAGATGAAAAAATCCTAATATTAATTAAATACATAAATACTGACTATAATAAGCTGTCTCATTTTTTTTTTTTTTTTTTTTTGCATTAATGAGAATGAACATTAGAAATAATTCCTAGGAAAATAACTGAAATAAAATCAGGTAAAGTTGAAGTGCTAAAAATACTAAACTTTAAATATATATATATATATATATATATATATATATATATATATATATATATATATATTTTTTTTTTACTAAAACAGACTAAAATTAAAATAAAAAGTAAAAATATAAAAATAGAAGCTAATTCAAAATGTTAATTAATAATATAGTAGTATATACAGTAAATAATACAAAAACAACACTGTTGCAAGAATATGAGATAGATATTATAACAATACATATTTTAATATTTATTAATTATTAAAATATTTAAATATACCTAAATAATGAAATAAAGCTTGTATTTAAGAACCCAAATTATTGGAAATGATTGCTTATTATTGCAATGCAAACAAATCTAATAAATATAAAATAAAAATCAGACATCTCACTTAATATGTCTATGAGTTTTTTTTTTTTTTTTAATCAGAATACTATCTTAAAGTTATGCTTGAAATTTAGATTTTATTTAAATTAAGCTTTAATTCATGATTTAAAAAATTGCTTTTTTTTTTTTTTTTTTTTTTTTTTTTTTTTAATGTTTTACTTTATTTGGTTGGTAAACATGCTTTACTGCCATGAAAATAATTTCTTAAATCCTGATGGGCTTAACAATAAATGCAGTTTTCCCTCAGATTCCTCTGCATGAACATTCACGCAGTCAAACTGCAGTTGAACTCAGTAGGAATAATCATTGTGTTTTGGAGCGCTCTCAGAGGGATTACATAACACAAACATGTTTAATTTCAACACACGTGCATGTGAGAACATGGCAGAAGTCCTTAGAAGATGCCCACAGTGCTGCTGCTGCATTATTCACCTGGAACTAACAAACACTATTATGGAACATACAGTATGAAAGTTTAATTATCATGCATGGTTAATGCGTTTAATGGGACGCGCATCTCTCTGTGACCTAAAAATATCTCCCTCTGAAGATCTTGACCTAAAAGATCAAATGCAGCTGGAGAATGTTAGATGTGCTAAATGTCTTGGCCTTGCGAGATGCTTAAAAAATGTAATAATAATTCTGAGTGGGTGGATTGGGGACAAAAATGGGGACAAAACATTACACGCCACCATTTACCTGAAAACACACACCAGTCTATAGAAGCCTGATTCCAACTCATCATAATAATAATTATTATTTTTTTTTAATAATTGTGACTCATCTATCATAATTGCTACTTTTATATCTCAGAATTTAATGTTAACAGTTGCAAATCACTGTTGTTATTGTTAACTAAAACTAATTAAAAATAGTTGTTGTTAATTAAAATAAAGCTGAAATTAAAAAAAAAAACTTAAAATATTTAAAAAATTTAAAAAATCAAAAATAATTAAATTGAAAATAATTAAATAATTTAAATTAATTATTTTAAAATTACAAATTCTAAATTAATTTGAAAAGACTAATTGAAATAAAAACGGAAGTACTGAAATAAAGCTAAATATAAAACAAAACTAATATAAATGAAAAAAGCACATAACAAAATGACTAAATATTTAAATAAAATTAAAATAAAAACTAGAGAACAATAAAGCTAATTCAAACTATTAACGAATACTATCAAAATATATAAATAATACTACAACGTCGTTGTAAATTTGCAACAGACAAAAAAAATTATATTTAAGAACTCAAATGATTGCAAATTTTTGATTATTATTGCAATGCAAACCTCATTTTTATGAATGCATCTTATTAATTAATTTTATTAAAAAGTAGGTATATTATGAAAAATGTCAAATTTTTATACAAAGTACTATCTTAAATGCATGCTGTTAATAAATAAATAAAGATATATATATATATATATATATATATATATATATATATATATATATATATATCATGCTTTTTAACTTTACTTTGTAGAAAATACATCATTATTATCTTAAACTGAGGTTAGATTTTATAAAATTAATTTAAAAAAAATTGAACCACTCACTCCTCTACTGCAAAATTTACAGCTCACATAAAATAATAAGTGATATTTTGTGGAAAAAAAGGTCTCTGCATCTCTAATTTTATTCATAAGTTCATAAGTAATGAACTCTCATGCTTTCCCTTCCATCTAAATTGTCAGCACCATCTTTCCTTTTACTGTAACTTAAAAACACATCTGAACACAAGCAGTCTTATTCTTTATCTGTTTGGCTCTCACAAACACGCACGTGTACACGTGAACCCTTTGTAATTATGGCTTATGTGCCTCTCCAGGGACTCAGTGAAGAAGATAAAGGAAGTAAATATCATGTCGTGTCCCTGAAGTCATTTCCCATCTGTGGGAGCTTTGTCACACAGAGACCTTTGACCTGTGGCTTCTATCGGCTCATCCTTTAGGGAATGTAAAAAAAAAAGTGTGCTGCGGTTTGCATTTGGCTTATCATTGATCTATTTTGCTGCGTCTCAAACCAAAGTTGCTTCAAAACACGTGACGGAATAATAATCGCACATCTCAGCCCATTTTAAAAGGCTTTAGTCTGGACTTTGTCCAGAATAATGTATTCAAATCCCAACCTTTACCATTATAAAGCAATCTGCAAAGCTGGTTTCAAATCCTCTTTCGGCATCATAATCTGTTCCATATACAAAGCAAGGATGTGTTTCTTAAAATATATGACGACGGTCATTAATGTTGCCCAAAATGGGGTCAAGATGATTTAAAGATGCTGCCTAGAGAGAGCGAGAGAGTCTCCTGCTGTGGAAAACCGTGACCTGTTAGAGTGAGTAATGGAAAGATGCTTCTAGTGGTTCTCAGTTCATTAAATCATCACCCAAAAATGCTCAAATGTGCTCTCCCTCAGGCCATCCAAGATGGAGATGAATTTGTTTCTTGGAGAAATGTAGCATTGCATCACTTGCTCACCAACGGATGCACTGCAGTGGATGGGTGCCGTCAGAATGAGAGTCCAAACCTCTGAGAGTCCAACTCCAGTCCATCCTGAGAAGCCAAAAGCTGATGTCCGTAAGAAACAAATTCATCATAAGATGTTTTCAACCATTGCTATATACAAAATACATGTCCTCTTTCTGTAATAACGCTTCCTCGTTAAAAAGTGTTCTGGTCTGAATCAGGAGAGAAATCTGCACAGATCAAGCAGCATTTACAAGCCAAAACAGTTTTAAACAAATATGTGACCCTGGAGCACAAAACCAGTCTTAAGTCGCTGGGGTATATTTGTAGCAATAGCCAACAATACACTGTATGGGTCAAAATTATAGATTTTTCTTTTATGCCAAAAATCATAAGGATATTAAGTAGAGATCATGTTCCATGAATATATTTTGTAAATTTCCTACCATAAATATATCAAAACTTAATTTTTGATTAGTAATATGCATTGCTAAGAACTTCATTTGAACAAATTTAAAGGTGATTTTCTCAGTATTTATATTTTTTTTGCACCCTCAGATTCTAGATTTACAAATAGTTGCATCTCAGCCAAATATTGTTTGGATGATGTATAAATCTCGAAAAAATTGACACTTAAGACTGGTTTTGGCGTCCTGGGTCACATATGTGGGTGGATTTTGATGTGAGAGACAACAGGAACTGGACTTCTTCACTGAAGGAAGCGTTATTATGGATTATGGACTCGTAATTTAGTTAAAAACGTCTTGATGGGTTTTATTTCGTTCAAACATGCAGCTTTTGGCTTCTCAGGATGTTAACTGATGGACTGGATTGGTGCGGATTATTGTGATGTTTGGACTCTCATTCTGACGGCACCCATTCACTGCAGAGCATCCATTGTGATGCAATGCTACATTTCTCCAAATCTGATGGAGAAACAAACTCATCTACATCTTTTATGGCCTGAGGGTGAGGAAATTGTAAGCAAATTTTCATTTTTGGAAGAACCATTGCTTTAAAGAGCAGCAGCGGCTGCGGCAGGAGGAGATGCATCGCTGCATGCTGAAGAGAAACAAAACAAGTGTGTTAACGTTCTGACTGGAATACTATAAAGTCCTGCATACTGCACAAGATATATAGTATGCTGCTTACTACTTTCTAAAATTAGAACTGTATGCAATAAACAGCTAATTAAAATTGCAATGCAATTAAAATTGTGCACATAATGAAGCACAGTATGCTGTTCTTACAGCCGCATGAAGCTTGTGTTGAATAATCTACCATCATTTTATATCAGCATGTGTTTTAGTGATGTTCTCATTGTTTTAATGCAAGGACAGCAAGGTTTTGTCTTTTTGCATCACATTAAATCATCCGTCACTCATACAGAAGACCGCGTATGATGTACGGTTATATAACATTCCCACTTGCATGTTACTTTTGGCCTGAATATGACGTCATTAATTATGGAGCGTGATGTTGAAGGCCATAGAGCATCACAAGCATCTGTTTCACTGAAACATGCCAACCTACACAGGATTCATTCCTCAAACAGCGTTTGCCTGCCACAACTCTAATTAACATCCATCCACAACTTTAATTAGGCGCTTGTGGCTTAAAGAAAAATCGTCAAAGCGGGATTGTGTTAATTAAGTTTTTAATCATTCGAATGTTTCTCATACCAAATATTCATACAACAGCCTTAAGGGTTCACAGCTCAGATGAATGATATTAGCTGATCGGGATCAAACCGATAAAAACTGATGATTCTACTACACAGCTAACAGATGGGAAGAACAAACATTAATACAACGTTCATTCAAAGTTTATTAATGTTCTCTAAACGTGTTATTATACACATCATTCATGAAACTATTTTTCTTCTTAATTATTTTAGTAGGATATCTAACATTTTTTAAATGTTAAATAAATTAATTATTAATATATTTAAAACTTTAATTTAAACAGATACTCATTTTAAAATATGAAGTAGTTTTAAAAAATAATTTTCTGAGTAATTAATTCCCAAACCTATAAATTGAATCATTTAAGAGTCTAACATTTTTTTTTTAAATGTAACGACTTGTTTCAGAAAATGAAAACAACAACAACAACAACAAAAAACACTAATTATACATTTTTTAATGGAATGTTTGGATGGATGCTTGTCCAACTTTTTTTTTTTTAAATGTTACTACTCGTTACTAAATGTTCGGAGAAATTTCAAAATTAATGCTTCCATAATATTTGAAAAATATTTATTCAAATGTACAATTCATTTAAAAAATATTTAATTATTTAAATTTTATTTATTTAAAATTGTAATTTAAATAGAAACTATTTTAAAATAAGAAGTGCATTTAAAAAAAATGATTAATTTAAAAGTCATAATTTAAATGTAACAAATTGTTTCGGAATGTTTAGAGAACATTCAAAAGTAACATTCTCTTAACGTTTGTATATAAAATGGAATGCTCCCCTAACATTTGCATAACCCAAAAGAAATTAATTCATTCATTTTAAAAAATAAATGAATGAATGTTTTGAACATTCAGAAATAAGATATTCATAACTTAATTAGGAACATTAGCAAAACGTTCTTATAACATATTTTTGTCAGCTGAGTAGAAGTTTATAGGCGGTGTTTGGTAAGATTTGCAACACCATGGCAACCACCCAGAACGCTCTAGTATCGTTATAGCTTTATCACAACAGACGCGTGACCCATTTTCAGAATTGTGACCTACTAGTAGAGCACGACTGTAATAGATCAGCTGTATTTGTGTCTTCCTCTTCTCTCACAGTCTGTGAATGAGGCTACAGTCTGTAGATCTGTGCTGCATGTGTCTGAGAGCTCAAAGGTGCTCATTAAACCAACGCAAACATGCTGCACTTCAGTCTAGAGCTGTCTGGAGTGTGAATGTGGAGGATATTGAGCGATCGACTGAGCGTCTGCTGCAGATGACGGTCGACTGAAGGAGCTGCTGGAAGATGAACACGGCAGGATCGCTTCTGTGTGGATGAGAATAAACCATATTCACAACCCATTTTACTTCAATAACGTGGTGTATTTCTGAATGCATCAATATTCAACAAGAAAAAAATGTAGCAAAACCAAAAAAAAAAATTAATGAACAATACTGTTAAGGCATTGGTTAATAGTAGTTTTTATACATTTTATACATTTAAAATGAAATAAATTAACATTAGTTAATCTTTAATGAATAAACACAAATTAAAAATGAACAATTGTATAATATTTATACATTATATTGTATTATAATGTTAGTATAATATAATTTTTTATAACATATTTATAAATTAACATTAGCAGATTAATAAATGCTTTAAAAATTATTTTTATGTTCATTGTTAGTTCATGACAATGCAGTAATTAATGTTAATATTTAGTTTTGAAAGTCATTAAATTTCGAATTAATGTAAAAATAGTATTTGTTTTAATGTAAATAAAATTTAATATTCATAATTTATATTTGTAATTTTATCCACAATATTTGTGCAGTTGTAACTCCCTGTTTGACCAGCAACTGAAAAATAAATATATAGAAAAACGAACAATAAATTTAATGTTAAATCAAAAAATAAAGTTAATCAAATCAACGTTAGTTATATTTTAAGAACAAATATGTATTAACGAAGAACAACAGTAATATTTATACAATTTCTGAAATAATATTAGTATATTATTTTAATTTATATAATATTTATACCTATATTCATAAATTACAATTAACTTTAATAAATGCTTAAAAATAATTTAGCTGTTCCTTGTCCGTTCATGATGCTGAATGCATTAATGAATGTTAATATTTCATTTTTAAATAATTATTCAAATAATACGTCAAATTAATTCTAAAAATGAATATCTTTCAAATTAAATGTATTTAATTTTTTTTACTTCGAAACCATTTTTAAAAAGAAGTACTTTTAGAATCATCAAGTACTTAATATATATTAATAATATAGTTACTTAACTGAATTCTAAGCAGAAGAAGTGTGAAGGAGGCCGGAAAAGCACTCTTTGTTTTTGAGTTTACAAAACTGCAATACTGTATGTGAACAGGCTGTTTGTTGAAAGCACTGATTTTATGATTAGTTGAGCTGGTTTGTCGTAAGCGTGTACGTCAGCGTCTCTAGTGTTGGATTGGTTCGTGTGCAGGGCGTTATGACCCATTTTGGTTCAGTGGAATGCCGAGACTCCAGGTGCGGATCAGAACATGCTCCACAAACACAGATCATCAGGGGACTCGATGTGTTAATGACACACGTGCTACATCAAAACTCAACACAACACATTTTCTGTTAATCAAAGCATTCTTACATTCTGCCTCTCAAAATCTGCTCAGGTTTGATAAAATACCAAATTTCATTATGAACTCAGACATCTCTGATCACAGTCATCACTGGTCACCAAATGACTTGTGCTGAGATCAACATTATCTTTGAATGTTCATTGTTAGTTCATGCATAACTAATGCCTTTGTGTTTCATTTGAATATATTTAGCCTACATGTTTATTTTCAATGGAATTAATGGAATTATATTATGAAAATATTGTAAAATAAATATCTAAAAATACATAATATACTCTATTAATCAACAGAAAAAAATTGAACTTAACTTCCTTACACACACACACACACACACACACACACACACACACACACACACACACACACACACACCTATACATATACATACATATACAGTACATATAAATCTGAACATGCTTAATGATAATGAAAAAGTAGTTTTGCATGTTTTATTTTAAGTTTATAATCATTTATAATCACATAATCAAGGTGTGGAGGAAAATTCTTAAAAAAAAAAAAAAAAAAAACTTGAATTAATGTCAAATATAAAACTTGAATGTATGCACATTACCAGAAAACTGGCAATCAGTGTTTTAGTTTTTCGTATCATTGGGATACTATACTTTTATTCATGTTTTAAATATTTTTTCCCATTTTTATTAAAACCTTTAGTTTTTTTCGTTGTTGTTGTTGTTGTTATTTGTAGTATTTTTTTTTAAATGTATACAGTTTTAATTATTTTTATTTCAGTTTTAACTTAATAATAATATCTATAAATAAATATATAATATTTTATAAATGTATATTTTGTGTGTGCGTGTGTTTCCAGTTGTTTTATTTCAATTTTTTTTTAATTTCAGAAGCATTTCATATCAAAACATAAAATAACTTTTTTTGCATCAATAGACCAGAGAAACAAATACGTCCCATGGGAAACCGTGTCATTCATGTGCGAGTGGTTTATTTAGGGTACATTATCAAGCATATCAAGCTCACTTCAAAGGCTCCAGGTATGTTTTGTAGCACCTCACGCTTTCGGTTCACAGCTAAAAGCTCTAATACATTATGCAAAGTACTAAAGAGGCTTCTTCTCCTGAAACAGCCCTCGTGTATGATACTGAGGCAGCGCAGGCTTGCTTTGATCATGAGAGGAGGCCGATCGATCACAAAAATCCCACAAACACACATTTACATACAAATACTTTTTGTAGCTTTCTTCATATGCAAAAACTCAAACTTTATAATAATGTGCACTGGGAGGCTTATGCAAGTTGATTCAGAGTTTTATGTAGCACAAATATTGTGTATATTTTTAATTATATCAAACGATTTTATCTATACTTTTAGCATTAAGTTAAATCAAATGTGTTTATATAGTGCTTTTCACAATACACAAAGTTTCAAAGCAGCTTTATAGAAAATCAAGATGTTTATAATAATGCCTTAGTTGCATTTAGCAGATTAGAGCTTTGCAATAATATAGTTTATAGCTTTTGAGATCTATAGAATATATGTGACCCTGGACCACAAAACCAGTCATAAGGGTTAATTTTTTTAAACTGAATTTGAAAATCTGGAATCTGAGGGTGCAAAAAAATCCAAATATTGAGAAAATTGTATTTAAAGTTGTCCAAATGAAGTTCTTAGCAATGCATATTACATAATCAAAAATTAAGTTTTGATATATTTATGATAGGAAATTTGCTAAATATCTTCATTGAACATGATCTTTACTTAATATCCCAATGATTTTCGGCATGAAAGAACAATCAATAATTTTGACCCATACAATGCATTGTTGGCTATTGCTAACAATAAATTAATAACTTTTTTTACAGCATTTATTAATCTATGTTAATGTTAATTTATAAATATTGTTCTATATATTATAAATATAAATTACAAAAATGTATCGAATACAAATACAGATTTTATGTTTTATACTAAAGTTATAAATTGCATAAATAATATGCTATTGTTCCATCTTAATTTGTGTTTGTTTAAACATACGAGAAGATAGACGAAAACATAAGAGAAGTGTCTATTATAAATATTTTTTTAATAAAAAAAATATATTTTAACATCATTACTAAACTCAGCTGAGTGATTGTTTATATGATTGCAAAATGTTTAATGTATTAAATAGCAAATCTCTACTGCTTAGTTCTTTTTTTTTGTTTGTTTGTTTTGTAGCAAAATTTACCCAGCTCTAATAAAATTGGATATTTATTGGCGAACAGAATATTATACCAATATGTAAACCAGTCTTAAGTAGCACAGGTAAATTTGTCACTGTAAGTTCATGATCCCTAATGCATTAGTTAATGCAATTGTTTAAATTTATTATTTATTAAAATAAAATATTAATTAATTAATTTTTTTTTTAATGAATCCATTTAAATATATACAATTTAATCTATAAATATTCTGTATATATATATTATGTTTTTTATTTTATTTTTATTTTTTTATTAGAGGAGTAAGCTATTTCCATTAACTGCTTTTGAATAATATACATAATGAACATTTATCTCAAACTGTCTGTGATTTTGACAGTTCACTGAGCCGTCAGTGTCACAATGCTTGTTACACGACCTAAAGACGAGGTTCCTCGCAAGGCAGCATATTGTTCCTGCCTAAGTTTTTGAACAATGTTAAAATGCTGTCTCGGTAGGCTGCTGGAAGAGAGCTTGAAAGTCAATGTCCAATTTGCTGTGAGAACTTCATTGGGCTTGAACCTGTCCAAACGAAGGCCTCCAATCTCCCATTGCTCACCCTGACAAAACAAAAACAGCTCAGCTGCACAAACTGGCAGATGTTGTTTTGCAAAGACTCAAAAAAATTTCCCGGAATTCAGTGTTATTTTACCCAGCATGCCGAGCGCTTGAGCGAAGGTGCCTGTGGAGTGAAGGGGGCGATGGAGGTCACGAATGGAGAACGCAAGACATTCAGCACACACCTTATCTCTCTCTCTCTCTCTCTCTCTCTCTCTCTCTCTCTCTCTCTCTCTCTCTCTCTCTCTCTCTCTCTCTCTGTGTGTTTGTTCAGATGGACAGATAAACTTTTCCTCCCACATTCACTCCTACTGATCTTCATTAGCGCGTCACTTTCTAACTTGTGCTGCTGAGCGCTTGAGGCCATCGTGATAATCTGAGTGCATTTTAAATTTCCTTAACTGTTTAAAAAATATGAAATGTGGATTGATCGATTTTCATGTGGGCTGAGAGCAATCCATCTCTAACCTGAATCAGTACCTATAAATTGAGTTTTGAGTGCTGCTTCTCTGTGCACCGTTGGTAACTTACATAGCGAATGTGCTTCAGTTTTCAGACCATAACGCTCATAAAACAATGTTTTTGGGTCACTGTGCTGCTTGAAAATTCATTTTTGCTCCACAATCCAACTTCTCAAGGACTAGTCTGTGTTAGACTCTATTCAATAAGTTCAACAAGAATTCAGGCTTAGAAACAGGGAACATTCTCACAACGTTCTGGCAAGGTTCATTAAAAGTTCTTTAAAATTCTCAAAACGTTAGCACATAAACATTATTTCTACATCATTCGTGGATGTTTGTCTAACGCCTTTTAAATGTTTCTGCTAATTCAAAATGTTCATAGAACATTAAAAGGTAACATGTTTGCCAATATAGAATGGAATGCTTCTGTAACGTTCCGAAAAATCTTTTCTGTAACATTTCAAAAAAAAAAAAAAAAAACAGGCATTCTGAACATTTTTATAACTTAATGGGAACGTTAGAGCAGCAGAAATGATTTTGTACTTGATTATTGGTTGCATCATATCATTTTGCTTTCATGCCACTTTAGTCTCATTTTCTCCCGATAGTTGAAAGTCCAGAGAATTCCAGCAAACTCTGGACTTCATGTTGGCTTTTCTCAGAAGTGACGTCCTTTTAGCCGCTTCCCCAAGAGGTGAATCTGTGAAGTGTTGAAGACACTGTTAACGTCTGGACAGTTTCAGCCACTAACACGTCAAATCCGTCCTGAACATTTCTAGCTTTTTTGCTTCTCTGAGCAAAACAAAAAAAAAAAACATCAAGAACTTTCAACTAAATCATGCAGTTTTTATAATAGACAACTTTACGCACCTTGGAATCTTTCACTGGTCTTTTTATAGCCGAAGGTTATCTCATTGAAGGTTAGCTCACTGATCTTCATGATAGCAGGACTGATCTGCTGCTTTAGGCCCAAAACATTTTCTACACAAGTATGTAAAATCAAACACTAAGTCTGAGTTGAAGTTTTAATGATTTCTTAGATATTTAAAATTAAACATATAATGTTAATATCTTTAAATGTTCATATAATTGCATTTAGCAGATTCGAGCTGGGCAATAATGTAGTTTACTTTACATTTTGCAACAGTACAAGCAATCAAGCAAATAGCAGAAGAGATAGATAGATAGATAGATAGATAGATAGATAGATAGATAGATAGATAGATAGATAGATAGATAGATAGATAGATAGATAGATAGATAGATAGATATATAGATAGATAGATAGATAGATAGATAGATAGATAGATAGATAGATAGATAGATAGATAGATAGATAGATAGATAGATGCAATTAATTTCCTGTGAAAACAACATGACTTTTGAGTGCCACGCCCACATCTCAACATCCAATCAATAAGCGATGCAAGACAAGTCCCGCCCTACATTTTTTTCTTATTTAATAATCCGCTACACACAAGTCGCAATCCACGGGAAAAGATCGATATATATATATATTTTTACAAGGTTTGCTACTGCTAACAATGCAGTTTGTATAAAAGGATTGTAAGCGTGCAATGAGGTGGTTGGCCATGCATAAATGTTTCTATCATGAAATGTCATAAAGTAATGTTTTGTTTTAAAAACATAAAAAAAATAAACCTTAAAAATCCACTAAGCAATGCTTTAATAGCTGTACCGCTTTATTTATGCACTTCAACAGAATGAGAAATGTTTGTCAGTTCAGTGGCTGTATCCGTAGAGAAAACATCCGAGTCCCTTGTGTCTGTCACAGAAGTCTCAGAGGTCAGCGCTGAAGTGATCAGTGTTTCCAGCTGAGCGTGTACGTGTGCATTTACTCATCATATCAGCACTGATGTCAATTTCACATGCAAATAATGCATTTCACTGTATGCAAGCATGAAAACATATATTTACAAACTCAAAGTCATAAATCTTTCACATGTAACTTTAATGCTCTAGCGCCACCTGCAGGCCCCCATTTCACTCTTGCTTAAAGTTGAAATTAAATTAAAATTGACCCTGAGTTTTCTTATTACATTACTGGAAAAATAAACACTCAGAAGATCGTTCAGCACAAACAGGAGTCCAGAAACCACTTCAGTAATTAATTTGTAAGAACAAAAGTAATGGCTGCTGGTTTTTGTCACATGTTCACTCCACCTCACAGAAGATCTATTGTGTTGAGACTTGAGGCCTGGAGGAGGATTCAATTAAATCCGAGTAGGAGGACCATCTTCATCATGACAGCAGTTTGAGTGGGTGGCTGTTTTACAGTTTGCACATTCATGTTCGCATGTGAACGTGACATTTTAGACCCATGCATATTAGTGGGTGTTTCTGGCTTGTTTTGTCTCAGCTGAGTCAGTCAACACAAAGACAATCACTGATGACACCATTTACAACACATGGCAGGAATAAACCCCAATCAGAGAAGAATCAAGGGCCTTTTTGTTTCAGAGAGGAGACTGAACTGCAGTGTTGGTCAATCGAGGGCTCCAGCAGCAGCAGCAGGAAACCAAATGAAACATTTGCATGTCCAAAATATATATTTTTTCCAAGCAGCGCTGACATCATGGAAATTCAGAAACCTGAAAGGTCATGCTAACCATCGAAAACAACTTTATTTCTGTGCATGAGTGAAAACATGTCAGAGAGAGAGAGAGATGCAAAATCCACAGCTGTTTTCCATAT